>CM064868.1:44557961-44967335 GCA_032719365.1 Prinsepia uniflora | reverse complement strand
AAACATTTCAATCAAATCTTGACGTTCATACCAAGTCAAGGTCATTCTCAACTGGGTCTCAGCCCAAAATACCTTTTACACAAACCGTTAAAATCACATTTAAATCAATAGAATAATCCGGAAATCATCATTGACCTCACCAACCAAGTCAAAACATCATTTTAGAAATCATTTAGACTCCGGGCCTAGTCCAAAACATCATTTGTACGTACCTCGTAAAACGTGCCCGAAAAGACTGATTAAAATAATCATAAATCACAAAAATCATTAATTTCATCAAATTTACAAGTGACTCCAAAATCGAGTCAAAAATCACTATTCCACTTGGGTTATCATGCCCAACATATCATTATCACGCAAATCCATGCGTTGCAACCTCCGTTGCCATTTTCACATAAATCCACGAAATTGACCCTCGACTCATTCCGAGTCACCACATCATCTTTCAATCCATGACTCAATAATCCGAGTCCAAACATTATTTTTCAATCAATTTCAATCCCGGACTCATAAACCAAGTCCAAACATTATTTTTACCAGATTTCGTCATTTCTCGAAATCGCCCAAAATAATAATATAATAATCATAAAACCGAGAAATTACCGGATTGAAACACAAATCATGCCCAAGCATATAAAATCATATAATAAGGCATTAGAAATCATATATGCATGCATCACGATTAGAAACAAAGTCCACTCACACACACCAGTCCAAACGGTCCGTTTCCGAGCTGCACGTTTTTCCGTAAAATCTGGAAATCACAACTCCTGTCCAAAATCATTATAGAGGGTTACTAACATCTCAAAATACATCATATAATTTTCCCCAATTTTTCCGGGATTTAAATACGTATTTTTAACGTAATACAAAACTTCGGATACGCGGAACATTATCGAATCAATATCCGATTTCCCCGAAATCAACGTCAAAATGTTCGTTACACTGAGAGGATCAAAAGTCATGTTGACCTCACCTTGAGACTAGGCCGGACGCGCCCTCACGCGCGCCCGCCGTGAGTGGCTGCGCGTGAAATCCCACGCGCCTGCTACAGTGTCACCGTCCCAAACCCGTTTGTCTGGTAAACGGGTCGTTTAACCCGCGATCAGACCCCGGTTTCAATCCTATCGATTCGACACTGAATTCATCAATTGAGCATTCAAACAGCTTCGATTAAGTTCAATTTAAGATCTGTGGACACAATTACAATCGAACTTACCTCAAACCTCATGATCACAGTTGATCATTCGAAGAACACCCTGCACACTGTTCATCCTCAGAACTCCTCAATTTCAATCGATTTCTCTCAATTGATGCAACCAGAAGCTTCAGTGGATTCAGGTAAACTCTTTCCCCATCTCAATTGCATCAATTCATAGCTCAAACGCCACGACTCAAACTTCGATTCTTCGTCACTGTGCAACTATGGAGTTCAGTCAATTTCAATCAGTTTCTTCCAATTGATGGATCCAGAGCATCGTGGGATCCTCAGGAACACAATCCCCACATCAATTACACCGTTTGATCGCTCCAAGATCACGACACAGCCTCGATTTCTCTCACTGTTACCAAACCCGTTCAGAGCCAAATGAGCCTCAATTCATCTCGTTTTTGATTTGAAACAACTCGTCTCAACCTCAGGAAGCTGAATGTGAGCTTCAATTTGATCCTCACGACCCCTCACTCGACATTTGAATTTCCCCCCAATTTTCTAAATTTTCGATTTTGATTTCATCCTCCCCTCACTCTGTCCCGTGTGTTTCTCTCAATTAATACAATCTTCAAGTCTCACAATTCCCTCAATTCTGCCACAAGAAGGCAGCCAAGTCCCCCAGCTCACACACTCCATAGATGTAGTTCACGGTATAAGGAAATATGGAGGAAAAAGGAAGAGAAAATGGAGGACAAGGATGATTAGGGATGATGATGATGTTGTAATGATGGTGTTGGGAGGGAAACATGACCAGATTTCAGGGGATGGGTGACACTTGTCACTCATCCGAATGTGCACAGTCACCGGGTACTGTTCATATTAAAATATATTTTATCCCGGTTCGTTCGGTTAATCGAGCCCGATTCCGTGACCATAACTTCGTCGTCGAATCTCCGATTTCAGCATGCCGCCTGTCGTTGGATTCGTATCGACGAGACCTACGTAACGGTCCTTGGCCCTCGTCCATCGGACCTCCCGATCAAAAAGTCAACATTTGGCCCCTACTATGCCAAATTACCAAAATACCCCTCATCATCCGATCATCATAACTTTCACTACGAATGTCGGAATCGAACGTGCCACCTGTCTATGAACTCGTGACGTCCCAAACTACGTCACAGTCATCGGTCAAAGTCCATTTGACCGCCCGAACTAAAAGTCAACATTTTGCCCACACCAGGGGCAAAACGGTCATTTTGCACGTTTCGTCCGATTTCACTCAACTAATCCCGATTAGTCATTCTAAATCATGATTAATTAATATTCAATCCCGATATTCGGGACGGGTCATTACAACCTTTCCCTCCTTAAGAATTTCGTCCCCGAAATTCCAACTATCCGTATTCCACAACTACCTCGTGGAAAACAAATGGGCCTCACAACACGTGTACACCTGTACACCCACTAGCCAATGCAAAACTCGTCTGCACTCAGACGTCACATCACAGATGCACGTCGTACTGACTACACTCGAGCACCCCGAGTGAAAATGAATCACCAGAAATTGGCAATGTCATCACCAAGCTGACTCCTTCAGCCTGTCGGCCCCACGTAATCACTAATGTGCCCTGACATCCGCTCTCATAGAGAGTCACCAAAACTCACTTGTCAGTCCATGCTGACACCACAAGCCAAACTGTCACCACCAAGCTTTACCACCCTAGTAAAGCGCCAATCAGTAACAAATCAGTGACAACACATCATACTACAACGTCCGTCAATGTAGCATATGATCATCAACATGATCTCCCCTCGCAGGGCAAACTCAATCCTGCGACAAATACCAACAGCAGTATCCACAACTGTCACCCCCCGCAGCGATCCCAGATGCTGGTAAGGTCACGACAAGGTAACATCTCGCCGCAAAGCAACTTGCGGTCACACTAACCACCAACTCACTCATCCTGAGTATATGCATACCGTCATCACACTCAAACAGACGGTGTAACTGGAACATATTGAACACCAGCCTAGCAGTGATCACACAACTCAACACTAGAGTTATACTAGCAACCATGGCTCAGAGCACCTGCTCAAACAATCACTGAAATCATCAGAATCACCCTGCCCAGTACATCGTGTTCAATGTCCAGTTCACGTTCACACACCCATCCAATGGTATCAGGATTAAGCCGACTACTAACACGTTCACCAACGTACTACTGGTATAACCCGGTATACCGTCACCCGACACCACAAGTCTGCAAAGTATCGTACCCCAAACCAACAAGAGACAAATCGAAACTCCACCCATCAACTAGTTCCAATTCCAAATTCGAATCCGCAATTTCGTAAGAAATCCCGAATCCCGAACCCACACATCACATTTTTAATTCATGTCCAAATCCGAATCCGAAATCATTATTCCGTAAGCTAGCATTTGGAATAATCATTCCGCACCCAAATCCAGTATTCCCACTTTCAAGTTCTAAAATCGAATCCTGAATCGTCACCCAGAAATTCGATTCCAAAACCCGAAATCTCGTTCACAGTCCACTCGGACTCACCAAAACCGAACCTATCGGTTACCCATTTATTATACTCGGTTGACTTCATAAGGAAGCCAATCCAACAACTACACGGTTAAGGTTGACAAAATCCGATCACTTCGGAAACCTACTCACTTGAGTAACATACCACAAAAGGGCTCCACTTCGAAAAGAAGTCCAGTCCCGTCATTTACGACTCACATACCGGAGTAAGAGTGACAAACTCTCTACCCAACTGGATCATCACTATCACGACGTCAGCTGACCATGAAACATCACGATCCTAGATCGTCACAATGCCCAATGTCCATGACATCACAAACCCGATCCACCTAGGATCCACACGGTTAACTACTAGGAACCACAGGGTCTTACACCCTCATCTAATTCGCATACTGTCACAACGTTTGACAATTAACGCCCACAATTAGAAAGTTCAGTCAACGACGAGACATGCCGCGACTGTGGGTTCTCACTGATTACCTCATATCTACCCTTGCCATCCCACCTAGGGAAAACCAAGGATGATCCCAAACGATAACACCAATATTCGTCCCCGGGTCAAGTTTATTCTGGGCCTAACACGCCCATCTACACAAACCAAACTGTGAACAAAAACAACCCATCCGGGACCCAAACTAGTCCGACACACCCAAAACACATGATACAATATTGCAACACAAATGGACAATTCAAACCATTTACAAGGTATCAATACAACTATTTCGACCTACGGTCAAGTCGATCGGGGCAGTTCCTTCGCAAATGTCCAAGGTTCCTACAAAAGTGACAAGTGGCAGTGCTGAGGCGACTTGCCCCACCACGCCGCTTACTTATCGACTGGGTTGAAGTTCCACCCGAATGAACGCCCACCGAGGATTGCGACACAAGATTATGAAGGCTAACTCGCTTCGTTGTTTCCTGACTCATCTGTTCAGTATCCTGACGCTCTCGGCGTCGTCCAGAGCCCAAAGGTTGTTCTGGCACAGGTACAATAGTAGCCTCCACTCGGATAGCAGCAATCCGATAATTCCCTCAGGGTGGAATACGATCAGCCAACAGTTAAGCAGCACCTCGTAACTCATTCCTCAATCCCTGCTCAAACCTTCGACACTTATCCTCCTCTGTAGCCACATACAGAGGAGCGAAACTAGATAAGTGCAAAAATTGCTGTTCATAATCGACCACTGACCGATTCCCTTGCTGCAATTGGAGAAACTCAACCTCCTTAGCGTTCCGAAATGAGCGAGGATAAAACTGATCCAAAAATCGCTCTCTGAATGCACCCCATGCCAAGGTACGGGCATCCCAGCCAGTCAACTGCAAACTATGCCACCACCTATAAGCATAGCCATCCAAAAGAAAAGTGGCTAAGGGTACCATGTCCTCCAGGGGACATATCATAACCTCAAAAATCCTTTCCAATCGAGTAAGCCAATCTTCGGCACCATCCGGTCCCGAATCACCACGAAACACAGTGGCTCCCAACCGTCGAGCTCGCTCAATATCTGGGCCTTTACTAACACTACTCTCGCCCCTCCCATCTTCAGACCGTGTACGGGACGCACGACTCGGAGGCATGACGTATCAACAGAAATCAAGAACCAAATGCTCTGATACCAATTTGACAGGACCCGTCCCAACTGGACGTCAAAACCCGTGCCCGGTCCTGCTCCCGTCTGACAAGTCAACTAAAGGTCCGAAACTCCCCTTCAGTGCTTGCCAGACAAGGGATGTTTGCGCGGATTTCTGCTGCTGTCACTGCCTCACGATCAATCCCGAACGTCGTACCACGGCCTGGAGGGTCATAAAACAGAAAAGGTGTGAGTGGACAAAAATGACCTCTGATGAAAACATTTATCAAAATACAATCTTACCCTCCAGTTTTCACAAACTTGCATGCATATTGTAAAACATGAGTGACCGATAAAATCAAAACATATTTTCCCATGGTCCATTAGACTCATGTTCACCAGATCAGTTCATGTTATAAAACATCAAATCCCGGCTCTCAGGCCAAGCCATATGAAAACATATTCACTGGCCACAAAGACCAAAAACCCGTACTCAAAACCAGTACATCATCACAATCAATACCAATCAGCACTAAATCACCAGTGCACAAGAAATATATCAATTCAATCAATCTGCACTACTCACAAGTGCATAAAATATCACAAATCACATCTGCACCACTCACAAGTGCAAAATCAATCAAACTGCACTACTCACAAGTGCTGCACTACGCGTAGGCCAATATCCAGTCACTCTCTCGGGAATAAACACCTCTGGGCTCAACCTCCTCGGGCTCAGTCACCTCTGGGCGAACACATCCCCAGGATCAGACACCTCCGAGTGGTACATCCAGGCTCAGTATCATCTGAGAAGCTGACTACCATAGGATCAACTTCCGATCCTACAATCACATCCCCCAAGCTCCGGTCGTCTGGGTAATCCCCCATGCACCGACCGTCTGGGAATATCACAATCACAATGAAAACCATCCCGGGAATTACATCCCAAAACATTTCAATCAAATCTTGACTTCATACCAAGTCAAGGTCATTCTCAACTGGGTCTCAAGCCCAAAATACCTTTTACACATAAACCGTTAAAATCACATTTAAATCAATAGAATAATCCGGAAATCATCATTGACTCACCAACCAAGTCAAAACATCATTTTAGAAATCATTTAGACTCCGGGCCTAGTCCAAAACATCATTTGTACGTACCTCGTAAAACGTGCCCGAAAAGACTGATTAAAATAATCATAAAATCACAAAAATCATTAATTTCATCAAATTTACAAGTGACTCCAAAATCGAGTCAAAATCACTATTCACTTGGGTTATCATGCCCAACATATCATTATCACGCAAATCCATGCGTTGCAACCTCCGTTGCCATTTTCACATAAATCCACGAAATTGACCCTCGACTCATTCCCGAGTCACCACATCATCTTTCAATCCATGACTCAATAATCCGAGTCCAAACATTATTTTCAATCAATTTCAATCCCGGACTCATAAACCAAGTCCAAACATTATTTTTACCAGATTTCGTCATTTCTCGAAAATCGCCCAAAATAATAATATAATAATCATAAAACCGAGAAATTACCGGATTGAAACACAAATCATGCCCAAGCATATAAAATCATATAATAAGGCATTAGAAATCATATATGCATGCATCACGATTAGAAAACAAAGTCCACTCACACACACCGTCCAAAACGGTCCGTTTCCGAGCTGCACGTTTTTCCGTAAAATCTGGAAATCACAACTCCTGTCCAAAATCATTATAGAGGGTTACTAACATCTCAAAATACATCATATAATTTTCCCCAATTTTTCCGGGATTTAAATACGTATTTTTAACGTAATACAAAACTTCGGATACGCGGAACATTATCGAATCAATATCCGATTTCCCCGAAATCAACGTCAAAATGTTCGTTACACTGAGAGGATCAAAAGTCATGTTGACCTCACCTTGAGACTAGGCCGGACGCGCCCTCACGCGCCGCCGTGAGTGGCTGCGCGTGAAATCCACGCGCCTGCTACAGTGTCACCGTCCCAACCCGTTTGTCTGGTAAACGGGTCGTTTAACCCGCGATCAGACCCGGTTTCAATCCTATCGATTCGACACTGAATTCATCAATTGAGCATTCAAACAGCTTCGAATTAAGTTCAATTTAAGATCTGTGGACACAATTACAATCGAACTTACCTCAAACCTCATGATCACAGTTGATCATTCGAAGAACACCCCGCACACTGTTCATCCTCAGAACTCCCTCAATTTCAATCGATTTCTCTCAATTGATGCAACCAGAAGCTTCAGTGGATTCAGGTAAACTCTTTCCCCATCTCAATTGCATCAATTCATAGCTCAAACGCCACGACTCAAACTCGATTCTTCGTCACTGTGCAACTATGGAGTTCAGTCAATTTCAATCAGTTTCTTCCAATTGATGGATCCAGAAGCATCGTGGGATCCTCAGGAACACAATCCCCACATCAATTACACCGTTTGATCGCTCCAAGATCACGACACAGCCTCGATTTCTCTCACTGTTACCAAACCCGTTCAGAGCCAAATGAGCCTCAATTCATCTCGTTTTTGATTTGAAACAACTCGTCTCAACCTCAGGAAGCTGAATGTGAGCTTCAATTTGATCCTCACGACCCCTCACTCGACATTTGAATTTCCCCCCAATTTTCTAAATTTTCGATTTTGATTTCATCCTCCCTCACTCTGTCCCGTGTGTTTCTCTCAATTAATACAATCTTCAAGTCTCACAATTCCCTCAATTCTGCCACAAGAAGGCAGCCATGTCCCCCAGCTCACACACTCCATAGATGTAGTTCACGGTATAAGGAAATATGGAGGAAAAAGGAAGAGAAAATGGAGGACAAGGATGATTAGGGATGATGATGATGTTGTAATGATGGTGTTGGGAGGGAAACATGGACCAGATTTCAGGGGATGGGTGACACTTGTCACTCATCCGAATGTGCACAGTCACCGGGTACTGTTCATATTAAAATATTATTTTAATCCCGGTTCGTTCGGTTAATCGAGCCCGATTCCGTGACCATAACTTCGTCGTCGAATCTCCGATTTCAGCATGCCGCCTGTCGTTGGATTCGTATCGACGAGACCTACGTAACGGTCCTTGGCCCTCGTCCATCGGACCTCCCGATCAAAAAGTCAACATTTGGCCCCTACTATGCCAAATTACCAAAATACCCCTCATCATCCGATCATCATAACTTTCACTACGAATGTCGGAATCGAACGTGCCACCTGTCTATGAACTCGTGACGTCCCAAACTACGTCACAGTCATCGGTCAAAGTCCATTTGACCGCCCGAACTAAAAGTCAACATTTTGCCCACACTAGGGGCAAAACGGTCATTTTGCACGTTTCGTCCGATTTCACTCAACTAATCCCCGATTAGTCATTCTAAATCATGATTAATTAATATTCAATCCCGATATTCGGGACGGGTCATTACAACGCGAGCCACCTTGCTCCCACAATGCAAGCCTACTAGGTCTCACCAGAAGTGCGCCTTGATGCATATTGAAATGACCGTATTTGAAAATAGAGCTTAACACCACTTAAATTGCTACAATTGGACTCATACAGCTCTCCGAATGTGCAAAAATGAAAGCCCAACAATTAATGAAATATTCAAAAGTCTCTCGAACAAGCGTGGAGCTTACTGCAACATCAGAGACTCTCAGATAGAGGTACAATGAAATTGAAGATCAAGCGGAGTCCTACTCCCATATATAATTTATCGGGACCACAATACAAATTACATCCCTTAGGATTCCCTGAATTCCTAAGCGATGTGGGGGCATTTTTGGAACCCAAAATCACCGGAAGAATGTGGAGCTACCACGTGGCCCACAATTCCCGAAATGACCAAATTTCCCCTAGCAATAATACTTAAAGCCCAAGCACCGAACATGGATCAAGCCCACAATGGTTACATAGCCCAAATATTGGGCCCAAACCGGGTTGATACGTGGAAGCCTCTTACCCTCGATTTGCGTAACACATGTTAGCGCACAAATTAAGAAGCATTTGTCCCACATCGGAACTATGGAAATTGAGCATCTCACTCATCCCCTATACAAGGGGAATATATTTCTCAATAAAGGTAATTCTGTTCAACGCTACTTAAGCTCTTGAGATTTTTTTTACGAAGCTGACTTAAGCATTTGAGCGTTCTTGGTCGAACACCCTCCGGGTCTCGATCATTGAACGAGCGATAGCTTACTGTTTGCTTGTTTGCAGGGATCCTTGAGTCTTTTGAGTTTAAAGGACAAATTCAATTTCAACAATTATATAAAATAGTACAACCTTGTCCCTCTGTTAGTTTTTCATTCGCAACTCTGTTAACTTGTGATGTGTCATTTTGTTATGCCAACTCTAATTCAATTTCAGCTTGTAAAGACTAGTTTGTCCTTCTAAATATCTCATCTCTCCCGCCCACAACGAAACAGTGCCCGATTTCTGATTCTTCCAGCCGCCCAACCCCGTCATCGTGTAATTGCCCTTCCAAGTAAACCCAATTATTCAGAACCCAGACGAAGGCACCATCAATTCTTCTTCTTCTTCTTCCCAAACCCAGCCATTTTTTTCTCCTTCTTCTTCCCCTGCCCAGCTAGCGACTGTGCCCAACCACTCTGTTTTTTTTTCTCCTTCTTTTTCTCCTGCTTCTATGTCTTTGCTTCCCTCTTCTTATTCTTCTTCTACTTCTTCTTCTTTTCCTTCTTTTTCTTATTTTTCTTCCCAAACCCAGCCGCTTTGTTTTTCTTCTTCTTTGTACAAGGAAAAGAAGAGACTAGGTTTCGTAGCCAATTTCCTGGGGTTCCTAGGTTAGCCTATTGAATAGGGCAAAAGGATGTAACTTGGAAGATGGTGAATTATAAAGCTATAAAATAACACGGGCATATAAACAAAGTCTCAAAATTTAGGCCTCATTTCATAATCGATCATTTAATTTCGTCTTCTTTCATTACTTCATTCTTTCCTGCTCCCACAGAGTTATGTGGTTTCTAATGCTAAATTGAAATAATTATGAAACAGTCTCTAAATTAATTAGAAAATTATATGACAAGACCTTGAAATCCAAGCACACAGGCCAACACACGGACTAGGAAACTAACACACGGGCCAGCACACGGGAAGGCCCAACGATAGGCACAGCAGTGGGTACACAATCAGGCACACGGGCCTGTGAGGTGTCACGAGTGACATGGTCCAGGGACAAGGCTGGTGGCATCGACTAGGGCCTAATCTTCCTTTTGGGGCCATTTCTTCATTTTAACTCGGATTTCGTCCATTCTTATTGCATTATCCTCATGATTGACTTGACTTCCATATTCTTCCCAAGTCTCACAAAACGGATTATTTTCTCCTATTTTTTGCACAATTATAATCAAAAGACAAGGGAAAGGGAAAAGGATAGGAAATGACATTGAAACAATTCATAGATAATGACTTATTAGATTACTATGAAGTTTTTGTCACTAAAAATGGAAGAGTACTTTTGGTGGTCAAAAACATGAAGAAGACCATAACAAAAAGGAGAAAAAGTGACGGTTTCTGAAAAAAATTATGCAGAATTATGCCAAAACAAATATACACTAAAATAAAGATTTTTTTACTGCCTTTTGACGCATGTTTCTTTAATTTATTTTTTACTATGTGTAACGACCCGTCCCAAATTTTGGGATTAGATTAAGACTAATTACGGATTAGTTGGGCTAATCAGGAAATAGCCGAGGATTAACAGACGTTCAGGGTGAAATTACAATTTTGCCCCTGAACGAGGGTGAGAGGTTGATTTTTGACCCGGGAGGTCCGATGACTGAGGGTCGAGGACTGTTACGTAGATCGGGTCGATACGAGTTCGTAGACAGGTGGCACGTCGAATTCGGACGTTCGACGGAAAAGTTACGGTTCACGGAAGTTTCAAGGTACTATTCATAGCGGTACATTTTACGAGACAAAAGTGAACTTTTATCCTAGGTGGGGCCCAGATCTTTTCCCTAGGCCCAATGGATGAGTGACAAGTGTCACCCATCCATTGCTTCCATTACACAGAAACATGCAACCATTCCCCCTCCCTCTGTTTCATTCGAACCAATCCAAACCCAGTGAACCCAAATCCAAACCCTTCCATCCGATTTGTCTGAGGCCAGGAGAGAGTTGAGGATGAGTGCTGGACCAAGGAAGGAGATGGCAGGCTGCTGGGCCGTCGTCGACGGTGGTGGATTGCACGACCAAGGTAAACCCGAACCCCCTGACAAGACCCACCCCGATTATCGCCTCGATAATCGGGAAGCATCCTGCTCCCGTCTGACAATCGAATCCAAATGACCGGAAAACTAAATAATATTACATCACACCCATTGTCAGACCAGGGAGATTTAACAAATACATCCGACTGAACGTCAAGTCCATAGTTTCACAGAGCATAATATTACAAAACAGGTTAAAGAACAAATCCTACTCTGTGAACTAACTACTCCGCAACGGAAAACTTTATGCCTCTGCCTCTGCCTCGGCGCTAGCCCCCGAACTTGTACCACGACCTAGAGGGTAGTTAAAACAACAAAGTGTGAGTGGACCGAAACAGAGGTTTACAGAAAACAGTTTAAGGAAATCGGGGTTCGTCCTCCAGTTTTACAACATGCATGCATAACCAAATATTCAAAAATCGCGTATTACACCTTTGAAAACTCTTTTTCCGAAACACATGAAAAACGTTACAGAGAACCGTCATAACTCATGTAAAACAATTTAATATTACCAGAATCCAGAAACCGTCATTTTGAAACGTCAATTGCACAAATCAAGTAAAGAGTGAATCAATAATCACAATTAAGCCGTTGGATCCATCCGAGTCTTTAAACTCAATATCAGGCCTTCCCGGGATATCAACGAGTCTTTAAACTCAAAACATGATCAATAGGCCTCGGGGGTATCACAATAACCGAGTCTTTAAACTCGCGAGTCTTTAAACTCAATCTGGGTCATTAAACCCAATTTTCGGGCCCGCCCCCGTCATCAACAAACCGGGTCTTTAAACACAAAACCAGATCCAACAATCAACTGGGTCTTTAAACCCAAAACCATTTTAAACACAATAAATCAGGATTCATCATAAACCGTTTTCCCACATCATTCCAAAATCATATCTCGTCATAACAGGACTTATGTCCGAATTCACATGCAAATTCCAAAACATGCAATTCCCGAAATCACTTCACAATTATAATCAAAACATCATAAATCCGTAACATGCATAATCATATCCAGATACTTCATCAAAACATCATTCATGCATAAGCAAAAACCGTAACCTCGAAATGCGTGAAATACGATGAATATCTCGAAAAGCGTGAAAACACGTAAAACCGAAATATCATATCACCATCATAAAATCATATGTAAAACCATAAGATAAATAAGTAAAATAGTCATGCATGCCCGGTTTAGAAATCAAAAAGTCCACTCACGGTTTTAGGACGCGTCAATCGCGTCCCGCGCGCTCCTCCGTAGCTTCGGAAGTGTCCGGGCCTGTAAAAACGTACAAGAAGGGTTACAAACATCCTCAAATAGCTCGTATGATTTTCCCTAATTTTTCCGGATTTTTCGACGAAATAAACCTTAAGGACCTAAACTTCCGAGCTCCCGACATTATCCCGGACGACTCCCGAACAACTCGAATCCTAAAGGTAAAATGTTAATTAGACTGAAAGGAAAAAATTCCATGTTGACCGTGATCGGAGATTACATCACACGCGCCGTCACGCGCCGCCCAAAGTGGCTGCGCGTGAAGGCCACGCGCCAAGCTACAGTGTCTTCTCCCTCACCCGAACAGCCTGCTAAACGGGTCTGATACCCGCGACTCAAACCGATCAGTTAGCCCTCAATTCTCAATCAATTCCTCTCGTTTTCAATCCTATTATCTTCTCTAATCCATTAATTTTAGGTTTGTATTGATGATTAACCTCGACTGCCCCTAAATCGACTCAACCCAGACTCGAACAGACGAACGGGTCGTCACTCAGAACTCACCCAAACCAGTGTCATTATCAAATTAACTTCACCAGCAGTTTAAGGGAACCTAGACGAACCAAAACATCCAACCAATTAACCCCAAACTAACCTGGAAGTCGTCGTCCTCAAGCTCGACAATACTCAGAACCAGGGAACTCAGTTCTTGGCCAATTCGTGAGTGATGTCCTTCGAAATCGATGTGGTTAGTTCCCTTTTGCTCCCAGAAGACTAGAACGGCCCTTGGTTTAGCTCGAATGTCCCCACGATTTGATCTTCGATTTTTCCCTCCAACTGGTTTTTCCTTCGAACTGGAACTTGGGTTCCTGGGCAAAACGGGCTCCAATCTCTACAACTCTAGCACCTTCGTGTTTCTGTCACTCCCAGAAGTCTCCCTATGTGTTTAGATTTGCCTCAAAGCCCGTAGGAATTGAACTCTGAGTTTTCCCCCCAAAAACCCGAAAATGTTTTCTCACGGTTTCTCTCAATCCATCTCAGTCTCTCCACAGCAGAACGACTCCAAATGAGCTCCCATACTCAAAGGCAATCAGATAATCGATCAAATGGCAAACACCCCGTGGGAAACCGTCTGATTCCTCTCTGAAAATTGTTTCCCGCACGCTGAAACCATGGCCATTTTCTAATCTCTCCCGTGCACTGAGCACTGATCGGTCGTCCATGTGTGCCTCCCACTGCCTCAATTCTCATAAACTAAACCCACTCACCACTCCACTAAGCTATAAACAATTTGAACGCACAAAACACCACGGCACGGCCGTGTGCTTTGTTTTTCACGGTGGTGCTACAGTAACCGCCGTGAAATGACCAAAATGCCCCTCTGTGCAATAATTACCAAAATGCCCTCCAACTTCCGTGACCCGTAACTCGGTCACCCGATGTCTGTTTCACGCGTGCCGCCTGTCGTTGTACTCGGGACGTCGAGCCGTACATAACGGTCTTCGAGTCATGTGAATATCAATTGTCAAACAAAAAGTCGACTTTTTCCCCTATAACCTCCAATTTACGATAATGCCCCAGGACTTCCGCACGTCATAACTTTCACCCTGTTCGTCCGAATCGGACATGCCACCTGTCTATGAACTCGTGACGTCCCAAACTACGTCACGGTCATCACTGAACGTCCGTTCGGCCCTCCAATAAAAAAGTCAACAAATTGACCATACGAATCACAAGGGTAAAATGTCATTTTTATTCATTATTTTACAATATTACATTTTTCGAATTTCCGGGGCGTTACACCCCCTGTATGTTTTTGAATTTCAAATTCGGGTTTTGGACGTTAGGAAGCTTAAATGTTGGTTAGGATGGGTTTAGGGGATTGGTAGGAGGGCTAGGAGAAAGTTTTGGTGGCTGAGGACGGCTGAGAAAGCCGAGAACGACGGCTGGAGAGATTTCGGTGGCTACCCACCGAATTCCATTTCCGGCCAAGTTAGCCCAAATTAATCCTCCCAATCTCTTTCTAGTGATCATAGAAACCTATTGGAACCGTTAGGATGAAGCTTTGACCCCTAGAAGTGCCTTAAACCTAGAATGGAAGTTTTGGTTCAAAATGGTTTTTAGAACTAATGGGTTTTAGGCTTAGTTTCTAGGTTTTGAGGACATGGTTAGGTAGGAAATGTTGTTAGGAAGCTATAGGAGTTGGAATGGATGAAAAAGGATGAAAAACGAAGAAGATATGGCCTTGGACCGGTCACGTCGGTCCAGGCGAACTAGGTTACAAGCGGATTGGACCGGTCGGTTCGGACTGGCCTGGCCGAAGCTTGAAGATGACACTGTTCTGGCCCGTGGGCTTCACGCGCAGGGACTTCAGACCGCGTGTAACGACCCGTCCCGGGAGTCGGGATTAGCGAAGTGATTAGTGTTGGATTAGCTCGGTTAATTGGTGTTTAGTTGGTTAATTGGTGTTTAGTTGGTTAATTTTGAACTTTTGGCGCAGAATGACTATTTTGCCCCTGGGAATGTTGACTTTTAGTTCGGACGATCAATTGGGCATTGACGATGACCGTGACATAGTTCGGGGCGTCACGAGTCCGTAGACAGGTGGCATGCCCGATTCCTACATCCGAGGAGGAAGTTATGATGTTCAGAAGGTTGAGGGTACTTTCATAATTTGGTTAAAATAGGGGCATTTGTTGAGTTTTTGAATGACAAGGTTTCTTCATGCAAACTGAGGACCGCTAGGTAGATCTCGACGTCCTGAGTACAATGACTATGCCCAAACTACGCATTAAATTAAACACGTAATTTGAGTATTGTGCAATTTAAACCCTTTTTGTGTAGATGTAGTATTGGTAAATAAGGATCGTTCTTAACCAGGGAAATTAGGGAACATTAATAATGTGTTAGTGGGAGATGAATAAAAGAATAATGAATTAAAGAATTAAATAATCAAAGAATTAAATAATCAAAGAATTAATAAATTAAAGAATAGATGAATAAGAGAATAAAGAAATAAGAGAATCAAAGAATAAAGAATTAAAGGAATAAAAGAATTAAAGAATTAAAAGAATAAAAGAATGAAAGAATAAAAGAATAAAGAGGGGGGTTTTGAAAATATTTATAACTAAATTAAAGAAAACACTAATTAAGAATTAAAATGCAAATGCTCATGTTAATTGGAACTTACAAACCATAGAGTAGTTTCATAGACAAAACCCACACTTTTACGTAAGTAATTTCGAATTAACAATCACATTATTTAAACTACTCCTAAAAATAGACTTCTTTCTAACATTTTGCTCATAATAAACCAATCACGAAATCTTACCTTCATCATCTCAAATACTTACATATATCTTTCAATATTATAAATGCATCAACCATTAATGTGCGTCAAACATCAATATGCTTCAAACATTTACAACATGATTTACCTTAAGTTTATAATTAAATGCGCCGACAGCGATCAACATTTAATCTCTTCAATTCTACTCTAAGTGCACCGACAGCGGATAAAACACTTAACATCAAATTGAAGTTTAAGCACTAAAACATATGAAGTAAAAGAAATTCAAAAAGTAAAACACATGGAGATTGCATTCTTACTTACAAATGTTAGAAAGAAAATACCAAGAACAATAGTAAAGAAGATGAAAATAACAGAAAAATAACATAAATTACGAATAAGAATTAAAAGGAAACTAATTAATAAGAAAATCTACAAGAAGTAAAAATGGTCCCCAAAATTGTCTCTCAAAAGAGAGAAACAAAAGAACTAAACTAAGAACTAAGAACTAAGAACTAAGAAAAATGAAAGAAATGGAAGAATGAAACTAATTGGGGACTCCCAAAATACAAGAATTGAATCCCTATTTATAGGTGAAAAAAGCTATCAAAAATAATATAGAAATAAAATAAAAAATGTGGAATAATGGAATGATGAGTAATAAAGATTTGTGATGATGTTTAGAAGTGGTTTGAGTTGTAAAGTTGAAAAATTGGGTTGGAAAGTGGCTTGAAAAATCAGAAAAATATGAGAAAGTGGAGCAGTTTTGGAGTGGGTTGAACATGTTGGGCTGTGCAGGATTTGGGCTGAGTTGGTTGCACTGTAGATTGGGCTGAAAGCTAAAGCAGGTTGGGCCTGGAGCTGAAGCAGGTTGGGCCTGGAGCTGGGCTGCTACTTGCTTTGGGCTGCAGAAGAATGAAAAAATGGTTTGGGCTGCAAAATTAATTAAACAATTAATTAGTAATATTTCCCCGAAATTCGTCCATAATTTATTCGTTATAATTTCGATCGGGACGATTCTTTCGCCAAAATACTCCAAATTACAAACTTTATTTATTTAAATAAAAATAACACAAAATAAATTAATTTATCTATTTATTTAATATTTTAATATTAAAAGTCAAGTATAAAGGGTATAAAATAATATAAAATAATGCTTATTTGAGGACCTATCAAATACCCCCACACTTAAACTTTGTGAGATTGGTGAGTGTTTGGGTTGAACTAAGTGAGTTCGGGTGTGTGAGAGGTGAGCAAAACCCGAAAAAAAAAACAGAGACGGGCCGTGGTGGTGGTGCTGTCGTGTTTCGGTCAAGACCTTCGAGTTTGGAGTTGTGGAAGTGTTTAGAGGACGGAGGAGTGACAACAGACGGGCTGGGCCACGACGGAGCTCACGGTGGTGCACGAATAGGTAAGCTTTCCCCTGTTTCCCCTGTTTTTCCCGATCGGTTCAAATCGAAAGTTGTGACTTTTGGGCCGTTGTTGACTAGTTCTTTGGATGCTAACGGTGTTAGGGAGGTAGGAAAGAGCTCAAGAACTCGAACCCGTGGCTGGAAGGACGACGGGTGGCCAGGAACGGTAACTGGGTTTTCTGGGCTTTTGTTCGAACTTTGGAAGGTGAGATTTCGACCCTAATTTCGTGTTCTTAGTAGCTTAATTGAGTACTTAGAGTAGGACGAAACTGTTGGGATCAAAAGAATAAAAAACAGACTGGATTTGAGGGAGAACCGGCCTCTCCAGCTCGGTTCGACCGGACCGGTCTGAACCGGGTTGTTTGGAGGTTGAAGATGAACAGTGACTGGGCGCGTGGCTCCCATGCGCAGCCCCTTTGGGCGGCGCGTGAGGGCGCGTGGGACTACTGTTGGGGAAACGGTCAACACAATTTTCACTCTAATCGATGTAACGAACATTTTGGGACCAGTTTCGAGACGATCGGACATCGTCTCGGGTTAGTTTTAAGTATTCGAAGGTTTAGGGTTCTGTTTAATTGCGTTTAAAAACTCGGAAAAAATTAGGGAAATGAGGGTAAGCTAAGTTGAAGAGTTTGTGACCCGTTTTGGTGACTCTGGACAGGTCGGGAATTACCTGAGACGGCCAAGGATCGTACGAGACACGAGTGACGCGCGCGAAAGTTGTGAGTGGACTGTTTGTTTTCTAACCGGGCATGCATAACTGTTTTTACTTATCTTATTTATGTTTAGATTATGCTTTTACGCTTTCGATATATGGATTTATGCTTATGATTTATATGCTTGCTTTACTTGATTACACGCTTTTCAATACGAGTTATCGGATTTGCACGTACTTCGAGAATATGATTTCTGTGATGCTTTTGAGTATGGTTTCGGATGAATGATTATGTTTATCCGTATTCTGTGTTATTAAGATTTGTGGATTTGATTTGAGGTTGGAAGTGAAATTTGGGAGGAAGTCCCCTTTTAATCAAACGTAGTTTCAGTTTTCGAAGATTTTCGGTTTGGCTTTGGTTTTCGGATTTTGATGGATTTTCTTATACATGAAAAATGGTTTTGAGTTTAAAGACTCGGAAAAACCCATTGGATCTGGTTTTGAGTTTAAAGACTCGGATTGATTTACCGGGGGGAGGGCCCTAGATTGATGTGTTTTGAGTTTAAAGACTCAGTATGGCTTTGAGTTTAAAGACTCGGTGATAATGATACCCCCCGAGGCCTGTAATTGTGTTTTGAGTTTAAAGACTCGTTGATATCCCGGGAAGGCCTGGTTCTTGCGCATTGTGTTTTGAGTTTAAAGACTCGGGCGCACTTGAGATCCAGTAAACTTGTATGATCGCTGTTTTTCACTGGTTTTGCAAATGTTTTGGGTTGTGACACGAATTACTCAGTTTTATGGCTTTAGGGCCGAGGGCCTGAACTTTGGTTTTGGATTTCTGGTGATTTCTGCACTTTGTTTCCTTTCGAACTTATTGTTGTTTTAAGTTACTTGGTTATGCATGCATGTTTTCAAAACGGAGGGTGTAACCCTGGTTTCTTAATAGAACTGCTTTTATAACTCTTATTTATTTTTAGTCCATTCACTTTTTTAATGTTTTTAACACCCTCCAGGTCGTGGTGCGAGCGTTGGGGCTACCGTTGAGGCAGAAGTCGAGGCATAAAGTCATCCGTTGCGCGCTTAGCTTACAGTAGGGCTTGTTTTCGTTTTCGTACTGTTACTATGCTCTGTAAAATATAACTTTTCTCCCTGGTCTGGCAATATAAATTGTGGGTTTTTGTAAGGTTCTTTTAGTCTTCTACTTGTGTTTGTCAGACGGGAACAGGGTTCACTTCGATTATTGGGGTGATAATCGGGGTGGGTCCTGTCACCGCGCGTGGGGGCGCGTGAGGACACTTTTGGGGAAGTTTCCAACATGTGAAATCATCTATTCGATGTAACGAACATTTTGGGACTGGTTTCGTGTCGATCGGACATCGTTTCGATATAGTTCGGGTTGTCCAAAGATTTAGGATCGGGTTTAAAAATAGTTAAAAATTTGAGAAAATTACGGGGCTTTAGTGAAGGGTTATTTAAGTAGTTAGTAATCATCTATTACGATTTGGACAGGTTTGGAGGTTCGGATGACGGTGTTTGGCCTGAGAGAGTCGTATGGCATGCGTATCGAGGCCACAGCTCGGACAGTCTGTGAGTGGACTTTGGTTTTCTAAATTGATGCATGCATAACTGTTTTATATGCCTTTATGAACATGTTTTGTGATGCCATTAGTGCATTTGTGTGTGTTTACGTATTAGCACGTATTTCGAGGTTTCGGCCTTATACGATGCCTATACGTGTTTGTACTTTTTATGTTGGTTTAAATGAAATGATTTCATATTTAGAAACAAGGAATCGGGTTTGAGACCCATTTGGTTTTATCTCAGGCATGTGGCTCTATTGATGACCTACGGGTCTGAGTCGTGGTCGCGGCGAGTGCTATGTGCAAGGCGACGGACGACACGACGCAAGAATACAATGCACCTCCGGACTGGGATGTGTTCCTTCCGGAGAGGCCAGGATGCACGTCCCGTTGTCGAACAACCATTGAAGGCTCAACTTCGGAGTGCTGACAATTTAGGATATCAATCGGTGATGAGTGCACCATGATCTAGAGGTGGTCGCGTCGGTTGATTCGTTCACGGCGACATACCAGGATTGAGGGCGGTCCTGGACGGATGGTGGCCCACATCACCAGGATCGGAATCGTGACTGACCCTGAGATATCGGGCACGATGCCCCATTGAATCATGAGTTTGGGCACGAGGCCCAGTTGGTTTACGTTTATGATTTAGGGTCGGGGACCCTAAATGGATTTTCTGGTTCATGACAGTTTATGGGGATCGGGCATGAATCCCTTGAAAGGTTTTAAGAATGTTTTCGATATATATATATATATATATTCATATACTTTCCTTTATTTGGATTTTCTCCTCCGGGGAGGGTCGTTGGCCTGGGTGGACCCCGGAATAGTCACGGAGCACTAACTAAGTGGAGTCGCCCCCGCTGGGTACCTTACTCTCAGGAAGGCTTATGATTATAACTCCCAGGGAGAGTCATTGATTTACGGACATTGACCTGGGTGGACCCTGGGGAGACTTGGGATTTGAGACCCCAGGTAGCACGCACGTAGCTTTAGAAACCGTGACAGGATTGGTTATATGTATTATTTATATGTGATATGATATGTGCTGGTTTTGGGCTGAGTCCCGCATGGATTTGGGCAGTGGCCCGTATGATTGGTTTCATTTACGAATTTGGGCCAAGACCCTAATAGTTTGGTAAATGGTGTTCGAATGCATGCATGTTTTTTAGTGAAGGGTATAAATGTCTTTTTGTGTAAATGTTTTTATAAACTCTTTGTTTTGTCCACTCGCAGCTTTTAAATATTTTGACTGCCATTTATGTTGATAGTGGATGCGGGCTGTAGCAGAGACCGAGACATCACACTCCTCCTCCGGATCCTGGCATACTCTGAAGCCCCGAGAGGGCTAAAGTCAGAATTTCCCTTGTCTGACACTCCGTGTCAGACGGGATCAGGCGCGTCCCGTGTTAATCCCGGGGGGGATTGAGACGGGTACTGACACTATGTGATGTACTTCTCAGAAGAAGGGGAGGTTCTTGAGAAAAATGACTTGTGAGATTCACAAGTAAATCCCTCCACGTTAGGCTAGCCATTTTTTGTCTTATCATATCTATATTTTTAACGCTCAATCTCGCAAAGTTCATAACTTAAACAAGTCCATAAAAATAAGTTATAACTGAATACCTCAAGATTTATTTTGACATTTTTATTAACATTAAATGTCTTAATTGAATACACCAGAAAAGTTTAAAAGTCTTTTAAAATATTTAAATGTCTTAATTGAATACAATTGTTTTTTTAAAGTTTCTAAAAAGTATTTAAATGTCCTAATTGAAAACACCATCTTTAATCAAATTACTCCTTGCATGCTGAATCATGCATGCTATGACACTTGACAATCTTGATTACTTGAACACTACGGTTTTCGGTGATGGCCAAAGCGTTGCGCTGATCGATATCATGGCGTACATGATCTATTTGGATCGGTTGGAGGGGAAGAAGAACAGCTCTGTTCGCGGCGGCTGAGGTCGTCAGTGGCGGAGGAGTAGGAGGGTAAAAGAAATGAGTGGGGAAGAAATTATATTGAAGGCCAGCCATATATCATCCAAGTAGATGTAAGCAATGAGGGTAATTTATGTAAGTGATGAGGATAATTTGGTCGGTTGAAGTACCTATGCTTTATAGAGTTCCGTGACCCGTGGTTTTACAATTGCAAGGTACTTCAATGAACACTGTGTGCGTTTGATAGATTAATTAGTTACTGTGTGCCTTTTCATAATCCTATTCCTGTGGCTCCATTTGTTTGTTCGGAATTTCAATTTAAAAGTAGAAATTATACTACAATTGCATTCTTGAAAATAGAAATTGTACTATATTTGCATCTTTGAAAATAGAAATTGTACTATAATTGCATTCTTATAAATTAATAACTTTGAGGTTAAGGAATTTTATTAATTTACCAATTAATTAATAACTTACTAATTTATTAGCTTATTATTTTGCTTTGGGCAATAAACATCAAGGCAAATACAATCACAAATTGCTTTTGACATTATAAAATTCGGTCTGCGGATAACATGACTTCAAAGAATGTGGATGAACCATTAGATGGTGTTGGCATTCAGATTCAAGAACTACAAAATGTAATCAAATTGTTGAATTATTGTAATGGAAAGATGTCGAGGACCTCTTAAAATATCCGGGAGAAAACAACACAACTTTAGATTTGTTGATTGATGAGCAGATAATTAAGAGTATCATGAGAAATAATCAAGAAGATGAAATTGAAGATGATAAATCTATTATTGAGCCGGTTTTGCCAAAAGAAGTTAACATTCCAAGTATAAGAGATGAAATTGAAATATCATCCCCTAAGCCGTAATTCTAATTGATTTCAGTTAACTCCTTCTTTGTTTTGCTTATAACTTGCCAAATATGAAAATTTGGAATAATGACCAATAAATAATCATTCTATATCTTTATTCCATCAAAACAAACCTAAGCCTTAAAAGTAAAATGCTCATATTAATCAGTCTAACATAAGTAAGGATTTGACACAGGACAAAAGAAGGGTGAAATACAATTTTGGTTACTAGGGAAGGCCGAGACTGGGCGTTTTCAGTTGTAGTTTATGATTTTCTTATTATTTATAAGAGTAAATTACGGTTTTCTACTCTTTAATTTACACTCAACTAAGGTTATACTTGACGTTTCAGATTTTTCAGTTTACATCCTGAACTACGTAAAATAGTACAATCTTGTCCCTCCGTTAGTTTTTCCATCATTCTAATTGAATTTCAGCTTGTAAAGACTAAATTGTCCTTCTAAATATCTTTTTTTTTTCTTCTTCTTCTTCCCAAACCCAGCGACTTTGTTTTTTTCGTCTGTACAAGCTTCTAATTCGGTATTGCCAAAAAAATGAATCAAAATTACAGCAAACAAGAGCATATGAAAAGCAAACCTGCATAGGCTCTTATTTAGGAAGACATGTGAAAAAGACATTTGACTTCTTCATGGATCTCTTCTTGTATTCTAATGATACATAATTAGTCAAATGGCGCTAATACTTCATTCTCATCATCGATGTTGCACTACTACTTTCACTTGATGTATTCTTGCCTTGCCATAACTTTTCAATAATGTGCGCTAGCTACCTCAAACAACAAAAACTTTTTCTTCCGAATCGTAGCTAGCCATGTTAATTTTCCAGGAAAAACCAATCGAAAAACCGCACCGAACCGTTGGAAAACCGAGACTGTTTGGAAAAAAAAAAATTGAACTGAACTAGACAGCACCCAGTTCGATTTCGATTTTTGGTATTATTACACCGAACCAGACCAGACCGAAAGGAGGTAAAAACTGAATCGAACTGGCCTGACTCGGATCAAACTGCAATAGTTAAAATCTTTTAAAAAGGGCGACGTTTTTAGTAGTGCTGTTGTATGAAACCAGAAACCCTAGATCGCCTTCGACTTTACTAGTTCAGCAGTTCTTCCCACTTCCCCCTTCGTCTTCGACCTTCGACGCCTTCTTCTCCATTTCGAATGTGAGATTGCCTCCTCCTCCATTTTGTCCCTTCCTCTGTTCCTCATTCCTCACGGCTCAAAGCGACAGCGACACCGACACATCCCCTCAACCCCTTATTCCTGAGAAATCCTCACAGTTCCTCATGACTCCTTGTTCCATCTCCTATCCGTTCTCTCAGTTTCTCAGAGAATTAGACGCTCACTCCCAGTACCCACGACCTCGCAGACTCGCAGTGAATGCATCGCAGGCCACAACAGTTCAAAAAAGCGGAGTCACGACCTTGTGATTTCAGTCGATTCCATGACAGACTTCGAACCGTCGAATGCGATCCCTCTCGATTAGGCTTCCATTAGTTTTGATAATGTGATTGATCACTTATTGCTATCTTCCTGTCTCCTTTCCACTTGTCAAGAAACCAAATAGATGGAAGAATTCCAACAAGCCTTGCTGAGATAGATCGTCTTGCTTTCTTGTTTACAATAGACAGATACAATTACTGTTTTGGACTTGTATTTATATGAAATTAAAATATAATGAAAAAATTGCGAAATTAAATTATTTCAATACTTTTCTACTCAATACACTATGAATATGTATCTTTCTTGGCAACACTCTTATTATTCAGTCATTATAGTATAGGAACTTTTGAGATGATGGATTGATGCACATGACATCTGTAATGATTTTCAAGTATCAAGTACACTTGATGAAGTGATGAACAGTAAGGAAGTTAGGTATACCTTTTAGTGATAATTTGAGCGTTGCTATTCTTACAGACTCTGTGAGTTGGATTTGTCTGAGGCACTTTCTATATTAATGCAGGATTGTATTTCTAATTGCATGTACTTTACTTAATTAAGCGTGCAACTTCTTGATTTGCATCTCGCAGTTTTATTATAATATAACTTTTCAAATTCAAAAAATTATTTTAATTTCCTTGATGCAAAGGTCATATTAGTCTTCCTTTTGACATTTCTTTTCATCTTCTTCATTGGAAAAATGGATCATTGAGATATATTTTGGGATTTCTGTGCTGAATCGTTAATTTCTTATCTATGTTGATGATTTCTTATTGCTACAGATCGAAACCAAACCCTAAGAAATAAGTATGGTGCTTACTTCTGGGAATGCTTCTAGTGCTGCGTCTGCTGCCTCATCAGAGTTGCCGGAAGAGGTATCAGGCAATCCTGCATAATTGCTGATAGATTGATTGTATAGTAACTTAATTTGTAATAATTTTCTATAGTTTGATTAATAAAAAAAGGGTATAAATTTGGGGGAACATATTAAATTAGGGTTTAGGGACATGCAAATTGAGTTTGAGGACGTCAATAAAAAACCAAGCCTTGCAAAGCCTGAAAAAATCGTCACCGCCTTTGAACCAACCCCACCACCTTTCATCCACACTCATTTACTCATTCAACACCTATAACATTGACCCAACCCCGGAAGCCTACAATTTTGTCATGAAAACCCTTACCCAAACCTGCCAATTCACTCTCATCGAACCCAGGACGCCATTGATCTTTTCCACATAATCCCCAAGTTCAGGTGTCTGTGCTTTGTGGGTCTAGTAAAGGTCTTAAAATGGTGCCTGAAATTTTGATCAAGAGTCACGTTATGGGCGTGAGGCTTGAAGAATCGAGTTTTCAGATCTTAGTCACTGCATTGTGTAGAATTGGAAAGGTTGGGCATGCTATTGAGATGATGAATTGTATGGCCAGCAATGGGTATGCTCTAAATGTGAAAATGTGCTCTTTGATATTGTCATCATTGTGTGATAATGTGCTCTTTGATATTGTCATCATTATGCTATCAATTTGATTGTGCATTTCTTATTTGATAGTATTTCAAACTTGTAATATTTGTATATGCTTCTTTACTGTGATCGATTAGTAGTGCTAATGAAGTTTAAATGAGGCATATTTGTACACATCGTATTATGGTTTTGATAAAATGACATTAATCGAAGGGTTACATTACAAGGCACATTTGTATGTTTTTATTATCTTTTTTATGAAAGTCATGGAAGATATTATAAAGAAGTTAAAAGTGTTATAATATTAGATATAAACAGCACAATACAAAAAACAATGTCAATGGCATGAAGTGAAACATGGAAAAGAAAAAAAAAATCCGTAAGTAGCCAACCCCATCACCAGCTTTGTATCTTTGTATCTTTGCCAAAAAAAAAAAAAAATCACCAGCTTTGTATCTCAATGTGTCGACATGGTGCGGTCTAATTATTAATGAATCTCTTAAATAAATTTAATAGAATTGTCAAAATTATTACTATGATAACAATGGTGTACTTAAACTAAGAAGAAAAAAAAAAGCAGTGTCTTTTTCTAATACATGTTCTTTTTTGGGTGGCTAATCATATATGTCATATATGTTAGCATGCACCAAGCTTAGTTTTCTTTCTCCCACAATCACAATTTGCCTTGCCTTCACCAGGTTGATTTGATTAACCAAATGAACAACTCAAAAGTTCTGCATTTATCAAAGCTTTACCTAATAGCTGTCTTGATCTAAACAAATTAATTCATTCTTATTACATTTCAAAGCGGTAATTAGGTCGACAAATTCGTATGGTTAAGTTTGAATGTTTGATAGTTAATGAAAAGAATTCGCAGAAAAAGTGAAGATAATCTCTAGTAAATTTGACAAGTAACCTTGTAGTGTCATGCTTGTTGTTTTTCATGCTTGCGGTTTTCATGCTTGCTGTTTTCTGTTTTCTGTTTTTTGTTTTGTAGGACAATGTTCATGATTCACAAGTAGATGAATTTGAGCCGAAGTTGAATCAGGATGGCAAACCACTGACCAGCGCTGAAATTAATATGCAATTTCTAGAGCATGCGAAGAAAAGGCAGCATGGCAAGCATATGAGATCATTTTGAAAGGTACACAGCTAATAATGCTTTCACAGGGTTAGATGTAATTATTGCCCTAATACACATGCTGCTGATTCTATTAGAAATGGAACCAGGGCCTTGATTAGTCACCTTAAAAAATGTCCTAAATATCCCCCTAATACAATTGCCAAAAGAAATTAGAAAGTTCTATCCGTAAAAAAGCCCACAGAAGTTGTTGTTGGGTTTAGTTAGAAGGAGCTTGTTAGGAGATTTGTTCGGATGGTCATAGTTGACGAGTTACCTTTTTTCTTTTGGGGAGGGAGACGAGTTTCGTGATTTATATTCGCTAGGTTTAAAATTCCATGCCGTCAGACAATTACTAAAGAGGTGCTTAATATGTATTATGTTGAGAAGGAGTCCCTTAAATAATTGATCAAGTCTTATAGGGTTTGTGTAACTACTGATACATGGACATCCCTTCAAAACATCAACTATATGGTTATCACTGCTCATTTTATTAACAGTGATTAGGTATTGCATAAAAAAATTATCAACTTTTGTGTGATTCCAAACCATAAGGGAGAATCAATTGGGAAGCTTTTGGAGGCTTGTTTAATTGGATGGGGTATTTAGAAGCTTCTAACTGTTACAGTAGATAATGCTTCTTTGAATGATGCTGGCTAAATGAAATTCTCCGATGGTGCTTTTGAATAATGGGAAAATTTTGCATGTTAGATGTATTGCTCATATCTTGAACTTGATTGTCAATGATGGCTTGAATGTGTTGAATAATTCTATTCAAAGTATTAGAAATGTTGTCAGATATGTAAGATCTTCTGTAACGACCCGTCCCGAATATCGGGATTAAATATTAATTAATTATGGATTAACGTGACTAATCGGGGATTAGTTGAGAGAATACGAACGAACGGTGTAAGATGACCGTTTTGCCCCTGAAATTGGGTAAAATATTGACTTTTGACCCGGGGAGTCAAACATACGAGGATCGATGACCATGACGTAGATCGAAAAGACAAGAGTCCGTAGACAGGCGACACGTCAAAATCGGACGTCGAATGGGAAAGTTATGGTCACGAGATCGAAAGCGATTTAATTAGTGCCTCGGGATTCGAATTAAATAATAATTAATCTAATTGGGTGATTAATTAGTATGGGCCCTTGGATAAGTGTCACTCATCTCATTGGTCACTTTCCCTAAAAGGTGGATCTATGTTTTAATTGGGTAATTTATTATTAAAATATATTTTATTATTTCCCTCACATCTCTCTTCCCTTCCATGTGTCATCTTCATCTTCTTCGTAACTCAAGCATACAAACACACAAACCCATATCACCTCACCCTTAAATTCCTCCATTATCTTCATCTTCATCAACTGGACGTGTGGGTAAGTGTGTGAGAGTGAACCAGGGCGTTTGGGAGGGGCTGAGCCGCCACGGTCACGCCGGAGGTGAGTGAGAAATCAAAAACCGTGAACCCATCCTCCAAAACACCTTCAATCCTTCATCAAATGATGATGTCTCGTGAATGAAAAAGAGAGAGGACATCGAGACGATGAGGATGGTGGCCACGGTGGAGCAACGACGACGGAGCAACGACGGCGGAGGTAGGCCGAAAAACCCGAAAACTCGATACCACCCATTTTTCCCATTTTTCGAAACTCCTAATAATGACGTGTATGGATCGATTTAATGTTTTAGGGATCATTCTAAGGTCAAGGAAGAGTTGTTTGGTGCTGGTTTCGTGGATCCAGGTGGCCGGAAATTGAAGAACACGAAGGAGGAAACTGGGCTACGAGTTTGACGTTGAAGGTATAAATCTAGACTTTGTTTCGTGTTTTTAAATCCATAGAACTTCTAGTTAGGTCCAGACGAAGTTTTAGGAAGAAAAACGGAAAGGAACTGTGGTTGAACGGAGGAGAACCAACCGGGTCAGGCCGCGGGTCTTGTGCGACCCAGTTGTAGGGTCCATCGAAGGTTAGGGATGCTATGATGACGTCATCCTGGTGATGTCATCATATCAGATCTGTCAATGTCAGACTAACATGTCATACATGGACCAATAGGGACTTGACATGTGGCACTGTCAGGATTGCCAATGCTAACGTCAGCATGACGTCAGCGTTGACTTTTTAGTTGACTTTTTAGTGTTGACTTTTGGTTTGACCAGGCACGTGGGGCACGTGGGCTCGAATTTCAAGGTGGGCCTAGTGTCATTTTAAAGGTTTTTACGATCCAGATCCAATGGTGGTGGCTTCAAGTCGATTGGAGATCGTTAAATTGGTCAAATTGAGATTTTTCACCTTGGGAAGCGTGTCCGGGACATGTTGACTTTTCCAGTAGTTTTGGGGGTTTATCCTATATAATTGTATAGTTGATTGGTGACCTTCGGGTGTGATTTGGACAGGTCCGAATGTTCTGGTGATGGTGATGTTAATCGAGGTGACAACTAGGACGGTTTGTGAGTGGACCTTTGTTTTATAAATATGATGCATGCATAACTATTTTACATGTTTTATATATGTGATTTCTATGAATATGATTGTGGTATTTATGGTTGACGAATTGGCACGTATTTCGAGACTTATGATTTTATACTGTGTTTATACGTGCTGGTATTTCTATGATGGGTTGATGGAATGGTTTTGGATTTGGAAATATCGAAATCGGGCATGAGGCCCAGTTATGGTTTAAAAATGTGATTTCTGGTTGGGGATCCTAAATGGATTTGGATTTATGGATTTACGATGATTTCCTGGAAAGTCCGGGCGTGGCCCTTTTGAGATGTTTTGAGATGATTTTATAAAATGTTTTCCATGTACCATCCTTATATGAGATATGTGGATGGTCTCACTTTGGTGTTTGGGACACTGGGGTAGACACGGCGCAATGCCTGCGAGTGGCTATTGTGTCACGACCTGACCCATCTAACACAATATTGTCCGCTTTGGGCCCAGCTCTCACGGTTTTGTTTTTGGGAGCTCACGTGCAACTTCCCAGTAGGTAACCCATCATGGGATTGCACCAGCCTCAACTCGCTTAACTTTGGGGTTCCAATCCCCCCCAAAGCCACCGAGCTCCCAAAAGGCCTTTTGTTAGATAGATACGTGCCCACACATATAAGGTACTTCACCTTTCCCTCCCCGAGCGATGTGGGATCGTTCACCGATCTTGCTTCTCAAGCTCACAGGTCTTGCTCACCGTTCTTGCTTCCAAGACCGGGTCTTACAATCCACCCCCCTTGGGGCCCAGCGTCCTCGCTGGCACATTTCCGGTCAGGGTCCGGCTCTGATACCATTCTGTCACGACCCGACCCATCTAACACAATATTGTCCGCTTTGGGCCCAGCCCTCACGGTTTTGTTTTTGGGAGCTCACGTGCAACTTCCCAGTAGGTAACCCATCATGGGATTGCACCAGCCTCAACTCGCTTAACTTTGGGGTTCCAATCCCCCCCAAAGCCACTGAGCTCCCAAAAGGCCTTGTGTTAGATAGATACGTGCCCACACATATAAGGTACTTCACCTTTCCCTCCCCGAGCGATGTGGGATCGTTCACCGATCTTACCTTTCCAAGCTCACGGGTCTTGCTCACCGATCTTACTTCTCAAGCTCACATGTCTTGCTCACCGTTCTTGCTTCCAAGACCGGGTCTTACAATTGTACGGAGTGACCGGACCGTATAGTGTCTCAGGAGCAGGATTGCTAGACGTTAGGGACGTTAGACATCTGGGATGTCATATTGACCTAGAGAGACCCCGGGTAGCACACGTAGCTTGACTGTGAAGTGATAGCTTGACTGTGAAGTGACAAGCGTCTAGGATGCCAAGGATGGGTATTTGGATTTCAGATTTATTGGATTTATGAAATGGTATTCAGTGTGGATGGTTTTGGGCAGTGGCCCACATGATTGGATTTACGATTTTGGACTAAGTTCCCACATTTTTGGATTTATGGTTTTGGGCTAAGGCCCTAATGATTTAATTAAAGTAAATGGTTTGATTATTAGTTTTCGAATGCATGCATGCTTTTAGTGAAGGGCATAAATATCTTCTTTGTGAAATGTGTTTTATTAAACTATTGATTTTTTCGTCCACTCATAGCTTTTAATGGTTTTAATGCCCTTCAGGTTGATCGCGGATGCGAGCTGTAGCGAAGGCCTAAACATCACACTCCTCCACTGATCCTAACGCGCTCTGGAAGCCCCGAACGGGCTAAAGTTTGAGTTATCCTTTGTCTGACACTTCGTGTCAGATGGGAGCATGGCACATCCCGCGTTAATCCTGGGGGGATTGGGATGTGTTGTGTCATCTTCCCTTAGTAGGTTAGAAATATTTAAGAAGTGTGCATAGAAGGCTATGGTTGATAGCAAAGGGTTGGTGGTTCTGGATGTTCCAATTAGGTGGAATTCCACCTATTTTATATTGGAATTAGCTCTTAAGTTTCGGGGAGCATTTGACGTTCTAGTTGAGGATGATCGTAATTATGCTGCTTACTTTGTAAGTGATAGAAGGGCAGGACCACCGTCTAAGTATGATTGGGAAGTAGCGAGTTCATTTGTTGCTTATTTGAAACCCTTTTATGAAGTAATTTTTCGAGTTTGTTGCACTTCTACCCCCACAATCCAATGTTCTTTACTTGATGTGTATAGAATTTTAACTCTTTTGCGTCGTGAATAGAATAGTGTTTTATTGTCTGCATTGCAAGCACCATGCAAGCCAAATTTGACAAATATTGTGGGGGGGGGGGGGGGGGGGGGGGAAGTGGAGTGTATGAACCAATATTATTTCATAGCTCTAGTTCTTGATCCCCGTCATAAATTGGACGCTGTGGAGGATTTTTTTTTTTTTTGGGGGGGGGGGGGGGGGGGGGGGTTATTTGAGGATGATGATGATAAGGTTGCTAATGCTATTTTTAGATTGAAGATGTTATTGACTAGTCTTCATAAAGTCTATGAAGACGGTGAGAGTGGGGATTCTGTAAGAGAGGACAATGTTAGTGGCAGCTCCTTTACAGTAGCAAAGGACAAGGTGGGTTTGAGTGCCGATACAGATCTTATAGTAAGGACGATGAGGAGGAAGGCAAAAAAGGAAGTTATTTGTAATGATTTGGATAGATGTCTATTGGATCCTATCGAAGATAATTAAGGATTCAAAGTTTGATATTTTGGGTTGGTAGAAAATGATCGGGGTATCCAAATATCCAATCTTGTCGCGAGTTGCACGGGATGTTCTAGCTATACCTGCTTCAACAATAGCTTCGAAGTTATGTTTTAGCACAAGTTGAAGGGTAATTAATTCGTATAGGAGTTCGTTGAGCCCTGAAGTTGTGGAGGCATTGATATGTACTCAAAATTGGCTTTTGGGTATTAATGTTGCATTACATTTGGAGCCAAGTGTTGATGAAGTTGAGTGTTATCATGCTCTTGCACACGGTAATTGTTATATCTTTTTATTATTTCTAATACATTTTTTTGTTATTAATTGTGAATTTATGTAGATAATTAATTTTTCTTGTGTCTCATATGTAGAAATGAAAAACGGTCTTGCTAAGGTGTCCCAATAGTCCAATCCTTGAGACTTCATGCCTTGCTGATTTTTTCATGATATTTTCTACCATTTTGTTCACTTGGATGGTTTGGTTTTGCAACCTTGCTGTTTTTATTGCTTGTAATGGATTATTTTTTTATTCCATTTTGATATTTTTATGATTTTATTGTTTGTAATAGATATTCTAGGTTGGATTTTGATGTCTTGATGATTTTGTTGTTTATAATGGACATTTTAGGTTGGATTTTGATGTTTTGATGATTTTGTTATTTATAATGGACATTGATTAGTTGTAATGAACATTAATTAGGTTGTAATGAACATTAATTAGGTAATAAATATTGATTATTATATAAAAGTACAAAAAACCGGTTTTTTTAGAAAACCGAATCGGTTCGCTACAATTTGAATCGGAAAAAACCTAGTTTTACCTGAAAACCGAACCGGACCAAATTGAATATTTCGATTTCAGTCCTAGTCGAGTTTTGAGGGAAAACTGAACCCAACCGAAACTGGTTCCCTAACTGGTTCGGTTTTGATTTCGGTAAAAACAAACTGAACTGAAAAACCGATTAACAGGGCTAATCGCAGCCACTAATGTTTCATCAAATATTAGTATCCAATTATTAGTTTATGTGAAGTAAATGAGATTATAAATTTAAAATGAAGAAAAAAAATGAAAATTGTCACATAATTTTCTAATTAATTTAGAGACTGTTTAATAATTACTTCAATTTAGTATTAGAAACCACATAGATTCGTGTGAGTGGGAAAGAATGAAGTAATGAAAGAAGATGAAATTAAATGATCGATTATGAAATGAGCCCTAAATTTTGAGACTTCGTTTAGATGCATGTGTTATTTTATAGCTTTATAATTTGCCATCTTTCAAGTTACATCCTTTGCCATGTTCAACAGGCTAACCCAGGAACCTTAGAAACTTGGCTATGAAACCTGCATAGGCTTTTGTTTTCCTTGTACAGAGAAGAAAAAAACAAAGCCGCTGGGTTTGGGAAGAAAAATAAGAAAAAGAAAGAGAAGGAGAAGAAGAAGGAAGAAAAGACGAAGAAGCATGAGAAGAAGGAGAAAAAAAAAAAAAACAAAATGGTTGGGCATAGTCTCTGGCTGGGCAGGGGAAGAAGAAGGAGAAAATAAAAGGGCTGGGTCTGGGAAGAAAAATAAGAAGAAGAATAAGAGGAAGAAGAAGCAGAATTGATGGTGCATTCGTCTGGGTTCTGAGTAATTGGGTTTACTTGGAAGGGCAATTACACGGTGACGGGGTTGGGAAACTGGAAGAATCAGAAATCGGGCACTATTTCGTTGTGGGCGGGAGAGATGAGATATTTAGAATGACAATTTAGTCTTTATAAGCTGAAGTTGAATTGGAGTGAGCCTAAAAAAATGTCACATCACAAGTTAGTGGATGAAAAACTAACAGAGGAACAAGGTTGTATTGTTTTACATAGTTAAGGATGTAAACTGAAAAATCTAAAACATCAAGTATAACCCTGTTGTTGAGTGTAAATTACAGGGTAGTAAACTGTACTTAGCTCATTTAATTTTTATCTCAATAACATTTAATACAAACCTTCTAAATCCATACTAATTTTTCCTAAATGTTGCCACATTAGAAAATTTGACAATATATGGATGAAATAGATAAAAATAAGTGAAATCTTTTGGTCCAATATTGTCGATCAAGTGAGGATTATTTTTATTTTTTTTACAATGATATTCTACTTTGATTCTATTTTTGTCTTTGTAGGGCTCGTTTACTTTTGAAGAATGGAAATAATGACTAATGGAGTGAAGTAGGTAATCGGAAAAGTACGTAACCGGGAAGTAGGTAAGCATTTACATTTAGCTATTTATCAATTAAGTGAATTAGAACATCTGAGTTTTTTTTTTTTTAATTGGTAAATGAGTATCATTCAAAAAAAAGGTAACACTGCAAATCCTAACCAACATCTACAAATAAACTTATAAAATACATACAAAGCTTAACATGGATCAAAACATATTGAACCAAAACACTTTAGTTTAGAGCCCAAACTAAAACAATAGCGCAGCCCAATTACTAAGCTAACACAAAATTCAAACCGCAAACCCATAAGGCCTGAGATAGAAATGAAACTAAGCCCAGTCTGAACGGGTTGGGCCAAACAAGACCCAGGTTCAGAAAGCCCACAAGCAGAGCCCAACGATACAATCTCACTGCCTGTAGTAGCCCATCGTAGACCCAAACCAAATGCACTCCCTTATCACCGTCACAGCTGCAACCAGAGCCACCGTCTTGGCCACCCCAACAGTAGTCGCCGCCACCTCTGACAAAGTCACTAATGCAAACTGTAATCGCAACAAACATATGAGAAGTAACGAGAATAATTAACTTTGAGTTCATTACCAGCAGCCAATAGATAAAAATCTTTGTTTTACTCGTCCAAAACAAAGATATAAGAACAGAAGATATTGTAGCTGATGGACTTTCCCCATTTGGGCTGAGGAATATATGAGGTCCACCCGTAAGGATATCGATCCCAATGAAGAAATAAGCGATTACAAATAAATTCCAATCCACTAAATCTGAACATCAAAAATATAAAAATACTAAACTTCATGCCAAGTGAGCGCAGATAACAAGAATTCTTGAGTCAAAATCATAAACGCGTAGAATTTCTCATAAAACAAGCATAAATAATCTACCAAATTTATGGTACCTGAAATACATGGATGCATTCAGATTACATGAACATTATGACTGGCCAAGATGTCCAAAACAAACATGACTACAGGAGCTTCTCCATGATTAAAAAAAATCACTTTGTTCCGACAAGTTTAAGGTGCTGATATCAAAGCACAAGGGTGGAGCAAAAAAGAGCAAGCACCAGGACCAAAAATCGTCATCATCAATGCCTGAAGTGCCTCACATTTGTGAAAAGAAGTGAAACTCCATACTTGTTACAGCAGTCTATAGCATCCCCGTCTCTGATGCTCCCACCGGGTTCTGCAATAACACTTACTCCGCTCTCACATGCTTCTTCAACCGCATCTTTCCATGCTGTGTAAAGCAAGCATCAATCAGATCAATAGAAAGGTTTGTTCATCTTTTGTCAGTTTAGCATTAGAATTTGCTCTGTAAGATTAATTCAAGGCTATGCCTTCTAATTTGATATAAACTCCAAAATTATCATATCACTAGTCTTCCTCTTGCACTCGACCTCTATATAAACAAAGGTTATTGGACATGCTAGTAATTACCAAATGGGAAGAAGGCGTCGCTAGCCAAAGCTGCGCCCTTGACCTCTTCTCCTGCTTTCTTCAAGGCGATTCTTAGACTCTCCAAACGATTTGGTTGCCCACTCCCCATACCCAACATACAGTTATTCTGCTCAAAAGTCAAAGATCAGACATGTGTTTGGAAGCACCTACAAATTCAATCAAAGCAGCATACCAAAATATAATAAATTTGAGAGGAAGGGGTTTAAACGTAAAAGCACCCAACCTTTGCTATTACAATTGCATTGCTTTTGACATGCTTGACGCATAACCATGCAAACTCTGCATCACCAAGTTCACTTTTTTGTGGAGCCCTCTCAGAAACAGCATTAAATTGTATATCTTGGGGAGTTAAATCATCCGAGTCCTGGGCTAACCACCCACCGCTAACCTGTCTAAGTGAAAGCTTTCCTTTCTCATTACTTTTAGCCTCTAGAATCCTTAGAGTCTTTGATTTTCCACGGAGGATTTCAAGCCCATTCTTTGTGTACTTGGGTGCAACCACAATCTCATAAAACATACGTGTTTCACCATCTGTTGGACTTCTAAATTCTCGTATTTCCTTAGCAAGAGCCTACAAACACAAAAAAAAAGGGACTAATGTAGGAAAACAAAGCAATACAGCAATACAAGTAAAATAAACCAATTAAACTTTCCAGTTTTAGCTTTTCAGACTAAATCTTTTGGCATTCAACTAGTCCAATATGCACATGCAGAATTTCCATTGAAAGAAAGTGGTTTAGCAAGCCTTTCAGTCTCGGTTCAAGTGGTAAAGACTTGAGACGGGGCTGGGTTATATATCTTAGGCGATTTTTTCAACCTTTCTTTCAGTAAAAACACAAAGTACAAAATAATTGAATATGGATTTACTGATAGGAAGGCGCTTTCTTATTTAAAAAAAATATCAAAGCCCAGACTTGCTAATTCCAGTGCACTTCAACAAGCTCGATGAAACTACATTTTGGAAAGTGCAGATAAAATTGGAAATCAATCACTTGTAAATTCAAGATTGTACCCTGAAAATTCCAACTCACCTCGTCAACCTCTATGTTGAACGCTACAATACCACCAAATGCACTCATGGGATCTGCTTTGACAGCAAGCCTGTATGCTTCAAGTATATCATCACGTGAAGCCACTCCACAAGGATTTGTATGCTTTACAACTACACAGGTAGGACTCCTAAACTCTGACACACAATTCCAAGCTGCATCGGCATCTAAGTAGTTATTATAAGACATTTCCTGCATGCAAATAGTAAAAAGTTGAAATAACACAACTCATTCAAAAAAGAAAAAATGCATTCTCATCCCCTTGAATGCTTTCTTTAAGTAGAACCCAGTAGGCAGAGGAGGATGTCTCTCTCACCTTCCCATGGTGTTGGACAGAAGTCGCAATTCCACCAGCATTGACCTCCGAAAGACTCTTGTCAACATAAAATGCAGCTTTTTGATGAGGGTTTTCACCATATCGAAGGGGACTTTTGAGCAATATAGGCACCGTTAGCGTATGAGGGAATTTTTCTTTCAAAAAATAAAGAAGGCTGTCAATCTATAAAGCCCAGCACAGCACAAATTCATTTAAGAACAGTTTCATAGACATTACTATCTCAGACCCCCCAAAAATAAATAAATAACTCCTCGCACTACATAAATCAAATTGGTGAGGAATCTACTTGATAACCCTCCCTTTTCTCTCTTCAATGTCATTTTCAGCCAACTCATAATTCTCTTCTATGAATATCAAATTGTTGACTAAAGAGATTGCAACCTTCCTGAGGGATTGTCATGTCAATTCTGGTTCTAATTTCTACATAAATAAAGAAATACAAAACCATAAAACATGAATAAAAGTAAATTTTGACAGTTTAAATGAATCATGACATATGCATTATCAAAGTATAACCGAAAACAAGGAAGTCAAGGAAATACCTTCAGAAGTCTGCTTCCATAACCACTCTGAGACTGCAGAATCATACGAGGCAACGTGTTGGAAAGCCTTCCATGCAAGCTTCCTTCGAAATTGTTGACCGTCCTTGTCTCCCTTTAGAAATTCTAAAAGTACAGGATAGTCTTCTGAATCAACCACCACCAGCACATCTTTGTGGTTCTGTTCACCAACATATTCACATGGAGTATCAAACAAAGATGTTAAACAAATTCACGTACTAACTGTTATACTAGTTATATCAGGATGGTGATTGACAAAGAAAAATAAAAGAAAAATAAAGCAAAATATTGGAGAAAAATAAGTAGAACTCCTCTAAAGAACCATAACAGTGATACATTGGAAGCCACATTGTTGAACATGCATTTTACATTCTTAGCTAAGCCAAATGTAGAATCAGTATCTGTCTAGATTTCTACACCATCTATCATGACCATCACCACTAATCACAAGCAATAAACAAGTTCCTTTGGTAATTTCCGTATGAATTACGGAAAAAAAGATATATTGATTAATTAAAAATCAATAGTACGATAAACAACCTTTGCTGCTGCTCTTATCATGGCAGGACCACCAATATCTATATTCTCAATTCCATCTTCAAACTCTATTCCCCCTGTCGAAGTAACTTTGTTGTAAAAAGGGTATAAATTCACCACAACCACATCAAATGTACCTGTACAAGTATTGTGTATCAAAATTATTATTAGCATATTTAGCATGAACAATAGCATTATGGGGAGAGAGATTGTCATGTACCATGGGTAAGACAATTCAGTCCATAACTCACCAATTCCATATTTTCTAAGAGCTTCCATGTGATGCTTTTGGTCTCTTCTAGCAAGGATACCCCCATGTACGTTAGGGTGTAACGTCTTTACACGACCATCAAGCTGCAACACAAATCTAAGTCATGTTTGTACTTCACAAAATAGAGTTAATAATGGTTGATATTTCGCTGAATTAATTCTTCATTCATCTCAAATGTAATATTTATACATAGTAAACAACCTATTCTAGGCAAGTATCTATCCTAGGAAAGTCAACTATACAATTGTTCCGATCAATACTGTCCTGATTCTAGTATATTACTCCCTATCTAAGTATCTAAATAAGGAACATAAATATTAAAGAGTATTCTACAGCTGTAAGTTAACTATAATCACAATATCAAATATTTCATAATGTGAGTTTTCCAAGTAAGGATAATCTATCTCATGCACTTTCCACATCAAATAATCTGGCTTACCATCTCGGGGAAACAAGTAAGTTGTTCCACTTTTGTGACAGACAGCCCAGCACTTTCTAATGTAGATGCAGTTCCTCCAGTCGAAACGATTTTATATCTACAGTTTTCGAGAACCTTTGTTAAAAACATATGGCACTGACCAATAAGCTTAATAAAGCATCATAGACATTCTTTTGAAGAATTCTATTGGAATAATACATTTGCAATTACATTTACAAGCTGATTAACATGAAAAAAAATAATTATTTACAACAAGAGCTCAGTAATAGAAAGTGTTCCATTAGGACACATTATGAAGTGATCATCCATGAAGAACTGCGGGGAAAAGCTAACAATAAAGCCCCTGACTTTACCCCAAGTCCTGAAGTCCATTCCCTAAGAAAGCAAGATCCTTCTTGTCTGACAATGATATCAGAGCCCGTTTATTACCTGAAGCAAAAAATGAATTACATAAACCACAAATTAGGCTTTAATTTAATACAAACTAAATAATCATGATATGAAAATAAGAGGGAAAAAGAACGAAAGCATGAAAGAACAAACCAGATGATAACAAAGACATGCAAACATAGGCATGGAGACAAAAATTCTAGTGAGCAGGATTGGATTGGATAACTCTCCAAATTCAATGTATTTTGAATGTGAAAAATCCGATTTGATTGTAGGAGGATTAGATAGGATTAGACATAGAAGGAAACTTACATTTTCTAATCGTACTAATTCAAGAGGATTGGATTGGATAAGCTTTCTTCTATCTCTACTCCATCTAATCCCCTAGAAAGAAAACACATCCATTTCCATATTCAGATTACATTGCATTTGATGAGTTACCCAATTTAATTCAATCCTGCTCACCAAACAAGCCCTAAGTATGTTCTGGATAGAGAGTTCAATCTCAAAACACGTCATGAGTTCAGTTAAATAAAATTGACATCCTCTTGAGAATGCCTATTTAAATGAGAGGCAAAGTATCTAAAGCTGCCCATCTCTCAATCTCTGCATTTGAGGGATTTATTTAATAGATTTGTCCTTTCCATTTTCGGGTACCGAGATTAGAGGAGAAGCGTTGAATGCCGACAGATAGGCTGTTGGACGCCATATTAAATAAAAGAGACTTTCCCATTTACGTCTACTAAGGCATTTGGCAGCGATAGTAAATCCATTCCAAACGAGCTACTCCTAACAAGTTGCTGATTTTTTAGACATTGTGCGCTAGCATTTTCTCTTACTAGTAAACAGATTCTATTTACCTAGTTATCCAATCTAAACCAATCCTGCTCACCAAACAAGCCCTAACTCTGTTCTGAATCGAATTTCAATCTCAAAACACATTATTAGTTCAGTTAAACACATTACTATTTCACAGCAATGCCAATGTCGATTGAATTACATGCTTAACAGCTGAAAAGTGAGCAGCCTAATGGAAATTCCATGGAAAAATGGGGGTAATATAAATATTTCAAGGCAACCCAAAAGAGAGAGAATTGAAAAGCACAAGAAATTAAAGAATACATACTGGACGCAGGAAATTGAGAGTCGGGGTTTGGCACGACAAGGGTCTCCTCAGCCGACATGGCTTTAATTGGCCTACAGCTTTTGAATCTAAACTTCTGCACATATACATATATCTATGAATAAATGAAAAGACATTGAAAAATAAAATTGGGTTTGAGTGAAATTGAATTGGGGTACCGTGGAAGAAGAAGACGATGATGAGTTGGTTCGTATTTGGATGTTGGAAGATAGGAGGAGAATATTGGTGTTGGGAACAATACAAGATTGACTGGTTCCGGTGGTGTTGGGGGTCGTGGCGGTAGGAGCAGCAGACAGACCGAGCATCTCTCTTTTGTAATTTTACCTTTTGAGCACATAAGCAAAATATATAATCAAAACTCCATTGGAGAATTTACACCAACATAATAGCAACCCAGAACAGAACCCATCAATATGTGTATAACAGAAAGCGAGAGAGAGCAAGAGAGCAAGAGAGAGCGAGAGACACTCACAGTGTCAATGGTTGGCTTTCGGCGGCAAACGGCTATGTGAATAGCCAAAAACTGAAGCACAAAAACCTGAGTCAGGGTCTCGAGTCACTCAATACAAGGGTTTTGTATGTTTGTTGTAAATTCCTCCTTTTAACTCAGCGGTCACTCTACATACCCAAATTAAATTTTTTTTAATTAGTCACTAATTTCACCCCATATTCATCCAAAAATGCCTTTAATAAAAGAGATAATTATAAATAAGTCATATTTTAGAATTTAAATTATAAGTTAATCCACTATAATAAATAGAGATAATAAATAAGAAATAACTTTATTTTATTGTTGGTCAAAATACATCATTATTTTTAGTCCGTTATTTTTTAAAGAATTACAAATCTGACATTATATATCATATTTATCTTGAATGTACAAAATTTCATCATTCTCGTCTATCATATCCCTTATTTTTTCCTTTATGTATCTACCATAATTTGATTCTAGACTTAACAGGTAAATTAAACAACATTGCATACTTAACTCCCCCGCATAAATAAGATACATATATATATATATATGAAAATTTTAAATGTATCATAATAAGTATATTATATTCAATATTTACCTCTCTCAAATTAAAAAAAAAAAACTACAGATAATTATTAATTTACCTAATAACAAAAAAGTAATAAGATAAATAACGTACAAGTGTGACTCTTCAAAATTATCAGATGACATCCGATAAAAAAGATATAAAAAAAATTCAAATATGAAATTTAGTTAGAATTATCTTAAATTAAATAATTTTGAAAAATAAATATAAAATAATAATATTTAAAATTTGAAAGTTTCTCCTCCATATCTAAAAAAAGATTATAAACGGTATTAGGAAACTTTAAAAAAACAAAACCATAAAAAGAACACAGGAAAATTTTTGATAATGCAATAAATGGACTATTTTATAAGTTAAGTGGACTAATTTATCTATTAGGTTTAAAAACTGGACTAATTTATAATTATTTCTTGATAAAATAAATGTTATTTCTTATAGCACAATTACTACTTTCCCACCCTAATTATTAAATTTAGGGATCCAAAATCCTTAAAATATCAACTTTCTAAAGCATAGAGCAAGCTTGTGACCATGCTGAGCCATTTTTCTTTAAAAAGTTCCATGAATACTAAAAAATGTGTTTTTAAGGACTTTGATGGAGATGCTAGCATAAGTTTTGAGCGATAAACTATTTACAAAGAGCATCCCCAACAAAGTCTCTAAGATAATATTTTTTTACCCAAGTTGGGGATTTTTTAAGAAAATGGGGCTTCAGGCCTTCAGCTTTATCTCACTCCCTACTTTAGAATTTTGATTTTTTAGTTGTTCTGAATGTGACAACCCGGAAATTCGAAAAAGGAAAAATTGGAAAAAATTGGAAGGAAATGACGATTTTGCCCCTAGTTTTGAGGGCCAAAAGTTGACTTTTTGATCGGGACCTTGTTTTGACTTTCCCAAAGGACCGTTGAATAAGTCTCGGGACGCTGAATCCGTAGACAGGCGGCATGCGTCAATCGGAGTTGGGACGTGAAAGTTACGGGTCTAGAATTGTGAGGGGCATTTCGGTAATTATGTAAGGAAAGGCAAATTGATCTTTTTGCCAGTTTGATGACTCATCAGAGAAATTAACCTTAATTGGACATCTGTACCTGTTGAAATGGACGGTTAAATGGGCTGAGTCAATTGTGTGGGTGAGTCACTCATGTGATTGAGTGACACATGTCACTTACTTAGGCTAATTAGTGGCCCAAAATAGCAGGAGGTGGAAAGAACCTCGTGTGTGTGTGTGTGTGTGTTCCTTGAACAGAAACAGAGGTTGGGCATAAGTGATGCAAGGCAACCAGCAATCTCCAAACTGAAACGTGAGATTCTATTCGAATTGAGAATATTAGAACAATAAAACAAAAGGGAAAGACGAGGGAGTGAAAGGAAGAAAAACCCAGAGAAACCCGAAAACCTTTGAGGAACCTTAGGATCGAATTTGAAATTGTGGACATTCATGAGTGAAATTGATCTTGAATTTAGTCTTCTGGGATTCATTTGAGTCGACCCACTGCAAAAACGAAAGAAATTGGAGTCGTTTTGGACTAGAACAGAGAGGGGGAAGACTTCGAATTTTCGAGCTTGAGTCGAGGAATTTGAGACATGGAATGATGAAATTGAACTTGAAAATATGTTTATGAGAATCCCACGAAGCTCCCTGATGCATCAATTGAAGGAAAACAACGAGAATTTATGGAGATTGGACGAGGAACCGTGTTATGGTGTTCTTCGAATTCGAGTTTAAATCGAAAGGACTAAGGTATGTTTGATCCAAATTGATGTTACAGACCCATAATTAAGTTGGTTACGAAGCTAATGGAATGTTCAATTTTTGAAAAAGACGTTGAATTAATGGAGAATTAAACGGGTCATGTCACGGGTCGCAGGATCCGTTTATCAGTTAAACGGGCGAGGAAGAACACTATAGCAGGTACTGTAGCAGGCGCGTGAGTTTCACGCGCAGCCACTCACGGCGGTGCGTGAGGGCGTATGGGCACGATTCCCGAGGTGAGTTCTACATGACTTTTGTTCTATGCAATGTAACGAACATTTTGGTGTTGGTTTCGAGTCAATCGGACACCGTTTCGATATTGTTTCGAGGGTATGAAGGTTTATGTTATGTTTTAAATTAATATTTAATTCCAGAAAAATTATGGGAAATTAATATGATGTTAATTAAGTCACTAGTGACCCTTAATGATGAATTTGGGCAGGACTTGGGATTCCTGGAAAGTATCGGAAATTACGGAAACGCGTGCAGCTCGGAAAGCGAGCGGTTTGGACGGTGTGTGAGTGGATGTTTATTTTATAAACCATTATGCATGCATAGTTAAATGTTTTACATGATTGATTGCATGATTTGAATTGCAATGATGTCCTGATGATGTGGCATGATTATTCGTGATTTAATGATTATTTTAATCGGTCTTTTGGACACGTTTTACGAGAAATGTGCAAGTGATGTTTTGGGCTAGGCCCGGAGTCAAAAAGGTTTTTAAAAGAATATGTTGACTTAGTTGGTGAGTCAAGGATGATTTATGGATTATTTTATTGTTTGAAAATGAGATTTTACGGATTTACGTGTAAATGGCATTTGGGCTTGAGACCTTGTCAGGAATGCTTTTGACTTGATTTGAAGTCATGGATATGATTGATATGTGTTTGTGGAATGGATTGTGTTTATGATTGTGGATAATGGATCATGTTCTGGATGGTGCGAGTGTAGTTCCAAGACGTGACTCAGATGTTGCGTGAGTGCAGTTCCCAAGTATGTGGTACGTCTAGATGGTGCGTGTGCAGTTCCCAGACATGACTGATATGACTCGGATGGTGCTTGAGTGCAGTTCCCGAGGTTGGCCTACGCGTAGTGCGGATGTGACTGTTTGATTGTTGATGCACTTGTGAATAGTGCGGATTGATTGATTGATTAATTGATTGTGCACTTGTGAGTGGTGCTGTTTGATGATGATTGTGATTACGTACTGGTATTGAGTATGGGTTTTTGGTCTGTGTGGCCAGGTGATTATGTTTTCATATGTTTGGCTTGAGAGCCGGGATTTGATACGTTTCATGTGATTTGGCTGGAAAGCCGGTGATTGTTATACATATGTTTTACCCTATGCATGCATGGTTTGATAAACTGGAGGGTAAATGATATATTTTGAAATTTGTTTAAAAGATATTATTTTTGTCCACTCACACCTTTTCTGTTTTGATGACCCTCTAGGTCGTGGCAAGACGTTCGGAACTGATCGAGAGGCGGAGGCATGAGCGGAAATCAGTGCAGTTATCCATTGTCTGACAGGTGCTGAAGGATAATTTCGGGACTTCAGTTGACTTGTCAGACGGGAGCAGGACCGGGCACGGTTATCAACGTCCAGTTGGGACGAGTCCTGTCACTGAACCCCTAAATTTAATAAATAAGGGAAATAAAGTAGCAATTGTTATCTCCTTTTATAGCATATACACCATAGTCTCTAAATTTAAACTAAATTCTAGCTAAGATAGTTAGAAAGTTATTTTAACAAACTACTTTATAAAACTTCAATAATATTCCCTATTTTGGCACATCTCAAATATTTTATTATTTATTTTAAGTAAAACATTTGACCATCTCCAATTTATTACTTTATTATTTATGCAATTGTGAGAAGATAGAGAATCCCTACTTTCTCTCTCTTATTTTATTAAATTTAGGGATTCAAAACCATCAAAATAACAAATTTTTAGTGTATAGTGTATGATAGATACTCTGTTGGAGCCATTTTTCTTTGGAAATCCCTAAATTAACTAAAAAAGTGTTTTAGAGACAGTTGAAGATGCTCTAATGGGATGAATTTCATCGTAATTTCAAATGTTAAACTTTAGAGCATCTCCAATAGAGCTCCTAAATTTGAGCTAAACTCAAGCTAAAATGGTTGTAAAATTATTTTAGCAAACTACTTAAAAAAAAAAATTACTTTAGCAGTGTTCTCTATTTTGACAAATCTCAAATATTTTATTATTTGTTTTAAGTGAAACATTTGAATATTCTCAATTTTTATTTTATTATTCATGAAATTCATCTATTTGTGAGGAGATAGGAAACCTTACTTTCTTTGGGATATGGACTCTGATAGCGTCTTTCTTTTCTTTGAAAATCCCTAAATTAGCTTAAAAGATATCACAATTTGTTAAAATAACTTTCCAACTATCTTAACTACAATTAAGCTTAAAAATTTAGCAATTCTATTTGAGATGCTCTTATTTTTTTTTTGTCAAAAGGAAACTTTATTAAACTAATCGAACAGAAACGTTTACATCTTTAGCTTGAATGTTAAATAACCATAGGGGCTTTAGGTGTTCCCATCGCAAACAACATTTAGAGCGCTTATAAAAAGCGACAACTTCATGAGTCACAATATTGTGCCTACGAGAGGTGTACCTAAATTACACAATCTTAAAGAGAGGTTGCATAGCTAGGATATCATGAAGTACACCTTTGATACTAGCCTCCACACAATAACCCGTTGTAACATATTGCACTAGAAGTTGCGAGTCTGACTCCAAGATGACTTTCTTCCACTTAAAATCTACACAACCAACCATTGCAGCATGGAAGGCATAGACTTCAGCCTCTAAGGAACTACCACAAGGGAAAACGCCTTCACCCCTATAGCCATACGCACCCAGACCATTTGTGCTACTAAAGGCACCATCACAATTAATTTTCACAAACCAGCAGGTGGACGCTGCCAAGAAAAGCTAACAGGGCGAACCACCACCGATTGTGGAAATAGTTGGATGAGTGGAGGTTTCTCAAGTCTAGCTGTACATAACTCATGTAACGACCCGTCCCTAATTTTAGGGGTTAATTAAGACTAATTATGGATTAGTGAGGGTAATCGGGGATTAGCCGAGGATTATCGGACGTTCAGGGCAAAATTACGATTTTACCCCTAAACGAGGGTAAAAAGTTAACTTTTGATCGGTAGGTCCGATGCACGAGGACCGATGATCGGGAGGTCCGTAGACAGGTGGTGTCAGGGCCCACCCCTAATCCCCCAGGATTAGGGACTAAGCCCTGCTCCCGTCTGACTTACGCATGACACGTAGGCTAAACTGACGTCCAACCTTCATGTGACACGTAAGTCGGACAAGGGATTCTCGATCCAACCATCCAACGGTAACCGGACTTCCCAGAGTGTGCCGAACTACTGTGGATCGTATGTGTGATGTCTCCGTCTCTCTCGATCAACAGCCCGTACCGCAACAACCTGGAGGGTATCGAAAACACGAAAAGACTGTGAGTGGACACAAATAAAGTATAAGTTCAAAAACATTTCATAAAACAATGACAGTTATACCCTCAGTTTCAAAAAGCAATGCATGCATATCAAATTCATGTCATAAAACCATGTACGAAAACCAAACACATTTTTCCTTTTTCTAAAATCCCGGGCCTCAGCCCAAAACCATCGAAAACCATTATAACCAACGAAAACCATCCTTGAAAACCGTCATCATCAATCACTTGAACCACATTTCCATCCATCGAACCTACTGGATCTATCCGAGTCTTTAAACTCCCGAGTCTTTAAACTCAATCCAGGCCTCAATATAATCTGAGTCTTTTGTAACACCCCAGAAATTTGAGGATTTTAATATTGTAATTTAATGTATGAATTGACGTTTTTACCCTTGTGAATGGTATGACCAAATTGTTGACTTTTTGATTGGTGGGTCAAATGGACTTTGACCAATGACCGTGACGTAGTTCGGGACGTCATGAGTTCATAGACAGGTGGCACGTCCAATTCGGACGATCAGGAAAAAAGTTATGACTATCGGAAGTTCAGGGGCATTATCGTAATTTGGACTTTAGGGGCGGAAATGTTGACTTTTCGTTTGGCGACTAATTTTCACATGACTCAAGGATCGTTAGGTAGGTCTCGATGCCCTGAGTCCGTAGACAGGCGGCACGCCGAAATCGGACTTCGTATGGGGAAGTTGTGGTCAGAAACGTGAATCGGGAGTTTCGTGTCTCGGTAATTGTGTCGAATATTTTATTATGAAATTATAATTGGAGGACACCTGGATGAGTGACAAGTGTCACTCATCCATTGGCTAGATTGGATCAGCTCCACTAAGCATTTAAATAGAATTAAAAACCACTTTTGATCTCAGCCACTTATCTGAAAGTACCCCAGATCTAATCTCAACCTTTGATCTCATTCTTGAGATTAAATCTGGACCGTCCATCCTTTTCCCTCCATTATATATATATTTTCCCTACCCGACACCCACACACTGCCCATACAACCATCACACCTGCGTACCACCCTGATTCTTGCTTGGTGTGTTGCTGGACTCACTGGAGAGGGCTGAGGCACGGCGGTGAATGGCGGTGGACGGCGGCGAGGTAGGAAAATCCTAAACCCGAAAACTGTCAAAAAAACTCAGGGATGGAAACTTGAATTCCAACGTGTATGTTTGTTTTCTATTAACCCTAATCGATTCTAGGGACTAATAGGAACCTATAGGGCTCGATTTCGTGACCAGTGGTGGCCTGAACAGAGTGCAAACGGCGACGGGGGAACCTGGTCTGTTCATCGAGGTAAGTCTTCGATTCAGTCCTTGTTTACTGATTTTAATTAGGTAGAACCCTTTATGGGATTGCGACGAACAGTTAGGAACAAACCTGAGTTAAAATGGTTGAGAAATGGAGGATTGGTGACCGGGTCATGATCGCGGGTCTGATCGACCCAGTTGCAGAGAAACGGGTCGACCCGTCTGAGGACAGAGGTGATGATGTGGCACCCTGTCAGACCTGTCAGTGACGTGGAGCACACTTGTGTCGACACGTGTCACATGTCAGTGCACAGTCAGCACTGACATGTCAGTGACGTGGCCCAATCTGGGACTGCCACGTGTCACTGACATGTCAGTGACGTGGACCAGTGCTGTGCTGACATGTGGCACATGTCAGATCTAACACGTGGCCTGACAGATTAGTGAGGTGGACCAATCGGGTGTCGACACATGGCACTTGTCAGAGTCTGACATGTCAGACCTGACAGCTGTCAGATGACGTCATGCTGACATCAGCAGGAACTGTTCCTGCGTTGACCGACGCGTTGACCGGCGCGTGGGGGCACGTGTGAACAATGTTTTTGGTGGGACCACCACCATCCTTTAGGTTTCGACGATCCGGATCCAATGGCGGTGGTTTCGGGTCGATCGGAGATCATTAAGTTGGTCAAAATGAGGTCTATTACCTTGGGAAGCGCGTTCGGGCGGCTTTTCCAGGCCGGTTTCAGCCTAGGATTTCATGGTTGAATGTTAGGAGATTATATTGACCTGTACGTATACTTTGGACATGACAGGTATTGTACAATTGAACCAGGACGAGGGTATACGTTCGGTTCCTAGCAGGATTGTACTGTGAGTGGGCCCGATTTCATTTAACCCTTGCATGCTTAAATGTTTTCTGATTTACTTATATGTTCACATACTGGAATCAAGAAATGGTTTTGATGATATTGAAATTATGGTCATAGCACGTTTCACGGTATTTGGGTTTGAAACCCGTATGATGAAACGTAACGATCGGTTCGGATTTTATCTATGTATACATATATGTTTTGCATGTGGATATCAATAAAATGTATTTGGTACTGCACTGTATAGATCCATTCTTATGATACTATCTCCTCCGGATGTGGTACCCCGGAGTGGTCACGGCGCATTGCCGGAGTGGTCATGGCGCATTGCAATGTATTTGGTACTGCACTGTATCAAGATACAACTCTGGGCAGCGTTCATCATGGAGCGGTGCTTCTGGTGGGCATTCGGACAGGCCAAGGCTAGTAACCTGTTTTGCTTGCGGAGAGGAGGGCCACTATGCCTGTGATTGCCCGCTGTTGTCCAAGAGGAACAACGCTGGGGGCTCTAGTGTGGTGCAGAGCACGGCTTCCCAAACTAATAGAGGTTGCGGTTAGGGAGGTGACCGTGGTGCTGGGCGTGGCGCGCGCGGGCGCTGACGAAATGGAGGGCCTAGGGCTCAAGTGTTTGCAATGACCCAGCAACAGGCGAAGACTGCCCTAGGCGTGGTTACAGGTACACTACATATCTTAAACCTTATTGTATGTGTGTTGATGGATGCGGGGGCTACACATTCTTTTATTTCGAAGAGTTGTGCTGGTATGCTTGATTGTGTGGTATCAGCCTTAGGTTGTGAAATGGGTGTTGGCACCCCGATGGGCATCGTGTACCTTGTGAATCAGGTGATTCGGAGGTGCCCGGTGAGGATTGAGGATGTGGATTTACCAGCAGATTTAATTATTCTGGACATCCACGACTTCGATGTAATTTTGGGAATGGATTGGCTATCGGAGCATGGGTCGCTCATCGATTGCTATAGGAAGCAAGTGATTCTGCGAAGCCCGGGTTTGCCGGAGGTTATCTTTCAGGGGGAACGTGACGGTTCGCCTCCTGAAGTGATTTCTTCACTTACTGCTACCAAACTCCTACGGAAGGGATGCCAGGGTTATCTGGCGCATGTCGTGTCGGATCAGGTTGATACTCCGGGTATCGACGAGATACCGGTGGTACGTGAGTTTCCAGATGTGTTCCCGGAAGACTTACCTGGATTACTGCCATCGCGGGAGATCGAGTTTACAATTGAACTACTCCCCGGTACCCGACCTATATCTCAGGCACCATACCGGATGGCGCCGGCCGAGTTACGGGAACTCAAAACTCAATTGCAGGAGTTGGTAGATTTGGGATACGTCCGACCGAGTACTTCACCATGGGGAGCACCGGTGTTGTTCGTAAAGAAAAAGGAGGGGAGTCTCCATTTGTGTATTGATTATCGACAACTCAACAAGGTGACACTGAGGAACCAGTATCCTGTACCCAGGATCAATGACCTTTTTGACCAGTTGCGGGGAGCACAGTGCTTCTCGAAGATTGATTGGCGGTCTGGGTATCACCAACTGAGGATTTCGGAGGAGGATATTCCTAAAACTGCTTTTCGAACCCGTTACGGACACTACGAGTTCCTTGTGATGCCTTTTGGCTTGACGAATGCTCCGGCAGCATTCATGGATCTGATGAACCGGGTCTTCCGACCCTACTTGGATAAATTCGTGATTGTATTCATCGATGATATCTTGGTGTACTCGAGGAGTGCCCGAGCACATGAGGAACATCTACGGTTAGTATTGGAGAAGCTGAGACAAGAACAGTTGTACGCCAAGCTGAGCAAGTGTCAGTTTTGGCTAAGCAGTATTGGTTTTCTGGGACACGTGATATCGACGGATGAGATTAGCGTGGATCCCCAGATAACAGAAGCAGTGACTAACTGGGCTAGACCGACAACGGTAACGGAGGTGCGGAGTTTTGTCGGGTTAACAGGTTACTACCAGAGATTCGTGGAGGGTTTCTCCAAAATTGCTGCATGATTGACTCGTTTGACTCGAAAGGGAGTGAAATTCATTTGGGACGAGCAGTGTGATCGGAGTTTTCAAGAATTGAAGGATCGATTGACCACTGCACCTGTCCTTGAATTGCCGGATGACAGTGGAGAATTCGTGGTCTTTAGTGACGCATCACTACAAGGTCTGGGCTGCGTGTTGATGCAGACTGACAAGGTTATCGCCTACCCATCCCGGCAGCTAAATACTCATGAGTTGAACTACCCAACCCATGATTTGGAGTTGGCAGCGGTGGTTCGTGCTCTAAAAATCTGGAGACATTACCTATTCGGCGCAACGTGCCGGATATACACCGACCACCAGAGCCTAAAGTACCTATTCACTCAGAAGGAGCTTAACATGAGACAACGAAGATGGTTGGAACTGCTGAAGGATTATGACTGTACAATTGAGTACCATCCGGGTAAGGCCAATGTGGTGGCAGATGCACTCAGCAGGAAGTTAGCGGGATCTGTTGCACACCTAGGGATGGTGTATCTTCCTTTGCTGGTGGAACTCCGGAAGGCGGGAGTTATTTTGGATACAGATGAGCATGGAGCTTTGTTGGCCAGCTTTCATGTACGACCTGTACTGATTGATCGGATCATCGAAGCACAACTTCAGGATCCGATACTCTGTATTTACAGGATTGAGGTCGATGCAGATGGGAGAGAGGATTTTACCATCTGGGATGACGGAGCACTTGTGAAGTTGGGCCGTTTGTGTGTACCTGCAGTGGTAGAATTACGGGCCGAGATTCTTGAGGAGGCCCATAGTTCGGCTTATGCTATGCATCCGGGAGGTACAAAGATGTACCGTACCCTCCGGAACCATTATTGGTGGCCAGGAATGAAGAAGGATATTGCTGAGTTCGTGAGCAGATGCTTAACCTGTCAGCAGGTTAAGGCAGAACGGCAGAGACCGTATGGGGCTATGCAACCACTTCCGATTCCCGAGTGGAAGTGGGATCACATCACCATGGACTTCGTATTCAAGTTACCAAGGACTCAGAGTGGAGTTGACGGGGTATGGGTGATCGTAGACCGGTTAACCAAGTCAGCCCATTTTCTGCCAGTTCAGGAGACTTATAAACCTAACCGACTGGCTCAATTGTTCGTAAAAGAAATCATACGATTACATGGTACCCCGGAATCGATCGTGTCCGATTGTGATCCACGTTTCACTTCCAGGTTTTGGCGGAGTTTGCAAGCTACTTTGGGAACAACCCTACGTTTCAATACTGCATTCCATCCACAGACTGATGGGCAGTCTGAACGAACCATTCAGACCCTGGAGGACATGATGAGGTCTTGTGTACTACAATTTCAGGATTCATGGGATACTCATTTGCCGTTGATGGAATTCGCTTACAACAAGAGCTATCAGACAAGAATCGGGATGGCACCCTATGAGGCACTGTATGGTCGACAGTGCAGGACACCTATCTGCTAGATGGAGATAGGGGAGCGAGCGGCTGTAGGGCCAGAATTGATGGACTTGACCCTGGAAACTGTTCGGGTTATCAAGGAAAGATTGAAGGCGGCACATGATCGCCAAAAGAGTTATGCCGATCGACGGATTCGAGACTTGGAATTTGAAGTGGGAGATTTTGTCTTCTTGAAGTTATCTCCGTGGAAGGGGATTATCCGTTTTGGTCGACGGGGGAAACTGAGTCCTCGTTTTATCGGACCGTATGAGATTGTGGAAAGGATTGGTAAGGTTGCTTACAGATTGGCACTACCTCCAGAACTTTCTAGAGTTCACGATGTCTTTCACGTATCTATGCTGCGAAAGTACGTACATGATGCTTCCCATGTACTGGGGGAACAACCTATCGAACTCCGAGGGGATTTGAGCTTTGAGGAACAACCAGTACAAATTTTGGATCGGAAAGACAAGGTACTACGTCGGAAGACTATTCCTCTCGTGAAGATTCTCTGGAGAAACCAGAATGTGGAAGAAGCCACATGGGAGCCCGAGGCTCAGATGCGAGAACAATTTCCTTACTTGTTTCTTTGAAATTTCGGGACCAAATTTCTTAAGGGGGGAAGGTTGTAACACCCCGGAAATTCGAGGATTTTAATATTGTAATTTAATGTATGAATTGACGTTTTTACCCTTGTGAATGGTATGGCCAAATTGTTGACTTTTTGATTGGTGGGTTAAATGGACTTTGACCAATGACCGTGACGTAGTTCGGGATGTCACGAGTTCATAGACAGGTGGCACGTCCAATTCGGACGATCAGGGAAAAAGTTATGACTATCAGAAGTTCAGGGGCATTACCGTAATTTGGACTTTAGGGGCGAAAATGTTGACTTTTCGTTTGGCGACTAATTTTCACATGACTCAAGGACCGTTAGGTAGGTCTCGATGCCCTGAGTCCGTAGACAGGCGGCACACCGAAATTGGACTTCGTACGGGGAAGTTGTGGTCAGAAAAGTGAATTCGGGTGTTTCGCTTCTCGGTAATTGTGTCGAATATTTTATTATGAAATTATGGTTGGAGGACACCTGGATGAGTGACAAGTGTCACTCATCCATTGGCTAGATTGGATCAGCTCCACTAAGCATTTAAATAGAATTAAAAACCACTTTTGATCTCAGCCACTCATCTGAAAGTACCCCAGATCTAATCTCAACCTTTGATCTCATTCCTGAGATTAAATCTGGACCGTCCATCCTTTTCCCTCCATTATATATATATTTTCCCTACTCAGGGATGGAAACTTGAATTCCAACGTGTATGTTTGTTTTCTATTAACCCTAATCGATTCTAGGGACTAATAGGAACCTATAGGGCTCGATTTCGTGACCAGTGGTGGCCTGAACAGAGTGCAAACGGCGACGGGGGAACCAGGTCTGTTCATCGAGGTAAGTCTTCGATTCAGTCCTTGTTTACTGATTTTAATTAGGTAGAACCCTTTATGGGATTGAGACGAACAGTTAGGAACAAACCTGAGTTAAAATGGTTGAGAAATAGAGGATTGGTGACCGGGTCATGATCGCGGGTCTGATCGACCCAGTTGCAGAGAAACGGGTCGACCCAGTTGCAGAGAAACGGGTCGACCCAGTTGCAGAGAAACGGGTCGACCCGTTTGAGGACAGAGGTGATGATGTGGCACCCTGTCAGACCTCTCAATGACGTGGACCACACTTGTGTCGACACGTGTCACATGTCAGTGCACAGTCAGCACTGACATGTCAGTGACGTGGCCCAATCTGGGACTGCCACGTGTCACTGACATGTCAGTGACGTGGACCAGTGCCGTGCTGACACGTGGCACATGTCAGATCTGACACGTGGCCTGACAGATCAGTGAGGTGGACCAATCGGGTGTCGACACGTGGCACTAGTCAGAGTCTGACATGTCACACCTGACAGCTGTTAGATGACGTCAGCATGACGTCATGCTGACGTCAGCAGGAATTGTTCCTGCGTTGACCGACGCGTTGACCGGCGCGTGGGGGCGCGTGTGAATAGTGTTTTTGGTGGGACCACCACCATCCTTTAGGTTTCGACGATCCGGATCCAATGGCGGTGGTTTCGGGTCGATCGGAGATCATTAAGATGATCAAAATGAGGTCTATTGCCTTGGGAAGCGCGTTCGGGCGGCTTTTCCAAGCCGGTTTCAGCCTAGGATTTCATGGTTGAATGTTAGGAGATTATATTGACCTTTACGTATACTTTGGACATGACAGGGATTGTAAAATTGAACCAGGACGAGGGTATACGTTCGGTTCCTAGCAGGATTGTACTGTGAGTGGGCCCGATTTCATTAAACCCTTGCATGCTTAAATGTTTTCTGATTTACTTATATGTTCACATGCTGGAATCAAGAAATGGTTTTGATGATATTGAAATTATGGTTATGGCACGTTTCACGGTATTTGGGTTTGAAACCCGTCTGATGAAACGTAACGATCGGTTCGGATTTTATCTATGTATACATATATGTTTTGCATGTGGATATCAATAAAATGTATTTGGTACTGCACTGTATAGATCCATTCTTATGATACTGTCTCCTCCGGATGTGGTACCCCGGAGTGGTCATGGCGCATTGCCTGCGAGGGGTCATTCTACGGAGGAACCGGACCGTAGAATGACTCAGGAGCAGGATTGCTTATTTGACGTCAGGGACGTCGAGCGTCTAGGACGCTAGGCGTTTGAGATGCCGTACCCGGACGGGGTTCGGGGATTGGACTCGGAATTGAGACCCGAGTGGCACGCGTAGCCTTAAGACTATGACCTTATTGGACGTCAGGAACGTCAGACACTGGGGATGTCAAGATCGGAGTGTATAGTGCAGTGGCTAAAATTATGTTTATGGTTTTATTATATGACTTATGATACATATTATATGAATTATGGTTTTAAATTCTGATGCATGCATGTTTGGAAAACGGAGGGGTAAATTATATGTTTTACTTACTAAACGATTTTATAAACTTGAGTTTCGCCCCACTCACCCTTAATGTTTTGGTAACCCCTCCAGGTCGTGCTAATGAGGTAGATGAGGAACCTGAGGCTGAGGCATAGATCTACTTCTGCGTACCTAAACCCCTGTTGGGTGGTTTACCCGCAGGTTCATTTTAGAGTCGTACTCGCAACTTGTAATTTTGGATTTCATCCCTTGTTTGACATCTGTTTATTTCGGATTTGATGTAAAACTTTAATCTGGTTATTTATGCATTTGAACGTTTGAGGTTAAAATTGGTATGTTATTTTGGGTGTCAGACGGGAGCAGGGCACGTTCCCATGTGGTCCCATGGGGATCGGGGCGGGTCCTGTCATCTTTAAACTCAACAGGCCTACGGGGGAAAATATCAATATATCCGAGTCTTTAAACTCCTGAGTCTTTAAACTCAATCTGGGTCTTTAAACCCAATCCGGGCCCTTCCCCCGTCAAACATAATCCGAGTCTTTAAACCCAATAACCAGATCCAGCAAATCCAATCTAAAACCGTTTGAAAACTGTTTTCCATTTCCGAATCCGAATCTGCAATCTCATCAGGATACCGAATCCAAACCCAGAACTCATATCCATCTCCTTTCCAGATCCGAGTCCGCAACCATCATTCCGTAAGCCGGCATCCGGAATAACCATTCCGAACCCAAACCCGGAATCCACTTCCAAGTCCCAAATCGAATCTCGAATCGTCATCCGGAATTCCGATTCCAAAACCGAAAATCACGTTTCTCAAAACCACTTTTTGAACTGGGCCTCAAGCTCGAAAACACTTTTTAAAATCCTTTTACTTTCTTTGAAATCAAATCATTAAACCAGGTTCAAATCACAATATCCATCAAAATCTCGTAAAACGTGAAATACCGTCATTTCCTCGAAAAACGTGCACAAACCGTAAACCATCACAATCATAAATCAAACCATAGAATCAAGTATAGAAAACATATAAAAACATATATGCATGCATCAAGAGTTAGAAAGCAAAGTCCACTCCCAGACCATTCCGACGTCGCCTCGATACACGTGCACTTACGCCGTTCCAGGCCATTCCGCTATCGTCGGCTTTCCCGAACCTGTCCAAATCCCATAACGAGGTCACTAACTACTTCACAAAGGTCATACTAAAGTCCCATAATTTTCCCGTATTTTCCTGAATTCCGCCATGTCTATTCATGGCTCAAAGAGCTTCAAACCTTGAGTTTCTCGATGTGGATCGACTAATACGAGTCCCAGAAGTCTTAATCTCAGTCCAATTTCAACGTTTGAGGGCTGCAAGGTGCAATTCAAATTTCAAATTTCATGGATTTGTTTCGGGTTTTTGAGTTTTCTTTCACGATTTTCATCTCTTTTCTTCCTTGTAATTCTCTATTCTCCCTCTCTCAATTCCATTTAGTTTCTCACATTCTCAGCCTAAGGCTTCAGTTGTCATCGGAGATCACTTCCTCTCTGTTTTTCTCTCCATTCTTTGTTTTGCTAGATTTCTTTAATTCACATACACACATAGTTAGTGTTAAGTCGCATACACACGCAGCCACATCAATGACATTAATCCCATCTGAAAAAGGAACAGATGTCACACACAAACCCATGTGAATCATTCATTTGACCGACTCAACAACATCCTGCCCCAAATTACCGTTTTGCGCCTGCCTTGCATAATTACCAAAATGCCCCTCGTAGTTCTAGACCCGTAACTTCCACATCCGAACTCCGATTGACGTATTCCGCCTATCTACGGATTCAGTGTCTCGAGAACTACCTGATGGTTTTTTTTTTTTGGAAGTCCAAACAGTGTCCTGATAAAAAAAATCAACTTTCGGCCCTTCTAGTTAGGGGCAAAATCGTCATTTTCTTCAAATTTTCCAAATTTTCCTTTTTTTGAATTTTCAGGTCATTACATTCGCCCTGGACCGGATTTGCAGAACCGGTATGAACCCGATTTGGCGAGAGGACAGGGGTGACTGGTGCAGGCACGTGAGGCCCACGCACAACCCCTTTAGGCGGCGTGTAAGGGCGCGTGGGGCTTTGTCTCGGGGCACGGTCAACATGAGTTTTTATTGTATCGATGTAACAAACATTTTGGGACAGTTTTCAAGTCAATTAGACATTGTTTCGATGTAGTTCGGGATGTCTGAAGGTTTAGGATCGAGTTTAAAAATGGTTAAAAATTTGGGAAAATTACGGGGCTTCAATGAGAGGTTCATGAGGTAGTTAATAACCCTCTAAAATGATTTAGACAGGTTTGGTAACCCCGGAGATGGTGATTGGCCCGGGAAGGGCTTATGATGCGTGTATCAAGGCGCAGCTTGGACAGTCTGTGAGTGGACCTTGATTTCTAAATTGATGCATGCATAACTGTTTTATATTCTTTAATGAACATGTTTTGTGATTCCATGAGTGCATTTGTTTGTGGTATATTAGTATTTACGTATTTGCACGTATTTCAAGGTTTTCGGTTTTATACGGTGTGCTTCTACGTGCTGTGTTCTCTATGACGGTTTTATGGAATGGTTTGGATTTGGAAACATGGAATCGGGCATGAGACCCATTATATTGGAAAATACCGGACTTGGAGTCCATTTGATTTGATGAGAAATCGGGCTGGAGGTCCATTTGAGTTATTTACCGAGCTGGGAGGGGGCCCCGTTGGTTTACGAATTCGGGCTTGAGGCCCATTTGGTTGTGATATGGGGCTTGAGGCCCCGTTGATTTATGGTATCGGGCTTGAGGCCCAGTTGGTTGTGAAATCGGGCTTGAGGACCCGTTAAATCGTGAAATCGGGCTTAAGTCCCAGTTGCGGTTTATGAAATGAGAATTCAGGTTTAAGACCCTATTGAGATGGATTTGGGCTTGAGTCCCCGTGAGATTTGAATTTGAATCATATTCGAGGAATCCTGTTGAGATGCTCAAGTAGGAGACCTAGTTGAATTGTGATTTGAATGAAAGTATTTGAAAATGTATATACCCTCCCGTATGAATGGTCTCCTCCAGACGTCGTAGATCCTGGAGAGTCACGATCCACTACCTGGAATGAGTGACTCCAAGAGGGAGCACATTCCAGAAGTGAGAGATATGATGTAGTCTCGGACTGGGTCTGCAGACAGTCCTCCAAACGTTGTAGATCCTGGATTTTGGACAGATCTTCCCAGACGTTGTAGATTCTGGGGTTAGACTCGGAGTGAGACCCCGAGTAGTATGCATACTTATAAATATATCGTGACGGGTTCTTGATTGGGTATATAAGAGGTCGAGGATGGGTTATATATATATATATATATGTATAAGGTTTTACGGAGAACGGTTTTGGGCTGAGACTCACATGACGTGATTTGGGCGGAGTCCCTACGGATTTGGTTTTGGGCTGAGTCCCCGTATACTTTGGTTTATGGTTTTGGGGCAAGGCCCTAATGAATGATTTGAGAAATGGTTTTCAAATGCATGCATGCTTTTACGTAAAGGGTATAAATGCCTTTTGATATAAATAGTTTTATAAACTCTTTATTTTTGTTCACTCACAGCTTTTAATGATTTTAATGCCCTTCAGGATGATCGTGGTTGCAGGCTGTAGTAGAGACCGAGACATCACACTCTTCCTCCGATCCTGGGCACTCTGGAAGCCCCGAGTGGGCTAAGGTTGGAATATCCCTGGTCTGACACGTCCCGCGCTAATTCCGGGGGAATTTGGGACGGGTCCTGACAACTCATATAGTTGATCCACAAGCATCTGAATAGCAGATCCGAGATTAGTGCAAATATCATTATAACAACGTTGATTTCGACACTTCCACAATCGCCATAGACCAAAACTGAAGGTCTGAATGTCAGTCTCCCCCTGCCCACCCTGTGTAAGCTTCTGGATGAAGAATTGACAGTGCCTAACAAAATCCCCATCTACAACTCCACTCATGTTAAGTTGCAAAGGACAACTATACCAGAAAATTGTTGCAAATTTGCATTGGAAGAGTAAGTGTATCTGAGTTTCCTCCGCTTCACCTGTAACGACCCGTCCCGAATTTCGGAATTAGATTAGTGATTAATCAGGATTAGTGAGGTTAATCGGTGATTAGTTGAGCGAAATCGGACAAACGATACAAAATGATCGTTTTACCCCTAGTCGTGGGTAAAATGTTGACTTTTTGTTCAGACGGTCAAATGGACGTTGACCAATGACTATGACATAGTTCGGGACGTCACGAGTTCATAGACAGGTGGCACGTTCGATTCCGACGTTCGAGGAAAAAGTTATGACGTTCGGAAGTTCAAGGGCATTTTGGTAATTTGGTTAAAAAGGGCAAATAGTTAACTTTTGTCTTGGGAGGTCTGATTGGCCTAGGGTTGAGGACCGTTACGTAGATCAGGTCGATACGAATCCGTAGACAAGCGGCACGTCGAAATCGGACTTCGAACGAGAAAGTTATGAGTCACGGAAGTTCGATTTCACTATGCACATATTTTGAGGCGATGATTAAGTGGCATAATCTGATTGGTCAGATATTTTGGTGGGACCCATGGATAAGTGACAAGTGTCACTCATCCCATTGGCCCAAACCCCTAATTTTTGGATCTATCATAATTAAATAATATTATTCTAATTATTTTATAATTTAAACCCACCCACTTCTCATCCTAACCATCCATTTTATCTAAACCCTCATCACCACCGTCTACTTCTTCTCTCTCTTTCTGAGCATCATCATCATCATCTAAATCAATCTCTCTTCTCACCCGCGACACCAAAACCATTTCTTCATTTTCCTTGAGCAAGACACACAACACACATCACCCAAGTTCCTCACACCATCACTTGCGACTGAGACCAGAGAGTATGTGTGGGACTGAGAGTGTTAGCTAAGAGACCGAGGACGATGGTGAGACGGTGGCGGACAAGGCGGAGGGAAAACCCGAGACGGTGATTGTTTGTGTTTGAAATTTCGAAGTTACGTTTGAAGGGTCCTTAGTCGATTCTATTAATTGGAACCATTTTTTGGTGATCTAAGAGGAAGCTTGAGATTGATTTTGAGGCTTAGGACGGCCGGAGGCCACGGCGGTGGAAGCTTGCAGGTGGCCAGTTCGGTTTTCAATCATGGACGTAGTTTCTCGAAACCCTTCTCTTGTTTTTATTAGCTAAATTGATGGGAAAGGATGCTAGGAACACTTAGGGATTAAAATGGGATGAAATGGATTGAAAATACGAAGGTTAGAATGTTGAACCGGTCCAGACCGGTCCGGTTAGGTTCAAACTAGAGGACCGGTTCGACAGAGCTTGATGACCATGAATAATGCCCGGCGCGTGGGCTTCACGCGCAGGAGCTTCAGGCGGCGCGTGGGGGCGCGTGGGCCACCTTTTCGGGAAGTGTTTAACATGTCAAATCTTCTATTCGATGTAACGAACATTTTAGGATTGGTTTCGTGTCGATCGGACACCGTCTCGATAATGTTCGGGACATCGGGAGGTTTAGGTTCGAGATTTAAAATACTTAAAAATTCGGGAAAATTACGGGGCTTCAATGAGAGGTTAATAAGGTAGTTAGCAACCCTGTAGATTAATTTGAACAATTTTGGGAGTCCCGGTGACGACGATTAGCCCGGTGAGGCTTACGGCACGCAAACCGAGGCGGCAGCTTAAGACGATCTGTGAGTGGACCTTGATTTCTAAACTGTGATGCATGCATAAATGTTTTATATGGATTATGAATATGATTTAATGATGTTGATTTGGATGATTGTGATTTATATGGTTTCACGCATTACGAGGCGATTTACGTGCTTGCACGTAAATCGAGGTTTTCTAGTTTTACACTGATTTTCCGTACATATGGTTTTGGATATGATTTAATGAAATGGTTTTGGATTTGAAAAGGCAAACTCGGGTTTGAGACCCATTTGTTTTGGAAACCCTCGGACTCGAAGTCCCTTTTAGCAACGTTCTCGGGCCAGAGGCCCAATTGGTTCTTAAATCGATATCTGATTTGGGAATACGGACCGGGCACGAGACCCATTTGATTTACGAACTCTCGGACTTGAAGTCCATTTGATTTAACGAGGCATCGGGTCGGAGGCCCAGTTAGCTTTCGAATCGGGCTAGAGGCTCAGTTGACTTACGTATCGGGTATGAGGCCCATTTGGTTTATGATATCGAGCACGAGGCCCATTTAGTTTATGAAATCGGGTACGAGGCCCAATTGGTTTACAATTCGGGCCTGAGGTCCAGTTTGTATGTGGATTCGGGCCTAGGGCCCATTTATGTTTTAAGAATGTGATTTCGGGTCAGGGACCCGTAAATGGTTTTTATGGTTCATGACGGTTTATGAGGACCGACATGAACCTTTGAAAGGATTTTATGGTTCATGATGGCTTATGGGGGCCGAGCATGAATCCTTGAAAGGTTTTGAGAATGATTTCAAAAGGTTTTTAGTATGCCATCCTTTATATATGTATTGTCTCCTCCGGGGAGGGTCGTTGGCCTGGGTGGACCCTGTTGTAGTCACGGAGCACTGATTGAGTAGAGTCGCCCCCGTTGGGTTCCTTACTCTCAGAAAGGCTATGTATTATAACCTCCAGGGAGGGTCATTGATCTACGGACATTGACCTGGGTGGACCTTGGAGAGACTTGTGTTTGATATCCCGGGTAGCACGTGCGTAGCTCTAGATACCGTGACAGGATTGGTGATATGAAATATATGGGTGAACATGATTTCAATTGGTTTACGAAATTGTGTTTTATGATGATAAATGGATTTGGGTTGAGGTCCCACATATGTTTATTATGTTATGGTTTTCTGTAAATGGTTTTGGGCAGGGGCCCGTATGGATGTGGTTGTTTAAGCGTATGTGATTGGATAAATGGTTTTACTATGCATGCATGCTTTTTAGTGAAGGGTATAAAGGTCTTTTATAAAATGTATTTACGAACTATTGCATTTTGTCCACTCACAGTCTTTCTGTTTTCGATGCCCTTCAGGTTGAATACGGTGCAGACTGTAGCAGAGACCGAGACATCACATACCTCCTTCGGATCCTGGCGTACTCTGGAAGCCGGAAGGCTAAAGGTTTTAATTTTCCTGGTCTGACACTCTGTGTCAGACGGGATCAGGAACTTTCCTTGTTAATCCCGGGGGGATTGGGACGGGTCCTGACATCACCGCACTAAGGGCAAACAGTATCCACCAAAAATATGTCATCTAACCAGGTTAGCTCGCACTGCCAAGTATTGTTTACAACATTTTCACAAAAATAATTTGATCTTAAGAGGAACATTCACTGCCCAGATGGAATCCCAAAGATCAATCTTCAGGTTAGGATTACTAGCTTCCTCAGATCCTTATTTTCTTCTGAACTCCCCATTTTTAAGTAATCCAAAAGCCACATGATACCCTGATTTTACAGTGTAATTTCCATTCCGGACATGATGCCAAATATACCGGCCAGAGCACCCCAAAGAGCTAAGGGGCAGGGCTAGGACACTCTGAGCCTCCTCTTGAATATAAACCGTGGTCACCAGCTCAGTATTTCATTGTCTACTCTCCACATCAATTAGATCAGCTACGAACTCGGGCATAAGAGAGAGGCAGGATAGTGGTAAGAAAGGCCTACATGTGTTTAGCCAAGGGTCAAAGAGAGTGAACATGTTTACCATCCCCGATTCACCATTGAATCCCAGTTTGTAGTACTTGGAGACCTTGCAAAATCCCCTTCCAACCACAGGAACTACCCCATACTTCCTTAGCTTTAAGGATGGTCCCATCTGGAAAGTATTTAGCTCTTAAAGTTTGAGTTAACAAAGAGTCAGGACAAGATGATAGAAAATTTATCAACCAAGAAATTATGAATGATAACTCCTAATGTAATACTTTGCAAGTGCACAAAATCGTGACACGAGTATAGTAGGTTTGCAAAGGTCGATCCCTCGAGGACTTGTTCAACGTGAATCCACTTAGTTTGGAATGAAACAACTTGAGAAAAAGTACAAAAACGTTGGGGAGTTTTGAGTGATGATTAGAACGAAATTGAATGATGAAAACAAGTGAAAAATGATGAAAAACTTGATTTGAAAATTGATTGGATGATTAGGACGAATTAGGACATGTTATCCACCTTTACCAATTATAGTTCTCCTTAGATTTCATTGATTAGATTAATTATGTATGTATCTGATTTAAATGCCCATGCAAGGGTCCAACTAAGGCTCACCCCACACATTTATCTTCTCGTAGATTACATGTTTAAGCGTGATGTACCCGCCCTTAAATAACTATTACCGATGGTGTGTGATAATGCATGAAACATGAAGAATATTTAATGACACTACACTATCCCTAGTAAAGTGATGTGCAATCCTAGGGAATCATGAGTTTAGATTACGAATAAGATTCCCCCTCTTAAACGTGATGCTACAAATTGCAGGGTGAACACAAACATCAAGGTGATCCGTCAAGCAATTACATCGACAATTATACGCAAATAAGGCGATCAAATTTACATGCATAAATTGAGTTCATGAAGCATAGTTATCCAACAAATCCAGGCATACATAACAACCATAATCAACATCCAGAAATCTAATTATAAACTAACATGGCTAGGGCTTCAAACAGCCCTAATCCTAAAGGAAATTACTCACGCATAACTAAGTTAACAAACATCATAATTGAATGCATAAAAACATAAAGAGAGTAGGGATTAAGAAATACAAATACTAAGATGAATGATGTGTGAGAGAAGTGGCACAAACACTTCTTCTCCTAAGCTTCACGTCACAAAGAAGATGCAAGACTTGAATCCAAAAGCATGAACAAAAGGGTAAATTGAGGCTACTTTGTGTATAAACTTTGAGCAGAAATTTTTGCAGAGTTTTGGGACCTTAGGAGGTAAATTGGACGTCCAAAAAAATTGAGAAAACATCTATTTATAACCCCAAACACCTGCCCTAACATCTCCCTCAAAGAAAAGGGAAAACAGCCCCAAAACAAGGAGGAAAATTCCTTGTTTTTGTGAAAAACCATAGTTAGCCGTTTTTGTGTCCTTCTTGTACAAGGAGTCCCTTTCCTTCCTTCTTTCCACTTCTTAACTTTATCTTTGACTAGGAATTCATTTAATGCTATCCTAAATCAGATTACATTGCCCTAAAATAAAGGAAACATGGAAACATGGACAAGGAGTCCCCTAGAAACTTCCTTTTCCTTGTTTCTTGCCTCTTTAACTTCAATATCTGATTAGGAATATAATTAAGTCTTCTTATCCAAGTCAATCCATGTCATTCCTCATTGAGAAAGGTAGGAAAATTCGTCCAAAGTTGCTTGATGCACAAGTAAACCCCCTAAAACACCCGTAACCGCATTTTGTGGGCTTCTAGGGGCTAGGCCGTGACTTTTAGGGTCTTGGTGGATTTTGGTCATGTAAATTGGAGATGATCATGCCCTTTATGAGTCCTTGATGAGTCCTTAAAGATTTAGCCTTGGAAAGATCACATTTCATTGCAAAACATGACTTAAACCTCAACTAAGCAATCTGCACAAACTTCACAAAAAAGATCATTTTCTCCTATTGTTTGAATGATTATAATCAAAAGATGAGTAAAAGGGATAAGAAATAACGTTGAAATGATTCTTAATTTGTGACTTAGAAAATACCCCCAAACCTATCTTTTGCTAGTCCCTTAGCAAAATAACAAAATAAAAGACTCGATCTAGTTATGATGAGCATTTAAACCTCTAGGTTCACCTAGTAGGAGGAGTTTTGTCTCCCGAGGGTTATTATCAGGGCCCGTCCCCAATCCCCTCGGGATTAACGAGGGACGCTCCTGATCCCGTCTGATACGGAGTGTCAGACCAGGGAAAATTTGAACCTTTAGCCCGAAGGCTTCTAGAGTACGCTAGGATCCGGAGGAGGTATGTAATGTCTCGGTTTCTACTACAGTCTGCACCGTAATCAACCTGAAGGGCATTGAAAATAGAGAGACTGTGAGTGGACAAAAAGTAATAAGTTTCGTAAAACACATTTATAAAAGACCTTTATACCCTTCACTAAAAAGCATGCATGCATAGTAAAACCATTTATCCAATCACATATGTTTAAACAACCACATCCATACGGGCTCCTGCCCAAAACCATTTACAGAAAACCGTAACATAGTAAACATACGTGGGATCTCAGCCCAAATCCATTTATCATCATAAAACAGAATTTCGCAAACCAATTGAAATCATGTTTATCCTTTATTTCATATAACCAATACTGTCATGGTATCTAGAGCTACGCGCGTGCTACCCGGGGACTCAAACCCAAGTCTCTCCAAGGCCCACCCAGGTCAATGTCCGTAGATCAATGACCCTCCCTACAGGTTATAATCCATAGCCTTTCTGAGAGTAAGGAACCCAACGGGGGCGACTCTACTCAATCAGTGCTCCGTGACTACTCCGGGTCCACCCACGCCAACGACCATCCCCAGAGGAGACAATTTATATATAAAGAACGGTATACGAAAAACCTTTTGAATTCATTCTTACAACCTTTCAAGGATTCAAGCCCGCCCCCCATAAGCCGTCATGAACCATAAAAACCTTTCAAGGGTTCATGCCGGTCCCCATAAATCGTCATGAACCATAAATCCATTTATGGGTCCCCGACTTGAAATCACAATCTTAAAACATAACTGGGCCCTAAGCTCGAACCCACATACAAACTGGACCTTAGGCCCGAATCGTAAACCAACTGGACTTCGTGCCCGATTTCGTAAACTAAATGGGCCTCGTGCCCGATATCGTAAACCAAATGGGCCTCGTGCCCGATACGTAAGTCAACTGGGCCTCGAGCCCGATTCGCAAGTTAACTGGGCCTCCAGCCCGATGCGTAAACCAACTGGGCCTCTGGCCCGATGCCTTGTTAAATCAAATGGACCTCAAGTCTGGGAGTTCATAAATCAAATGGGTCTTGTGCCCGATTCCATATTTGCAGATCCGAAATCGATTTAAGAACTAATTGGGCCTTTGGCTCGAGAACGTAGCTAAAAGGACTTCGAGTCTGAGGGTTCCCAAACCAAATGGGTCTCGAACCCGAGTTTACCTTTTCAAATCCAAAACCATTTCATGAAATCATTTCCAAAACCATAAGCACGGATAATCAGTGCAACAACGTAAAACATCGATTTACGTGCAAGCACGTAAATCACCGCGAAATACATGAAACCATATAAATCATAACCATCCAAGTCAACATCATAGAATCACATTTGTAAACCATATATAACATTTTTGCATGCATCACAGTTTAGAAATCAAGGTCCACTTACAGACCGTCCTAAGCTGCCGCCTCGGTTTGCGTGCCGTAAGCCTCACCGGGCTAATCATCGTCACCGGGACTCCCAAACCTGTTCAAATCAATCTAAAGGGTTACTAACTATCTTATTAACATCTCATTGAAGCCCCGTAATTTTTTTGAATTTTTAAGTATTTTTAAAGGCTATCCTAAACCTTCTGATGTCCCGAACATTATCGAGACGATGTCCAATCGACACGAAACTATTCCCAAAATGTTCGTTACATCGAATAGAAGATTTGACATGTTGAACACTTCCCCAAAAGGTGGCCCACGCGTCCCCACGCGCGTGAAGCTCACGCACCGGGCACTGTTCATCCCTAACCTCAGTCGAACCCGGTCTGACTTGTTTGAACTGGACCGGACCGGTGCAGGGTCCAATCTCTCTCATTTTCAGTCCATTTCATCCCATTTTCATTATAATATATTCCTAATTCCATTTCCTATCTTTCTACCATTTAAAATCACAGAAAAGGGACATTGAGGTTACCTTCCCGATCGAGGTAAACTCCTTCATTTTCCACCGTCGTACTCTCCCTTCTCCGGCCACCATTCTTCACGGTTATGAGCTCCCTGAGTTCGTCTCTCCTCCACAACCAACGTCTAAGCAACCAAAACGATCGACACCCCTTGGAATTCGATCCACCATTTTCGACCCGAAAACTGGACTCTCGGTTTCCGGCCGGCATCGACCTCCTCCGGCCACGGTTCCAATCCTAAACCACTCTTACGATCACCAGAAAGCCCTTCCCACAGTTAAAATCCACTAAAACTCATTAAAACCCATATCCAAATTTTCAAATCACTTACCTCGTGGTCCCCGGTTTTCCTCCACCGTGGTCACCGCTGTGGCCCGGCGTCCACGTCTACTGATCAAGCATTCTCCCTCTCAGTTCACTCTCTCACGGTCACACACAAGCACTGATGATCATGGTGGTGCGGTGGTTCATGTGGGTGTTGTTTGTTCATGGGAGAGATGGAGAATGGAGGGGAGGGTGTTTCGGGTTTGTGAGAAATGACGGTGGGATGAGTGAGAGGGAGGGAAGAAATGACGGTTAGGATTAGAATGTGAGGTTGTGATGAATGGCTAGGATGAGAGGTAGTTAGGGAAAATGATTAAAATAAAACAAGTGGACCAATCACATCTTAGATCCACTAATTGGGGGTTTGGGCAAATGGGATGAGTGACACTTGTCATTCATCCATGGGTCCCACCTAAATATCTTACCAATCAGATTATGTCACCTAATCATCGCCTCGTAATACGTGCATAGTATAATCGAACTTCCGTGAACCATAACTTTCCCGATCGAAGTCCGATTTCAGCGTACTGTCTGTCTATGGATTCGTATCGAAACGATTTACATAACGGTCCTCAGCCCTCGGCCATTGGACCTCCCAGGTCAAAAGTCAACTATCTGTCTCTTTTTAACCAAATTACCAAAATACCACAGAACTTCCGAACATCATAACTTCTTCCTCGAATGTCGGAATCGGACGTGCCACCTGTCTATGAACTCGTAACGTCCTGAACTACATCATAGTCATCGTCCAAAGTCCATTTGACCATTAGAACAAAAAGTCAATGTTTTACCCACAACGAGGGGCAAAACGATCATTTTGCATCGTTCGTCCGATTTTGCTCAACTAATCACTGATTAAACTCACTAATCCTGATTAGTCACTAATCTAATCTCGGAATTCGGGATGGGTCGTTACAACCTTCCCTCCTTAATTAATTTCGTCCTTAAAATTCGAACTATACCGATTCCACAACCTTCTCGTGGAAAACACAATCGACCACACTTCAAATGTACCCTTGTACATTCACTAACCAGAACAAAACTTATTCATACCCAGACGTTCCAATAACGCTCACGTCGCATCGTCTACACTCTACCACGTCGAGTGACAATAATCCCACGTTACGAATTGACACCACTTGTCAAATCTACTGTTTCGTTGACACGAACAACTCGACGGTTCCCTGCTTAAGCACCAATCTATCCTGCCGTCTGCTCCCACTGGGAGTCACCAGACCTCACACAATGATCCTCGTTGACACATCCCGACAAACTGTCACCACTTGACAGTCGCCAGTCGAAAACTGACATTATACTCGCTTGTGGATACACTAACCACCATACTCAACCTGAATACACAATCACCAACATCTCACTCGACCTACGTGTAACTGGACCCATCAGAACACTATGACCCAGTGCACAGTATCCAATGTCCAGTTCACGTCCTCGACTAATCCAATGGTATCAGAACTAAGCCGACTACCAACACGTTCACCAACGTACTCCTGGTATAACCCATTTACCGTCACCAAGCACCACAAGTCTGCCCAGTATGTACCTCGAACAATGTACAAGGTACGTACGTCCATCCACCAACCAATCCACTACAACAACGACGACGACAACAACCTAGGTCGTAGCCAATCACGTTTCAATTTTGGAGTCCATCTGTCCAATCCAGTACTAGACAGATTAAAACTCCAACCCATCATCCATTTCGAGTCCCACGGTCATCCGACCAACATCACAACGTCTACTCTAACCACGAAATCCAACACGTACCAATCTGAATCACGCCCACCAAGGCGTAGCCACTCATGCCAACTGGCATCCAATCTCACCCACGTCTACCAAGTCGCACCAATTCCGAACCTATCGGTTACCTGCTCAATCGATTAACACATTACATTCGATTGACTTCATAGGGAAGCAAATCCCATCATTCACACATCTAAGGCTAACCAAATCCGACCCCGTCAGACACGTACTCGTTCGATTAACACACCATACAGGATTTACCTCAAAAAGTAGTTCAGTCCCATCATCCTCAACTCAAACATCCAAGTAAGAGTGATAAATTATCCACATATCTGGACCATCAAGGTCACGATCCAGATCCAACACTACGTCACCCGACCATAATCGTCACGATCCTCAATCATCACGACGCCCAAGGTTCTCGACATCAAAATCCCGATCCACCTAGGATCCACACAAGCACACCCAGCTATCAATCCACCTGAAATCTGGTCATAGGGTCTTACACCCTCTTGAATCCTTCGTCAATCACATCACTCCTCAACCAATTCCCACATCTAAACAGATCAGTCAACGACGAGACACGTCGAGACTGTGGGTTCTCTCCAATTACCTCGTATCGATCCTTGTCATTCCACCTAAGAAAAACCAAGGATGATCCAAAACAATGACATCAACATTCATCCTACGTGAATGCAAATACAACTCGCTGCACTCACCACGCCATGTAACCCAACATCATCTGCCACCAAGCAGAAAATGAGAAATCTCCTTCACCTAACTTCAAAATACTCAACTCCTCCTGATGACCCAAGACAAATCCCGAGTCCGCCAACCAATACACGATCAATGTACCGGTGATAACAGCCATCATCTGCATCATCTGTCATGACAAAACATGAGAAGTCACCCTAATGACTTCGAAATACCCATTACCAATGCGGAAAACCCGCACTCCTCTCATCACCTCAATCACAACCTCTCTCGATTCCGAAGTTCCAACCAGATTGGAACTAACACACTCGGACATCAACCACGTGTCTGTAACCAGTCTAACTCTATCTGAGATCCACTACCGGACCACAGATTCCGAACACATGCCCATCTCGACAGAGTCACATCCTCACTCGTGACTCATCGTCATCACAATCACCGGCACCAGCACCAGCACTAGTACCAGCACCATCACTAACACCTACACTAGTATCAGCACCATCCCACCCTATGCAAATCAGAAAACCCTGGATCTCCGCTCATACCGAGCGACGACCCCGTACCTCTGCTCGGATGGGAGAAACTCTGCCTCCCTCGTACCCAATAACTCTGGGTACAGTCACCCTGACATCTCACACGAGAAAAGGAAACGTTCCATGAACGTCCCTGATTCCCAACAACCTTAACTACAACCACTCTCGATAGCAGTGCCTGCCACAGACTCGTACATACCTAATCACCAGACATCGATATCGAGACTCCGCATCCAACGGAATCAACCGCCCATACTAACTACTCCGTATCCCCACTCCGGGATTCCATCAACAAGTACCAACCCTGGTAACCTATCCCCACCAATCTCTAACCAGTCGTAACTGGACTCAACCCATGTCGTCTACCAGGTTGTCCATGACCTTAGTTGCACCAACTGTCCAACACAACTAAAGTAGCACGACAACCAACTAGGTTTAACCGATAAGTACAACCCCGACTGCAGAGTGCAGTCCCATCACTAAAGCTGACATGACTAGACCGACCGACGATCTCGACTCCAAAAACTCGTCAAAGTCGAACCATACATCCTACCTTAGGGTTCCACGATCACACCCTAGGGTTCCTCGGAACCCAACTGCAAAAGGCAGTATAATCTACAATCTGACCGACCCCGTGGTCCCGACATCGTAAGGACGTCAATCCAATCCTACCGTAAGTTCAACTAGGGTTCCTCAAACCCGGCTTCTCCTAGCAGTATATCCACCTAACTCAATAAAATCTGACCATCTAATGGTCATAATTCCTAACTAGTCTTCATAACCGATCCTACGACATCGTGAAAGACGATCCTAACTAAACGTCTCACGATCAAAACTCTAAAGTACTTTTACGTTCATCCTTCCCTAGGGTTCCACACTGTCATCCACGATAGAACTATGGCAACCCCGACATTAAATGCCGAACCAAGACATTCCACAATTCAATCCTACTAATTATCGTACTAGTATCCTAACTATCAGGTTAACCACGAACTGCAGCTCATTGAGACATCACATCCTCGACCTGCGCGATACTCCAAGAGCAAACTTTACTCTGATACCACTTGTCAAGACCCGTCCCCAATCCCCCTAGGATTAATGAGGGACGCTTCTGATCCCGTCTGACATGGAGTGTCAGACCATGGAAAATTTGAACCTTTAGCCCGAAGGCTTCCAGAGTACGCCAGGATCCGGAGGAGGTATGTGATGTAACAACCCGTCCCGAGAGCCGGGATTAGTAGCGTGATTAAGGTGGGATTAGTGATGCTAATCGGTGGTTAGGTGGTTCCGATAGGTCCGTGAGCCTAGAATGACGATTTTGCCCCTAGTTCGGGCAAAATGTTGACTTTTAGTTCAGGTTGTCAAGTGGGTATTGACCAGTGATCAGGACGTAGTTTAAGACGTGACGAATCCATAGGCAGGAGGTACGCTCGATTCCGACATTCGAGGAGGAAGTTATGATGTTCGGAAGGTTGAGGGCATACCCGTAATTCGGGTAAACTAGGGGGAAAAGTTGACTTTTTGGACGATCAGGTTTTGGTACGTTGACCGAGGATGGTTAGGTAGATCTCGTCGTCCTGAGTTCCATGACAGGCGGCACGTATTCATCGGACTTACGATGTGGGAGTTACGGGTCTAGAAAGATAGTGGCAAAATTGTAAATTTGGGTTAAAAGGAAGGGTAGTTTGGTCTTTGTGCTCTGGAAAGTGTGTAGCAGAGAGAAGACAGATGGAAGGCTGAGATTGAGACATTTGTGAGAGGGGCTTTGGGATGGTGACACGTGCTAAATGAGTAGTGGGTTCTGGTTGGTTCCAGTGTGTGCACGGTCCAATAATTTGGGTGCAACCGTGCTGTGTGTGTTTTGTTGTTCGCAGAGAAGAACGAAAACAGAGGGAGCAAATTGAGAGAATTGATCGGTGATGGTGTGTGTGTTGGTGAGTTGTGAGGGTGTGAGAGTGACCAAAGAGTGAGAGTGAGACAAGGAGAAGGTTAGACGGTGTGATGGTGGTGTGTGAATGAACTGAGAACCACGGGAAAACCAGGGGTGAAAAGCAGGGAGGTTGTGAGAATCGTGGCGGTGGCGGCCGTGTACGGTGCAACTGAGATCGTGGTGGTGTCGTGAGGGGTGCGAGGAGTCGACCAGCCCCAGCGGAGCTCACGACGGCGACGAGAGGCAGGTCATTCCTTATCCTTGTTTCTTTGCTCTGTTTTGTCGACTGAGTTCAGAAGTTAAGTCGTAAGTTTAGGAGTCGAGTCGAAGAGTCTAGGGAGGTCTAGGGGACTCAGTGGAGGCATGGGAGTCGTCTGGTTGTGCTGCCGTGACAGGAGGTCCACGGTGGCGGTTGGCACGACGGAGGGGACTCTGTGTGCTCTGTTTTTGCCGTGAGTTTCAGACGGGAAGTCGAGGACTTAGGGAGTGAGTCGAGGGTTTCTGTGAGTTGGGTGTGACTCAGTGAGGTCCTAGGAAGAGTTTGGGATAGCCACCGTGACAGGAGGTTACCTGGGTGGCCGGGAAGGAAAACAAGGGCAAAGCACGGGTTTTCTTTTGAGCTTGAGTCGACGATATTGGGGCCGTGTCGAGGTACTTGGAGTTGGGGAAAGGATAGGGTAGGACTGGACGATGCTGTGGGTGAAGAAAGGAGGTGAAATGGTGGCCGGACGACGGAGAACAGTTCTCGCCGGTCCGATGTGCAGCACTGGTGCGAACCGGGTTTGCTCGAGGAAGAGGGTGCACTGTAGCTGGCGGGTGAGGGCCACGCGCAGCCACTTTGGGCGGCGCGTGGGGGCGCGTGCGGCAGTTTCCGGCGAAGGTGTCAACATGGTTTTTGGTCTAGGTGTTATAACGAGTCTAATGGAAGTGGTTTCGGGTTAATCGGACGTCGAATCGAAGTAGTTCCGCGAGGGTGAAGGCTTAGGGTCTCGGGTTATTATGTTTAGGATTCGGAGATTTTTGAGGGAATTTAGGTGAACCTTCGTAGATGTGTTAGTGACATAATTTGGTGGTTATTGACAGGATCGGGATTTCTCGAGGAAGCTGTGGAACGTGCTGGACGTTCGGGATGCGATTGAGGGCTCGGTACTGTGAGTGGACCCTTTCCTTAAACTTGAGCATGCATAACTGTTTTCTATACCTATTTATTGGTGTTATATGTGATTTCATGATTATTGAAAATGCTATGTTCGTTTTACATAATTGCACGTTTTTCGAGGAAGTTCGACTTTTAGCACGATTTACGAGAAATGGTGATTTCCGAGTATAATGCCATGGTTTTGGAGTTTCAAATGATAAATGGTCTTTACTGATTATAAAGGGCTTTTGGAACGTGATTAGATGATTAAGGTTTTCGGTTTTAACATCGGATTTTGGGAAGTGGAATTCCGGATTTGGGTTCGGAATGACGGTTCTGAACGCTGGAAGGGCTTCGGACCAGTGGTTTCGGATTCGGGTTTGGATATGGATTTGGAAAAGGTTTTCAAATGGTTTGGATTGGATTTGCTGGATCTGGTTATTGGGTTTAAAGACCCGGATATTGATTGAGGGGGGACGGGCCCGGATTGAGTTTAAAGACTCGGATATATTGATATTTCCCCCGTAGGCCTATTGAGTTTAAAGACTCGGGAGTTTAAAGACTCGGATTATTGAGGTCTGGATTGAGTCTAAAGACTCGGGAGTTTAAAGACTCGGATAGGTCCAGCAGGTTTGATCGGAAAATGATGATTTGATGTTCATGGTTTCTGATACGGTTTTATGATTCATATGCTGTGATTTCTATAACTGTTTTATAGTGTTTCTATTTCTTATGATGTTTTCTGATAATTGAATCCTAACTGTTTTGATAACTGGGTTATGCATGTGTTTTCAAAACGGAGGGTAAACTGAGTTTTTTTTAAAATGTTTTAGAAACTTTCTTTTATTATGGTCCACTCACATCTTCTGTTTTAACTTGCCCTCCAGGTCGCGGAGCTAGCGCGGGGTCTTGACGTCGAGGCAGCGTCTGAGGCATAGAAATTACGAGAGGGATCCCGGAGTGTTTAAGTTTTCTTCCGTGTGCGTGTAATTATCATCGGTTTTTATTTCTTGTATGTAATACTATGCTCTGTAAACTTTGACTTTGGGATTTATTGAGTTCTTTCTCATGCGTCTTACTGTTTTGTGTCGGGGTGTCAGACGGGAGCAGGATTTATCTCGGGTTTCAGGGGTGAAACCGGGGTGGGTCCTGACATGTGATGTCTCGGTCTCTGCTACAATCCGCACCGTAATCAACTTGAAGGGCATTAAAAACAGAAAGACTGTGAGTGGACAAAAAGTAATAAGTTTCCTAAAACACATTTATAAAAGACCTTTATACCCTTCAATAAAAAGCATGCTTGCATAGTAAAACCATTTATCCAATCACATATGTTTAAACAACCACATCCATACGGGCTCCTGCCCAAAGCCATTTACAGAAAACCATAACATAGTAAACATATGTGGGATCTCAGCCCAAATCCATTTATCATCATAAAACACAATTTCACAAACCATTTGAATTCATGTTTATTCTTTATTTCATATAACCAATCCTGTCACGGTATCTAGAGCTACGCGTGTGCTACCCGGGGTCTCAAACCCAAGTCTCTCCAGGGTCCGCCCAGGTTAATGTCCGTAGATCAATGACCCTCCCTGGAGGTTATAAAACATAGCCTTTCTGAGAGTAAGGAACCCAACGGGGGCGACTCCACTCAGTCAGTGCTCCGTGACTACTCCGGGGTCCACCCAGGCCAACGACCCTCCTCGGAGGAGACAATTTATATATAAAGGATGGTATATGATAAACCTTTTGAATTCATTCCTACAACCTTTCAAGGATTTATGCCCGGCCCCCAAAAGCCGTCATGAACCATAAAAACCTTTCAAGGGTTCATGTCAGTCCTCATAAACCGTCATGAATCATAAATCCATTTATGGGTCCCCGACCCGAAATCACAATCTTAAAACATAACTGGGCCCTAAGCCCGAACCCACATACAAACTGGACATCAGGCCTGAATCGTAAACCAACTGAGCCTCATGCCCGATTTTGTAAACTAAATGGGTCTCGTGCCCGATATCGTAAACCAAATGGGCCTCATGCCCGATACGTAAGTCAACTGGGCCTCGAGCTCGATTCGTAAGCTAACTGGGCCTCCAGCTCGATGCGTAAACCAACTGGGCCTCCGGCTCGATGCCTCGTTAAATCAAATGGACCTCTAGTCCGGGAGTTCGTAAATCAAATAGGTCTCGTGCTCGATTCCATATTTGCAGATCCGAAATCGATTTAGGAACCAATTGGGCCTCTGGCCCGAGAAAGTAGCTAAAAGGAATTCGAGTCCGAGGGTTTCCAAAACAAATGGGTCTCGAACCCGAGTTTACCTTTTCAAATCGAAAATCATTTCATGAAATCATTTCCAACACCATAAGCACGGATAATCAGTGCAAAACCGTAAAACATCGATTTACGTGCAAGCACGTAAATCGCCTCGAAATATGTGAAACCATATAAATCATAACCATCCAATTCAACATCATAGAATCACATTTATAAACCATATAGAACATTTATGCATGCATCACAGTTTAGAAATCAAGGTCCACTCACACACCGTCCTAAGCTGCCGCCTCGGTTTGCGTGCCATAAGCCTCACCGGGCTAATCGTCATCACCGGGACTCTCAAACCTGTCCAACTCAATCTAGAGGGTTACTAACTACCTTATTAACCTCTCATTGAAGCTCCGTAATTTTTCCGAATTTTTAACTATTTTTAAAGTCGGCCCTAAACCTTCGGATGTCCCGAACATTATCGAGACGGTGTCTGATCGACACGAAACCAGTCCCGAAATGTTCATTACAGCGAATAGAAGATTTGACATGTTGAACACTTCACCAAAAGGTGGGCCAAGCGCCCCCACGCGTCAGGCACTATTCATCCTTAACCTCAGTCGAACCTGATCTAACTGGTTTGAACCGGACCGGACCGGTCTGGACCAGTCCAGGGTCCAATCTCCCTCATTTTCAGTCCATTTCATCCTATTTTCATTCTAATCTCTTCCTAATTCCATTTCCTATCTTTCTACCATTTAAAATCACATAAAAGGGACATTGAGGTTACCTTCAATGTCCCTTCCCGATCGAGGTAAACTCCTCCATTTTCCACCGCTGTACTCTCCCTTCTCCGGCCACCATTCTTCACGATTATGAGCTCCCTGAGTTCGTTTCTCCTCCACAACCAACGTCTAAGACACCAAAACGATCGACACCCCTTGGAATTCGATCCACCATTTTCGACCTGAAAACTGGACTCTCGGTTTCCGGCCGTCATCTACCTCCTCCCGCCACGGTTCCAATCCTAAACCACTTCTACGATCACCAGAAAGCCCTTCCCACAGTTAAAATCCACTACAACTCATTAAAACCCATACCCAAATTTTCAAATCACTTACCTCGCGGTCCTCGGTTTTCCTCCGTCGTGGCCACCGCCGTGGTCCAGCGTCCACGTCTACTGATCAAGCACTCTCCCTCTCAGTTCATTCTCTCACGGTCACACACAAACACTAATGGTCATGGTGGTGCAGTGGTTCATGTGGGTGTTGTTTGTTCATGGGAGAGATGGAGAATGGAGGGGAGGATGTTTCGGGTTTGTGAGAAAACAGAAGAAGGTGATGGCTGATCAGGTGAGAGGGAGGGAAGAATAGACGGTGAGGATTAGAATGTGAGGTTGTGATGGATGGCTAGGATGAGAGGTAGTTAGGGAAAATGATTAAAATAAAACAAGTGGAACAATCACATCTTAGATCCACTAATTGGGGGTTTGGGCCAATGGGATGAGTGACACTTGTCATTCATCCATGGGTCCCACCTAAATATCTGAACAATCAGATTATGCCACCTAATCATCGCCTTGTAATGCTTGCGTAGTATAATCGAACTTCCGTGAACCATAACTTTCCCATTCGAAGTCCGATTTCAGCTTTCCGTCTGTCTATGGATTCGTATCGACCCGATCTACGTAACGGTCTTTTGCCCTCGGCCATCGGACCTCCCAGGTCAAAAGTAAACTATTTGTCCCTTTTTAACTAAATTACCAAAATACCCCAGAACTTCCGAACGTCATAACTTCTTCCTCAAATGTCGGAATCGGACGTGCCACCTGATTATGAACTCGCGACGTCCCGAACTACGTCACAATCATCGTCCAAAGTTCATTTGACCGCAAGAATGAAAAGTCAATGTTTTACCCACGACTAGGGGCAAAACAGTCATTTTGCATCGTTCGTTTGATTTCGCTCAACTAATCACCGGTTAAACTCACTTAGTCACTAATCTAATCCCGGAATTCGGGACGGGTCGTTACAGTTATAGCAGTACGATACCCATAAACGTTTTACTTAACACAACAGATGCTTGGAGTCATGCATCAACAAGTTAATAGGAATCAAGAATAGAAAATAAACTCACACAAACCAAGAAACATGCCATAATCGTGAACTCAAGTGTTAAGTGTTTGTACAAACATCTCAAATGATCAAACTAGAAAACAACGTCATCTAAACATCCTAGAAAGATTTCGCCTCGACTCTAATCCTCACTAGGCATCACTCAATACGCTCAAGAATCCTAAGGCTTTCGCTCAGCAAGTATATGTGAAGAGTTTATGTAAGGAAAATCAAGTTAATCACATATGAATTCCAATGAAGAACATCACTTTATCTGAAAATATGATCTCACAAAGGAATTGAAGTTTAAGAACAGAGATACGTACCTTAATCCTTTGCATAACCATTCACAAGATCAATAGGTCTTCATTCAAAGGTTGTAATGGGGCTAGGTTCGTGGGTTTAGAAAGAAAAGTTGGAATTCAAAGAACCTAAACCGCATCAAGGCATGAGAAGTCATGACTCGGACCTTGAGTCTAGATGAAACCGTGCTTAAGCTCACAAAAATACTATAATTGAGGTACTTGGCTCACTTGACTCAACTCTAAATTCATTGCTTTTTTTTTTCTTTTTTTCCTAATCACAAATTTTCTTCTTTTTTTTTTAATTTTCTTTTCACTAATGAACTTGATACATTTTTTTTAGAGGAGCTGAGCCAAGATCATGTAATAACTCCCTTACTTTACAAATAAACGAACGATCTTTTCCATTCAAACATATTTCCATCACATGAGTATAAGTAGCACAAAACATCAACATATTTCCTCCTCGCCATGAATCTCATTTGATGCAACCTTGACAAGTTTAGATTATAGGGTGTAGTCATTATGAACGGTTCAAAACTTGGCTAGGTCATATTGTAGGTGAAGAACAAAACGGCTAAGTGTTTGGCTTTAAAGGGGCTTAGGGAGCATGCAATTTGGACGGGGAAAAGAAGGGCCTTTAGGAGCTAAAACACACATAGCCTATATCACATCTCATAAACAATTACACACTAAATCAAGAGCATCCAATAGATATGGTTCTTTAAACATCAATGCAAATAGAAAGAGATCATGCAATTATGTACAAGGTGATGAGTGTTTGAGAGTAGAAAAAAATAGATCACTCAGAAATAAAAGAAATCAAGCTCAAAAATCTCACAATGGTAGTCTCCACTAATTTTCTAAGTATGCTCAAATTCAATTGTTTTGGTTCCTTAATCACTTGATTATGGTACTGTGAAGTGCAAGTGTGAATTCAATGGCAATGAGGGACGCTCCTGATCCCGTCTGATACGGAGTGTCAGACCAGGGAAAATTTGAACCTTTAGCTCGAAGGCTTCTGGAGTACGCCAGGATCCGGAAGAGGTATGTGATGTCTCGGTCTCTGCTATAGTCCGCACCGTAATCAACCTGAAGGGCATTGAAAACAGAGAGACTATGAGTGGACAAAATGTAATAAGTTTCGTAAAACACATTTATAAAAGACCTTTATACCCTTCACTAAAAAGCATGCATGCATAGTAAAACTATTTATCCAATCACATATGTTTAAACAACCACATCCATACGGGCTCCTGCCCAAAACCATTTACAGAAAACCGTAACATAGTAAACATATGTGGGATCTCAGCCCAAATCCATTTATCATCATAAAACAGAATTTCGCAAACCAATTGAAATCATGTTTATCCTTTATTTCATATAACCAATACTGTAACGGTATCTAGAGCTACGCACGTGCTACCCGGGGACTCAAACCCAAGTCTCTCCAGGGTCCACCCAGGTCAATGTCCGTAGATCAATGACCCTCCCTACATGTTATAATCCATAGCCTTTCTGAGAGTAAGGAACCCAACGGGGGCGACTCTACTCAATCAGTGCTTCGTGACTACTCCGGAGTCCACCCAGGCCAACGACCCTCCCCGGAGGAGACAATTTATATATAAAGGACGGTATACGAAAAACCTTTTGAATTCATTCTTACAACCTTTCAAGGATTCAAGCCCGGCCCCCATAAGCAGTCATGAACCGTAAAAACCTTTCAAGGGTTCATGCCGGTCCCCATAAACCGTCATGAACCATAAATCCATTTATGGGTCCTCGACTTGAAATCACAATCTTAAAACATAACTGGGCCCTAAGCCCGAACCCACATACAAACTGGACCTCAGGCCCGAATCGTAAACCAACTGGGCTTCGTGCCCGATTTCGTAAACTAAATGGGCCTCATGCCTGATATCGTAAACCAAATGGTTCTCGTGCCCGATACGTAAGTCAACTGGGCCTCGAGCCCGATTCGCAAGCTAACTGGGCCTTCCGCCTGATGCGTAAATCAACTGGGCCTCCGGCCCGATGCCTTGTTAAATCAAATGGACCTCAAGGCTGGGAGTTCATAAATCAAATGGGTCTTGTGCCTGATTCCATATTTGCAGATCCGAAATCCATTTAAGAACTAATTGGGCCTCTGGCCCGAGAACGTAGCTAATAGGACTTCGAGTCCGAGGGTTCCCAAACCAAATGGGTCTGACACTCCGTATCCGACGTATCAGACAACGATTCTTAGTAAGTACAAGCAATTCTCATGTTCTATACATTCATATTAACTTGTTTAGGCATAAAAACTAGCATCACAAAACAAAAAACAGCAAAGAAAACAAAACAAAAAACAAAAAACAGCAAGGAATTAAGAGCAGAAAATAAAAAACAGCAAGGAAAAAAAACAAAAACTGAATTGTGTACCCCTAAACTTAAGTCCAATACCCCCAAACCTAAATGAAACATTGTCCTCAATGTTTTGAGCATAAAAGGAACACAAATCCATTAGTTAGAAGGTGATAAACGTCCATAAGAAAAAGGGAACAAACCAGGGCTAGGTTGCCTCCTAGGAGCGCTTGATTTAACGTCTAGGCGAGACGAGGATAGCAGCTCATGAGAGAGCAGCTGTAGGGGCCTCGGGAGCCTCAAGGGAAATGAGAGACGTCCCATAGTAGTGCTTGAGTCTATGGCCATTAACCTTGAAGGGTTCTCGCTTAACCGGATGTTGAATTTCAATTGCACCATGAGGGAAAACATTAGTGATAATGAATGGACCAGACCAGCGAGAACGTAACTTATCGGGAAACAACTTGAGTCGGGAGTTGAAGAGCAAGACTTGTTGGCCAACTTGAAAGACCTTCCTTTGAATGTTCTTGTCATGAAAGGCCTTGGTCTTCTCCTTGTAAATTCGTGATCTTTCATATGCCTCATTGCGAAGTTCATCAAGCTCATTCAGTTGCAACCTTCGGTGAATTCCAGCCGCGTCTAGGTCTATGTTCATGCGCTTAACCGTCCAAAAAGCCTTGTGTTCGAGCTCTACGAGTACATGACAACCTTTACCAAAGACTAATTGAAAAGGGGACATACCTAAAGGTGTCTTGAAAGCCGTCCTATAAGCCCAATGTGCATCGTTTAGCCTTAAGGACCAATCCATGCGGCTAGGATGAACTGTCTTTTCAAGTATCGCTTTGATCTCCCTATTGGACACTTCGGCTTGTCCACTTGTTTGAGGATGGTAGGGGGTGGATACTCTGTGATTTACACCATACTTCCTCATCAAAGCCTCAAAAGAACGATTGCAAAAGTGGGAGCCTCCATCGCTTATGATGGCCTTTGGTGCACCAAACCTATCTAGAATATGGTTTTGAATGAAACTCACAACAATCTTAGCATCATTAGTTTTAGTGGCAAGTGCCTCAACCCATTTAGATACATAATCCACAACAAGCAATATGTAAACATTACCAAAATAATTAGGGAAAGGCCCCATGAAATCAATGCCCCAAATATCAAAGATCTCAACAATTAAAATCGGGTTCAAAGGCATTTGATTCCAAGGACCTATGTTACCTTGCCTTTGGCATCGATCACATGTGGGCACGAATTCATGAGCATCCTTGAAGAGTGTGGGCCAATAGAAACCACTTTGAAGGACTTTATACGCTGTTTTCTTGGCCCCAAAGTGGCCTCCAGACGCAAAAGAATGACAAAATTCAAGGATAGAACGTACCTCACAATCGGGAATGCATCGTCGAATGATTTGATCTGGGCAATGTTTCCATAGGTAGGGCTCGTCCCAAATGTAATACCTCGCTTGCTTAGAAAGCTTATTCCTTTGGTACCTGTTCAAAAAAGAAGGGAATTTCTTGGTTACAATAAAGTTAATCAAATCAGCGTACCATGGATCGATTGCTTCAATGATGAAAACTTGTTCGTCGGGGAATGTCTCGTGCAAGGGCAAGTGATCCTCTTCTTCATTCGAGCCATGGATGAGACGACTCATATGACCAGTAACTACATTCTCACCCCCGTCTTGTCCCAAATTTCCAAGTCAAACTCTTGAAGGAGAAGCATCCGTCGCAACAATCTAGACTTTGCATCCTTTTTGCTCAAAAAATATTTTAACGCTGCGTGATCGGTGTAAACTATGACCTTTGTTTGAATCAAGTAACTACGAATTTTTTTAAGGGCAAAGATGACAGCAAGAAGCTCCTTTTTAGTCGTAGAATAGTTCAATTGGGCATCATTAAGGGTTCGACTTGCATAGTATATGACATGCGGAAGTTTATCGCGTCGCTGTCCCAAAACAGCACCTACTGCAAAATCTGAAGCATCACACATAAGTTCGAATGGAAGGTCCCAATTAGGGGGCATAATGATAGGGGAGCTCGTGTGTCCGGATCCATCCCATTCCCCCCGGGATTAGCGAGGGACGCTCCTGATACCGTCTGACACAGAGTGTCAGACAAGGGAAATTCCAACCTTAGCCCGCTCGGGCTTTAGAGTAAGCCAGGATCCGGATGAGGTATGTGATGTCTCTGTCTCTGCTACAGCCCGCATCTGCCGTCAACCTGAAGGGCAGTCAAAACATTAAAAGCTGTGAGTGGACAAAACAAAGAGTTAAAAAAAACAATTTCACCGAAAGACATTTGTACCCTTCACTAAAAAACATGCATGCATTCAAAAACCATTTATCTAACCATTAGGGCCTTAGCCCAAAATCGTAATGAAACCAAATACATGGGCCACTGCCCAAATCCATGTGGGACTCAGCCCAAAACCTGTACACATCACATATCATATAGTATATACATATAAATCACATAACCCATCCTGTCACGGTATCTAAACCTACGCGCGTGCTATTCGGGGTCCCAAAGCCCAAGTTTCTCAGGGTCCACCCAGGTTAATGTCCATAGATGAATGACCCTCCCTGAGGTTATAATCCATGCCTTCCTGAGAGTAAGGTACCCAATGGGGGCGACTCCACTCAGTTAGTGCTCCGTGACTACTCCGGGGTCCACCCAGGCCAACGACCCTCCCCGGAGCAGACATTCCAAATAAGGAAGGTATATGAATATATATATATATATATAAAGAAACATTCATGCTCGGTCCCCATAAACCGTCATGAAACTAGAAATCCATTTAGGGTCCTTGACCCGAAATCATAAACGTAAAGTAACTAGGCCTCGTGCCCGAACTCAGGACTCAACTGGGCATCGTGCCCGATATCTCAGGGTCAGTCATGACTCCGATCGTAGTGATGCGTGAAACCATCCATCCAGGACCGCTCTCAATCCCGGTATTTTGCCGTGAACGTATCAACCGACCTGACCACTCTGGAAGGAACGCATCCCAGTTCGGAGGCGAGCGTCATATCGTTCGTCGCTTTGCACCAAGCACTCGCCGTGACCATGACTCAAACCTGTAGGTCACCAATAGGGCTACATGCCCGAGACAAAACCAAATGGGTCTCATGCCCGAGTTTATCTTTTTTAAATCCAAAACTATTTCATTTAAACCAACAATGAAAGTACAAACACGTATAGGCACCGTATAAGGCTGAAACCTCGAAATACATGCCAATACATAACCAACACACAAATGCACTCAAGTCATCACAAAACAAGTATTAAAACATATAATAAACATTTATGCATGCATCAATTTAGAAAACAAGGTCCACTCATAGACTGTCCGAGCTGCCGCCTCGATACGCATGCCATACGGCTCTCCCGGGCCAATCACCGTAACCGGGACTCCCAAACCTGTCCAAATCACTTTAGAGGGTTACTAAATACCTTATTAACCTCTCACTAAAGCCCCATAATTTTCTGGAATTTTTAACTATTTTTAAACCCGATCGTAAACCTTGGGACACCCCAAAACCTATTGAAACGATGTCTGATCGCCACGAAACCAGTCCCAAAATGTTCGTTATATCGAATAGATGATTTTGTGTGTTGGAACCTTCCCCAAAAAGTGGGTCACGCACCCAACCACGCCGGCCAAAACGCCTGCGCGTGGGAGCCACGCGCCGGGCACTATATATCTTCTTCTTGCGATCGAACCGGGTCCGTCCGATTCACTAGTTTAGCCGGTCCAATTGGACTGGCGTGACCGGTCCGGTTCACAACGGAAAAGTTAACACAGTTCGAGATCGCTCTCGTGACTTCTATGTCTCAGACGCTGCCTCGACGCCGGAACCCCGCGCTAGCTCCACAACCTGGAGGGCAATTAAAAACAGAAGGTGTGAGTGGACCAGAATAAAATAAAAGTTTCCAAAACCATTGTATAAGCAAACCGGGTTTTAGCCCTCCGTTTTGAAACCACATGCATAACCCAGTTATGAAAATAGTTATCAATCAATCACCATAAAACATTTACAGAATCATTTTAAAACAGTATAAGTCTCATAACCTCACCATAAGAACAGAAACACTATAAAACAGTTATAGAAATCATAGCAGAAACATCATAAAACCGTATCATAAATCATGGATATCAGTTCATCATTTTCCGATCAAACCTGCTGGACCTATCCGAGTCTTTAAACTCCCGAGTCTTTAAACTCAATCCAGGCCTCAATAATATCCGAGTCTTTAAACTCCCGAGTCTTTAAACTCAACAGGCCTATGGGGAAAATATCAATATATCTGAGTCTTTAAACTCAATCCGGGTCTTTAAACCCAATCCGGGCCCGTCCCCCGTCAATCATAATATCCGGGTCTTTAAACCCAATAATCAGATCCAGCAAATCCAATCCAAAACCATTTGAAAACCAATTCAAAATCCGTATCCAAACCCGAATCCGAAATCACTGGTCTGATGCCCTTCCGGCATCCAGAACCGTCATTCCGAACCCAAATCCGGAATTCCACTTTTCAACTTTAAAGCCAAATTCCGCTTTCCGAAATCCGATTCTAAAACCGAAAACCTTGATCATCAAATCATGTATCAAAATCCACTTATAATCAATGAAAATCACGTATCGTTTGAAATCCCCAAAATCATGGCATCGAAATCAGAAACCAAAGCTTCCTCGTAAAACGTGCTGAAAATCGTAGCTTTCTCGTAAAACGTGCAATTATATAAAACAGTTATAACATATTCGATAATCATGAAATCACATGTAAAACCATAAAACAATTATAGAAAAACAGTTATGCATGCTCAATTATAGAGAAGGGGTCCACTCACAGTACCGAGCCCTCAATCGCGTCCTGAACGTCTCGTACGTTCCTCAGCTTCCTCGGGAAGTCCCGATCCTGTCAACAATCACCAAAGTACGTCACTAACACGTCTACGAAAGTCCACTTAATTTTTCCCAAAAATTCCCGGGTCCTAAACGTAACGAACTTGAACCCTAAACCTCCACCCTCGCGAAACTACTTCGATTTGACGTCCGATTAACCCGAAACCAATTCCATTAGACTCGTCGCAGCACCTAGACCAAAAACCATGTTGACACCTTCCCCTGCCGCCGCCGCACGCTCCCCCACGCGCCGTCCAAAGTGGCTGCGCGTGGCCCTCACGCGCCAGCTACAGTGCATCTTCAACCTCGAGCAGACCCGGTTCAGCACAGTTCCTGCACATCGAACCGGCGTCAGCGGTTCTCCGCCGTACCTGCACCAAAACTGCTCCTCTCTTCACCCACAACATCGTTCAGTTCCTAGCTATCCATCCCCCTTACTCAACCACCTCGACACAGCTTCTAAGTCATCGTCCCTAACTCGAAACCAGACCCGTTCAGTCCCCTGTTTCCTTCTCCGGCCACCCAGGTCACCCCCCCGTCACGGTGGCACTCTCAACCTCTTCCTAAGACCATCCTAAACCTCACCCAACTCACCAAGACCGTCGACTCACTCCCTAAGTCCACGACTTTCAACCTGAGCAAAACGGAAAAACAGAGTACATCTGTATGCTCCGTCGTGCCAACCTTCACCGTGCACTCCCCATGATGGCTGCCCCACCAGAAGACTCCTAGGACTCCACTGAACTCCCTGGACCTCACGGAACTCCTCGATTCAACCCCTAAACCTACGACTTAGCTCCTGAACCCAGACGACAAAACAGAGCAAAGAAACAAGGATGAGGAATTACCTGTCACCGTCGTGAGCTCAACCGTGAGGCAGTAGTTCCTCCCGTCCTCCTCCGTCCTCTGGACACTTCCACTGGCCTCGATTGGTTGATCACGGCCACAACACCACCCACAAACACTCACATCCTCCCTTTTTTTCTCCCTGGTTTTCCCATGGCTCTCACACTTCTCACACACAAGCACAACACCTCCCTACTGCCTTACTGTCTCTTCCTGAACCTCTGATCACTCACCGCCCTCACCAATTTACACAACACACACAAAACACCGTCCAAATCTCCCAACTCTCTTCCTCTGTTTCTGTTCTTCGAACATAAACACACACACACACGGTTACACATTTGAACACACACCGTGCACGGCCTAGAAGCCACTACACACACTGCACGTGTCACTACCCCATGGTCCCTTTCCAAAAATATCCCTATCTCACTGTACACTTGTCTTGATCTGGTTGTACACTGCCCAAACGACCAAAAGACCAAAATACCCTTCCTTTTAAGTCAAATTTACCGTTGTGCCACTACCTTTCTAGACCCGTAAATCACACATCGTAAGTCCGATGAATACGTGCCGCCTGTCATCGAACTCAGGACGACGGGATCTATCTAAGTATCCTAGGTCAACGTACCAAAACCCATTCGTAACAAAAGTCAACTCTTCCCCCTAGTTTAACCAAATTACGGTTATGCCCTCAACCTTCCGAACATCATAACTTTCTCCTCGGATGTCGGAATCGGGCGTGCCACCTGTCTACGGATTCGTGACGTCCTAAACTACGTCCTGGTCATCGGTCAAAACCCAATTGACCACCTGAACTAAAAGGCAACTTTTTACCCAAACTAGGGGCAAAATCTTCATTCTAGGCTAATGACCTTATCGGGACCAACTAACCCCCGATTAAGCTCGCTAATGCCATCTTAATCACTGTCTTAACCTAAATTTCTGGGACGGGTCGTTACACACGGTCTCCATCTCAGGCCCTCTGGGCTCATAGTCGATCAACAAGGTAAAGGGGGTGGGTTGTGAGATCGGGTTCATTTGGATGAATGAAACAAGGAATGATCGATGCATGTATGGGAGAAGGTGGGCAATGGATGGGTGACACTTGTCATTCATCCATTGGGCTTGCCAAAATATCTGGGCCCCACACTAAAGACAAAACTTAAGTTGTCTTGTAAATCGTGCAATAGTGCCCCCAAACTTCCGTGAACCATAACTTCTCCGTCGAACGTCCGAATTCGACGTGCCGCCTGTCTATGAATTCGTATCGACTAGATCTACGTAACAGTCCTAGGCCTTTGGCCATCAGACATTCCGATTAAAAGGTCAACATTTTACCCACGACTAGGGGCAAAACGGTCATTTTGCATCGTTCGTTCGATTTCGCTCAACTAATCACTGATTAACCTCACTAATCATGATTAGTCACTAATCTAATCTCAGAATTCGGGACGGGTCGTTAAATCGTGAGCTTCTCCTTTAAAGTGTCAAAAGCCTCCATACATTCTCTATCAAAGTTAAACACAGCATCCTTAGCAAGCAAAGCACACATAGGCCGAGATACCTTGCTGAAATCCTGAATGAACCTCCTGTAAAATCCAGCGTGTCCCAAGAAAGATCTAACCTCTTTGACCGTGGTTGAGTATGGTAATCTCTCAACAACATCCAACTTAGTCTTGTCCACCTCAATACCCTTGCTAGAAATCATGTGGCCCAAGACAATACCTTGTTGAACCATGAAGTGACACTTTTCCCAATTCAGCACTAGGTTACTTTCTTCGCAGCGTTCAAGTACGCGGGAAAGATTAATCAAACACAACTCAAATGAATGCCCAAACACAGAGAAATCATCCATAAATACCTCAATGATATCCTCAACCATATCCGAAAAGATACTCAACATACACCTTTGAAAAGTGGCCGGTACGTTGTATAGAGCAAAGGGCATGCGCCGGTAAGCGAATGTTCCATATGGGCAGGTGAATGCCGTTTTCTCTTGATCTTTTGGACAATTGGAATCTGGTTATACCTAGAATATCCATAGAGGAAACAATAGTGAGAATGCCCTGCCAATCGTTCCAACATTTGATCAATAAAAGGCAAGGGAAAGTGATCGTTACGAGTGGTAACGTTGAGCCTTCGGTAATCGATGTATAGTCTCCAACCTGTGTGTATCCTTTGGGGTATAAGCTCATCCTTTTCATTCTTAACCACAGCGATTCCACTCTTTTTAGGCACTACTTGTACTAGACTTACCCACTTAGAATCACTTATTGGATATATGATGCCCACATCCAAAAGTTTTAGCACCTCTTTTTTGATAACTTCCTTCATTGGTGGGTTCAACCTTCTTTGTGCCTCTCAGGAGGGCTTCAAATTTTCTTCAAGGAGAATCCTATGCATGCACTTGGCTAGAATAATGCCCTTAATTTCAGCAATAGTCCACCCAATGGCATTTTGATGGGTGCTAAGGTCGTGAAAAAGCAAGTCTTCCTCGGATGGAGTAAGGTTGGCGGCAATGATGACTGGGAGAGTTTGGTTGCTGCCTAAGTAAGAATACTTGAGATTTTTTGGAAGGGGTTTAAGCTCAAGGATAGGAGGAGAGACATGAGAGGGCAAGGTCTCTGTGGTGGTGAGGGGCAAGGATTCATAGGGGGCCTTGGACAAGTGCATGTATGGCGAGGCATTTAAGGAGAGCAATTTGGCCATGTTGTTTGGGTCCATTGTGGTTTCAGGTTTAGGGAAGGTGAGGGCTTTTTCTAGGTCACCTCCCACACATGATAGCTTAAGATTCTCATTAAGAAGCATATCCATAGTATTCAAAGGGAAATAATCAATAGGTTCCGCTGGATATTGCATGGTATCATGTATAGAGAAAGTACGAAGCTTGCCTAAAACCCGAATAGATACCTGTCCATTCTTCACATCAATGAGGCATTCAGCTGTAGCCAACAAAGGACGTCCAAAGATCAATGGGGGCTCCCCATTCTTGTCAATTCTATCCATCTTCAAGACGTAGAAATCAGCTGGAATGCACGTATCCCCAATCTGAACCACAACATCCTCCAGCACACCTACAAGGTTAGAAACCGACGCATTAGCCAATTGAACACAAAGATGAGTAGGTTTAAGATCTCCTAAGTTCAAAGAATTATAAATATGGAAAGGCATAATGTTAATTGAAGCTCCCTATCACATAAATAATGTTCAAAACGTTTAGATTGAATGACACAAGGAAGTGAAGGGGTCCCGGGATCATTGACTTTCGGGGGCATGGAAACAAGGGCTGCCTTGCAAGCTTGGGGCAGGTCCACGACATTTGGGGCTTCAAATCCTCTTTTTCCTGCAACTAGATCCTTAATAAGCTTGGCAAAGATGGGCATGTGCTCCAGGATCTTGGAAAAAGGAAGTGTGATTTGAAGTTTCTGCAACATCTTGATGATCTCGTCCTCGAATGCTTCCTTGTTTTTGTTTTGATTTTGAAACCTGCGAGGGAATGGATATGAGACATTATTAGATAACTCAAAAGACACCTTCTTAAAAATTTTATTGGAATTAGAAGGAGTTTTAGGGTTAGAAAGTCCAGCATGTTGCTGGGGTACTGTAGGGGTAGCCGAAATGGATGCATCATGTTCCAATGCTTTGTCTTTCGAGTGCAAGGGCTGCTGTTGGGTGCTTGGGCCTTGGGTTCTAGGGACCTTAACCTGTGGTTCTTCATCTTGAAATTGAGCTTGAGGTGGTGCCACGTGGGTGGGCTCATCCGAGGCCAAAGAGGGGGCAGATTGTACGATAGCGTGCTGGAATTTCCTGATGGTTCCAGCACTGAGTACTCGGGTAGCTTGCTGGATTTTGAGTGTATGGCTGTAATTTTTGGATAGCAAGGACCTGGGGTCTTGAATTATGATTCCTTGGGGTGTACTCTGGGCTAGGAAGTTCAGTACCACTCCGGAGGGTGATGGAATTCGCTGTTGGTCCATGGGGACCCTTCGGATTCACCATAACTTGACTAGGGAACTTACCGGGCTCTCTTTGGTTGAGTTGATTGGAAATTTGCCCAAGTTGCCTCTCTAAGTTAGTAATGGCATGTTTAGTCTCATTCATGAAGGCATTGGTTGCTGCTTGGTGAGTCCGAGATTCATTCATGAAGGCATTAGTGTGCTGTGCCATAGTTGCAAGTGCATCCTCCTATGACTTACCAGTTGAACCTTGAGTTGAGGATGTACCTTGGGGCTGCATATAAGGGGAAGAAATGTGAGGTTTCTGGAATCCAGGGGGTGGCAAGGGGTTAGCCACGGATTGGTTGTTGTTCCACTTGAAATTTGAATGGTTCTTCCATCCTGGATTGTAAGAGTTCGAAAAAGGATCATTTCGGGGCCTTGAAGCATTGTACCCGCCAACATAGTTGGCTTCACCCACTTGTGTGCACTCATCCGAAGAGTGTCCTTGGACTAAACACACCTCACAAACCAGGGTATTCTTAATCTTATCCCTGCACAATTACTTTACCAAAGCCGTGAGTTCAGCAATGGATCCATCTTTGTCCCTAGGCTCGGCCATGGACCTAGATGAGTGGCCTCGGTAACTAAACTGTTTCTCTCTTTGAGCTATCTTATCAAATGCAATTCGGTTCTCGATTTACGTGCCATCTAAGATACCTTGAGATAGGGAATTCACCATAGTACGATCCCCATAACTAAGACCTCCATAAAACCACATCATGAGGTGATGATCCTCAATGTTGTGATGGGGACAAGCACGAAGCATCTCATTAAACCTTTCCCAATACTCATAAAAGGCTTCATCTTGGAGCTATCTAGGGTTCATAATCTTAGCCTTAAACTCATTAGTTTTCTCAATGGGGTAGTATTGGGTGAGGAATAAAGTAGACAATTCTGACCATGTATGAATAGAGGTGGGTGCAAGTGAATGAAACCGCGCTTTAGCCCTATCCTTAAGTGAAAAGTTAATAAACCTCAACCTAATTTCATTCTCAGTCATCCCATTGATGCGAAGAGTAGAACAAACCTGGAGAAAGTCCTGGATATGAAGGTGAGGGTTTGCTCCAAAGAGGCCATCAAACGTAGGCAACATGTGAATGATCCCAGACTTAAGCTCAAAGTTCTCAACGGTGCTTGCAGGAAAGACAATGGGGAAGTGATGTTCGGGCACATGAGGGGCTGCAAACTCCCGAAGGAGCCTAGGGGTAGGAGGAGGGACAAGAGCACAATCTTGTGGGTTGTTCATGGCACGAGGGCTTGGTGGGGGGCTGCCGTGAATTGAAGAGTTCCGGGAGGAACAAGTAGGGCCGTGAGTTGTTCCCTCCATTGAGGAGCTGCATGACATGAACTAGTACCTGAAAAACAAATAAACCAACCAAGTTAAATAATTACAAACTATATGGACATTGTAGTATAATGGTAAGTATTCCCACCTGTCACGTGGGTGACCCGGGTTCGATCCCCGGCAACGGCGCCAAAAACTTGATAGAAAATTTATCAACCAAGAAATTATGAATGATAACTCCAAATGTAATACTTTGCACGTGCACAAAATCGTATGACGAGTATAGTAGGTTTGCAAAGGTCGATCCCTCGAGGACTCATTCAACGTGAATCCACTTAGTTTGGAATAAAACAACTTGAGAAAAAGTACAAAAACGTTGGGGGGTTTTGAGTGATGATTAGAACGAAATTGAATGATGAAAACAAGTGAAAAATGATGAAAAACTTGATTTGAAAATTGATTGGATGATTAGGACGAATTAGGACATGTTATCCACCTTTACCAATTATAGTTCTCCTTAGATTTCGTTGATTAGATTAATTATGTATGTATCTGAATTAAATGCCCATGCAAGGGTCCAACTAAGGCTCACCCCACACATTTATCTTCTCTTAGATTACATGTTTAAGCGTGATGTACCCGCCCTTAAATAACTATTACCGATGGTGCGTGATAATGCATGAAACATGAAGAATATTTAATGACACTACACTATCCCTAGTAAAGCGATGTACAATCCTAGGGAGTCATGAGTTTAGATTACGAATAAGATTCCCCCTCTTAAACGTGATGCTACAAATTGCAGGGTGAACACAAACATCAAGGTGATCCGTCAAGCAATTACATCGACAATTATACGCAAATAAGGTGATCAAACTTACAAGCATAAATTGAGTTCATGAAGCATAGTAATCCAAAAAATATAGGCATACATAACAACCATAATCAACAACTAGAAATCTAATTATAAACTAACATGGCTAGGACTTCAAACAACCCTAATCCTAAAGGAAACTACTCACGCATAACTAAGTTAACAAACATCATAATTGAATGCATAAAAACTTAAAGAGATTAGGGATTAAGAAACACAAATACTAAGATAAATGATGTGTGAGAGAAGTGGCACAAACACTTCTTCTTCTCCTAAGCTTCACGTCACAAAGAAGATGCAAGACTTGAATCCAAAAGCATGAACAAAAGGGTAAATTGCGGCTACTTTGTGTATAAACTTTGAGCAAAACTTTTTGCAGAGTTTTGGGACCTTAGGAGGTAAATTGGACGTCCAAAAAAAATGAGAAAACATCTATTTATAACCCCAAACACCTTCCCTAACATCTCCCTCAAAGAAAAGGGAAAACAGCCCCAAAACAAGGAGGAAAACTCCTTGTTTTTGTGAAAAACCATAGTTAGCCGTTTTTTGTGTCCTTCTTGTACAAGGAGTCCCTTTCCTTCATTCTTTCCACTTCTTGACTTTATCTTTGAATAGGAATTCATTTAATGCTATCCTAAATCAGATTACATTGCCCTAAAATAAAGGAAACATGATAAATTGCGGCTAGGGAAGTTAATTAACCCTAGCCATGTACAAATGGTTTCTTAATTTCCAAGAAACTTCTTTTTCCTTGTTTCTTGCCTCTTTAACTTCAAGATCTGATTAGGAATATAATTAAGTCTTCTTATCCAAGTCAATCCATGTCATTCCCCATTGAGAAAGGTAGGAAAATTCGTCCAAAGTTGCTTGATACACAAGTAAACCCCCTAAAACACCCTTAACCGCATTTTGTGGGCTTCTAGAGGTTAGGCCGTGACTTTTAGGGTCTTGGTAGATCTTAATCATGTAAATGGGAGATGATGAGGCCCTTTATGAGTCCTTGATGTGTCCTTAAATATTTAGCCTTGGAAATATCACATTTCATTGAAAAACATGATTTAAACCTTAACTAAGCAATCTGCACAAATTTCACAAAAGAGATCATTTTCTCTTATTGTTTGAATGATTATAATCAAAAGATAAGTAAAAGGGATAAGAAATAACGTTGAAATGATGCTTAATTTGTGACTTATCACAAGATAAGATTCTCCAACTGATCGTAGCAAACAGTGCTACATTGAAACATCGCAGTCTTTCAAACCCAAACCACTTGATTGCTTTTGACCTAAACAATTTATCCCAATAGGCCTAGTGAATCCTAATCTTTCTGCCTGTACTTCCCCACCAAAAGTCTTCCATAATCCTAGTAATATCCTAACACACAGCTACTGGTAACAAAAAGTATGACATGGAATATACAGGCATGGCCATGGCTATAGATTTCAATAGAACCTACTTACCCACAAGAGATAAAAACTGCTCAGCCCACCCTTGGGCACGACCTTGGATGCGGTTTCTAGTCTCTTCAAAGACTTTCTTTTTTTGATGACCCAAAATCTTCCATGAGACCTAGATACTTACCAAACCCTTCCTTACAATGAATCCCAAGAATGGCTGACATAGCAGCTTTAGTTTCCAAAGTGACATCACCACTAAATAGGACCGTACTTTTATCAAAATTGATGATTTGGCTAGACTCAGCAGCATAGGTATTCAGAATATTCTTGACACAAAAGCCTCTATACGAGTCTCTTTACAGATGAAAACCAAATCATCAGTAAAAAAAAAGATGAGTGAGATTAATACCAATAGGGACAAGCTGGATCCTCTGAAGTAAACCTTCCTCCTCACGTCTCTAAATGAGAGCAGTAAGCCCCTCAGCACATATCACAACAGGAAAGGTGAAAGTGGGTCGCCTTGCCTATACCACGCGAAGGCTGGATAAAATTAGATGGTTCACCATTAATCAAAACACTGTAAGTGGCAGAGGTAACTCAACCCATAACCCACTGGATAAAGGGCTCAACAAAATCAAACTTTCGCATCACAACCTGTAGAAAAAGTCCACTCAACTCAATCATAAGCTTTAGCCATGTGAAGCGTCAAGTCCATTTGTTCCCCTTGCATCCCTCATTTCTGTTTCAAAGTATGTAAGACCTCATGCACACCCAAGATATTATCAGTAATCCGTCAACCTTCAATAAAAGTAGACTAGCTAGACTAATAATCTGTTTTTTCAAACGGTTAGTTATGATCTTGGAAATGATCATATATACAATATTACATAAGGCTATCGGTCTCAATTGAGTCATATGGGTAGGATTAGGTATCTTTGGAATCAGAGAAATATTTGTATAGTTGTACCTCCCTCCCAGTTGGCCCGTAGCAAAGTAGGCTTTTACGAAAGTAATCTGTTCGTGATAGAAGGCGGTTGTGAAGCCATCAGGGCCCTCTGATTTTGTGGGATGCAAGGATAACATTGATTGTCGAATCTCCTCATCCTTAACCTGGCAAGTAAGCATACTATTTTCACTGGGAGAGACACGTGAGTTATTACAAGTACTAATCATAGTAACATCTAAGATGTTAGATGTTGTGAATATGGATTGGAAATAGTCCACAACAGTTGCATGAATCTCATTGGGTTCCTCAGTCCAATGTCCCTTTTTTATCATGGATACCCAACAATCTATTTGGCCGTAGGTGCGTAATAGTTTTTGCATGAAAAACTTAGTATTGTTATCACGCTCATTAAGCCATTGATTTCTGGACTTTAACGTTCAATGAACCTCCTCATCCAAAAGGGCCTACTTCAAATCTGTTTCGAGATGCTCTTATCTCAATAGTTGTGAATCTATCACTATAGTCAAAGAAAATGTTCAAAATGTCCCTTAAATAACATCCGATAAAAAAGATAATGTCGAAAGTTTTGTTTGATAAGTGTGCTGAAAAGGAATTAAAGGCTATGGAATCATGATGAAAGTCAATGACTCATGAACCTTACTAATCATTTTCATCAGAAACAAATAAAATTCCAAAAAAATAATTACAATTCCTCATCTGGAGCATCGCAATTCGCAAACAACACCCATTTGTGAAAACAAAACTTTTTTCTTTGTTTTTGGCATGAATACAAGATAGTACATGAACCAAATGTGTATAGGGTTTGAGAAGAAGAGTTTACTGAGTTTTGCGAGTGTTTGACCAAAAATAGATGGGTATGAGCTTTGAAAAAAAAAGGGTATTCTCGTTGGGTTTAGAGTTATTTTTTCATCGATATTTTTATATTTTCAATATTATTATGCTATATCCGTAGAAGAAAATTATTATTATGTTATGACGTCCTTTATGGTCATGTCCAAGGAAAATGAAATTGAAATTTTCTATTTATTAATTTGCTGGGTAAGAAGAGTATAAAATTAGTTTAAATAGAAGCTCGCACAATAAATACAAGAAGAAGCACATATAGTGCAGCCAAACTGTAAAGATTGTTGCTGTTGGGTTCTAGTCCCATTAACGTTTTCCTTACCAAGTCATTCTTATAAGATTGATCAAATTTATTACTCTTTCAAAAAAATCATTTATGAGCTAAAATAAAATATGTATATATCAAATAAGCACGATTCTATTTTACAAAACTAATAAAATTTCCGGACTTAGAGTTCTAGTATTTATTAGATACTTACAGTTTATTAAAACTATCAAGTTTCTTTCATGCAAGATATTGGGGGAAGAGGATTGCATTATATAGATTGAATATCGACATCACTCGTTACGAGAGCCGAATCAAAGAACTCCTACATAACACGTGGGGAATGAATAATATCACTAAAACATAACACTAAGACTACGTTTGATATGACGTATTAGAAACTAAATAGGATAATGGTAGAACGGAACATGTGTTAGATACCACTCGTAATAATTAGCCACCCAATGAGACTGTTAGTTAAGTTATTTTGTTTTCAAGCTATTAGTTAAGTCATTAGTTTTGAAATTTTATTCCTGTTAGGTCCTGTGGAACCCAAAATCATCCGAAAATTATGGAGCCGCCACGTGTCCCGTAATTCCAAAAAATGACCATATTGCCCTTGGCAAATAACGCCGATCATTTGAAAAACACCCGCACATTAAATAATCTATTTATCAGTTAAATACGTTATTTGATCGGGTTAAAGCCTCCGTAATATTGATATTCTCTCCGAGAGTTAATTATCGTTATTCTTAATAATGGATAATTAATATTAAAATTCAATAAAATATCATTACTATCATGATGAGTCATCATTATAATTATTAAATAATATATTTAATAATAATATATTATTTACTAATTAAATATTCAAACCGACCAATCAGAACTCTCCAAGGCTCCCAAGATTTTCCTATAAATAGCAAGACACATTTCATTTCCAAGGTACGTTGATTCTTCGTTTCGAAGTATATCCCTTTCCTCTCTTAAAGCTAACTTAAGCATCGGAGTGTTCTTGGTCGAACAACCTCCCGGGTAAATCGATCGAAGCAACGATAGCTAATTGTTTGCTGTTTGCAGGAATTGTGAGGACTTTTCGCGACGAGTTCAATCTTTGATTCAACAATTGGTGCTTTCATTGAGAGCTATTGAGGAATACTCAGAAGAAGCTCTCTTAATTGTTCATCGTTCATCTTTCTTCGTTCGTCGTTCATCGACATTGTTCGAAGATTTTGAACGTTGTTCATCGTTCATCGTTCATCTTTCTTCGTTCGTCGTTCATCGACATTGTTCGAAGATTTTGAACGTTGTTCAAATCGTCCATCAACAAGCTTTCCAATCCAAAATTCTTCGATCCAGTATGGCTAAAGTTCGTCGATCTGTTCAGTCAGCCGGAGAAGGTGTTTCTGCCTCAACAGCTCAGACGAGGAATGAGGCTCACATTGAGACTCCGGAGAAGCGCCCAGCTCAACCCAGGCGTGTGACCATAGAAGCGCCCATTGAGACACTTGGAGGGAGACCAACCTTCAGCTTCGGAACATTCCCCTCTCCAGCCAGCCAAATACCCCCGCCGGGGGAAGGAACTTCAGCTCTACAACTGGCAGGCGGGAGATTGATGGGAAGTACATCACGACATGAACAGCCTGCAGCAAACATGGTCCTAAGGGACTTCCTGGATGGGAATCATGACATCTCAGGGAGAGGTCACCCCCAACCCCCCCAGGACATCTTGGCGCAACAAGTTGAAAGGTTGAGCAACTAAGTTCAACTTCAGTCAGAGCTCTTACAACAACTCCTAGCAGGGAGACCAATCCAGGAGCAGGACAGACGATCCACGTTACGTGGAAGACATGAGAATGCCCAAAGACGTCCTGGGAAAGAACAGGTCCGCTGCCAAACAATGTCACGAGATACTTCGCTAAGCGACTCTGGAGAAGAAAGTCACGCTCATCGAGCGAAAAGCCCACAACGCCTAAAGCCGTTAGTACGTGAACGGCTAGGAGGTAGGGTTGGGGCAACCTCACGGGCAGAGCTCTCACAGCGCTCACATGGGAGTAGGGGGGCAACCGCAGGCTCTATACCAAGACCTAAGACGATCTGTCCACGACAGTGAAGGAGAAGATGAGGCCTACTCCCCTACACGATCCCAGAGATCGAGGGAAGAGGCCCATGGAGGTTCTCGACGACTGTCACAACGGAACTCATCGCCTCAGCACGGCGCATTGCAGGCTAATGATGTTCAAAAGATGCTGGACAGGCACCTTCGTGCTCAGGAGGTGGCGATCTAGAGAACGATCTACGTCGCCAAATACAGCTCTCTACACCCTTTGTAAGGGATATCGAGGAGGAGCCATTCCCCCAGAGGTTCGCAACGCCGAACTTTACCCCATTCAAAGGAACCTCCGATCTGGTAAAACACATAGATTATTACCGATGAGTCATGATCCCCCACAGGTCTAACGATGCGCTTATGTGCAAAGTTTTTCAGGCTTCTCTTCAAGGCCAAGCCATGACTTGGTTCAATCATCTCCCCCCGAGGTCGATTGAGTCCTTTGAAGAGTTGGCCCTGGCATTTGTGAGGGAATACGCACAACTTCGGACAATCGAGGTAAAAGATGACCATCTTTTCTCTGTCCGAAAGAGAACAAAAGATACTCTGCGACAATACATACGAAAATTTTGCGAAGAGAAGTCTCGCATTGTCGGCTGTAGTGACCTTGTAGCAGCGATGGCATTCAAACAAGGACTCCCTCGGAACAGCCAACTTTACGGGGACATCGTCATGAGCAATGCACGAAGTCTCACCAAAATACTTTCGCTAGCAGAGCAACATGCAAGTTGGGAGGATGAGAAGAACGCCACTCAAACTTAAGACCATGCTGGAGCTGGTGAGAAGACCCTCAAAAAGGAGGAGTCCCATGGAAAGTTTACGGCTGGAAAGTCCAACAAGCGCAAGGCGGGACAACCCTCCCAAACTCCGGCAGTAGGAAAACCTAATTTGCAACTATCTTTGCCAGTCCATCAGATCCACAATGAAATTAAGAACAAACCATGGTTCAAGAAACCGGAGCCAGTCAAAGGAGATCAGGAGAAGGCTGATAAAACAAAGTGGTGTGCCTTCCACGAGTGCTATGGGCACAACATCGGAAAATGCATATCTTTTGAGAGATATCTCCGAAATCTCATCAAGGAAGGGCATTGCACTGAGTACGTCAAGGGGAAGGCTGTAGATCGACCTACTGACAAGGGACCAAAGGAACCTGCAACCAAGATGATTCACATCAACACCATCATGGCTGAATCAGAATTTCTAGGAACCACCTCCAAGCAGAAAAAGAGAAAAATACGAGATGCACTTGCCGTCTCTCAAGTCTCCCAAGTTACCACCCCCGGGGTGGCCAACGACCTTGTCGTTGGTTTCTCTTTGAAGGACAAGGAGGGACTTGATTGGCCGCATGATGATGCATTGGTCGTATCAATTCATATCGCTCATGCTCAGGTTGATCGGGTTCACGTGGATGAAGGGAGTGCGGCAAATATCCTCAGCCTGGAGGCAGTGCGCGGGATGGGGTTAGAAAGCCTAGCAGTAAAAGGGGCTGTCCCTCTCCGAGGCTTCAATGGGTCAACCAGTATGACCGTAGGTACTCTCCAGCTGGATGTACATTTGAGCCCCGTTGTCACGGCCCAGACCTTTTACATCATGGACGAGTACTCTCCATACAATGGAATCCTCGGAAGGCCATGGCTTCACAAAATCCTCGCAACTACATCAAGCCTTTACCAAAAGATTAGATTCCCTATTCCCGGTGGTGGAATCGGAGAAATCAGGGGCGATCAGACGATGGCTCGACGGTGGCTCACCGAAGGGCTAAAGGAGGTCAAGGTGGCAGAATTCATTCCCCAAGCAGGATCATTCACTGGGGGCAAGATCTCTTCTTCATCTCCCAAATAGCAACTAATCGCGGGTCAAGATCCTGACGTTCAAGAGGAACCACCAGCTCCGGAAGGGTGGCAGCCGGAGGATGACGTCATCCTCATTCAACTTGACCCTCGACAACCTGAGCAAGAGGCCCGTATTGGCACCCGGTTGAGTGACACAGAAAAGGAAGAACTCATAGCCTTCCTGCGTGAGGAGAAAGAAATTTTCTCTTGGTCTCTGTCTGACATGCCAGGGATTGACCCTACCATCGTTAGCCACAAGCTACACGTCAATCCCCACCACAAGCTGGTCAAGCAGAAAAGACGCAACTTTTCCCCAGAGAAAATTGCTATCACCCAAGAGGAGATTGACAAGTTACTCATTGCTGGATCCATTGAAGAAGTTCCGCACTCTGAATGGCTAGCAAATGTCGTGCTTGTCAAGAAAAAGGAGGTTGGACGGTGGAGAGTTTGTGTTGATTACACCGACCTCAATCTTGCGTGCCCAAAGGATCACTATCCTCTACCTAGAATCGATCTCTTAGTGGACTCAACTGCAGGGAATAAGCTGCTAAGCTTCCTGGATGCATACTCGGGCTATAATCAGATTTTCATGCACGAAAGAGATAAGGACAAGACGGCCTTCGTCTTCGACCGAGGTGTGTACTGCTACAAGGTCATGCCATTTGGCCTCAAGAATGCAGGAGTGACATACCAGAGGCTCGTCAATCGGATGTTCAAGGATCTCATCGGCAAAACCATGGAGGTCTATGTGGATGATATCATGGTAAAAGGAGAAAAACTAAGGGATCATATCGCCAACTTGCGAGAGACCTTCAACTTGCTGAACAAGTACAAAATGAAGCTCAACCCTCTGAAATGTACTTTCGGAGTGTCAGCGGGGAAATTCTTGGGATACCTTGTGACTCAACGTGGGATCGAAGCAAACCCAAAACAAATCAAGGCAATACTCGAGATGAAATCCCCATCAAGTCTGAAGGAGATTCAAAGTCTCACTGGACGAGCAGCAGCATTGAATAGGTTCCTGTCCAAATCAACTGACCGATGTCGACCTTTCTTCCAGGCAGTAAAGAAGGCATCCAGGGATAAGTGGGATGAAGGTTGTGAGAAATCATTTCAAGATCTCAAGGCCTACTTGACATCTCCACCATTGCTATCAAAACCCAAAGATAACGAGGACCTGTTCCTGTATCTGGGGGTTTCGGATATTGCCGTAAGCTCTGCACTTATACGGGAAGAAGATGGGATTCAGCTTCCTGTATTTTACACATCCAAAGCCCCCCTTGATGCTGAGACACGATACCCGAAATTTGAAAGGCTGATTCTGGCATTACTAGTTACCACAAAGAAGCTGAGGCCATACTTTCAAGCTCATCGGGTGATCGTCATGACCGAATATCCACTCCGTTCGTTACTCCATGCACCCGATGCATCGACACGGGTAATGAAATGGGCCATCGAGTTGAGTCAGCATGATTTGCTCTATCGTCCACGAACAGCTGTCAAAGGCCAGACCTTAGCGGATTTTGTTGTGGAGTTCACACCAGCGTCACTGGAAGGAGGCAATAAGCTTGGCAAAACCCCCGGGGCCGCCGACACTTCTCTGCCACGAGATCAAGAGGCCAGTTCTTCTTCCCTACATCCCTCAACTTCCAATCTTCTATGGAAACTCTTTGTTGACGGCTCCTCAAACCAGAAAGGGGCAGGAGCGGGGATTATCCTTATCACTCCAGATGGCTCAATAATGGAACAGGCGGTACAGTTCGGATTCAAAGCCTCTAACAATGAAGCGGAGTATGAGGCTTTGATTTGCGGGCTCACGCTTGCCATGTAGTTAGGAATCAAACGCCTCGCTATTCATTCAGATTCGCAATGGATTACTAACCAATCAACTGGTGAATATGCTGCGCGTGATGCAAGAATGCTCAGATATAATAACAAGGTCCAGGAAATGCTTACCCTTTTCCTGATTTTTACTTTTCATCAACTTCCGCGCAGAAAATACGCAAGCGGATGCGTTGGCCAATCTAGCATCATCACTTGACTTTCGTTTCAAGCGCTCGATCCCGATTGAGTATCTCGAACGGAGAAGTATTGATATGAGGGAGATCGAAGTGAGACAAATTGGCTCGTCTCCAAGCTGGCAAGATCCTTTCCTCAACTATCTGGAACATGGAATATTGCCTGATGAACGATTAGAGGCCCGCAAAATCCAGATGAAAGCTGTGCGATACTATGTCGACAGGGGTCAACTCTTTCGAAAGAGCTTCACAGGACCAAACTTGTTATGCTTGAGGCACCCAGAAACATTGAAAGTCTTGGCAGAAGTTCATGAAGGGCATTGTGGAAATCATTCCGGTGGAAGATCGCTCGCTCAAAAGACGCTTAGTGCAGGGTTTTACTGGCCTACTCTACGCTAGGAAGCTCTGCAATATGCCCAGAAATGCGACAAATGTCAAAGGTTCAAGCCTAACCAATTGGCACCACCGGAAGAGTTGCATGCACAGATAAGTCCTTGGCCATTCATGCAATGGGGACTTGACATTGTTGGACCACTCCCAAGCACTCTAATCCCAAGCAAGAGGTATTTGATTTTCGCCACTGACTACTTCACTAAGTGGGTGGAGGCGAAAGCTTTAGCCTCCATAACCCAGGCTGATGTCCAAAAATTCATCTGGAGCCAGATTATCTGCCGATTTGGGCTCCCCAAGGTCATTCTGACTGACAATGGGACTCAGTTCACTGGCGCCGTAATCAACGAGTTCTTTGAGCTTTGGAAGATCAAGCATTTCACTTCAACTGCATATTACCCCCAGGGTAACGGCCAAGCAGAAGCTTCAAACAAAACGATCCTTGACTGTATCAAGAAGCGACTCGATGATAGGAAAGGCTTGTGGGAGGAGGAGTTGGATGGCACGCTCTGGGCATACCGTACCACTCCGCGTCGAGCAACATGAGAGTCTCCATTCACCCTTGCATACAGTACTGACGCAGTCATTCCTCCATATGTTGTTGTCCCAGTACCCTTCACCGAGCTCGATGATCCAGTAGTCAACTCCATCGCTCTGAGAACTTCACTTGATCTCAGCGAGGAATTAAGAGAACAAGTGGTGAAGCGTATCTCCAGCTACTAGTAGCAAGTAAGAAGCTCTTATAACAAGAAGGCTCGACTCCGGCACTTTCTCCCAGGTGAACTTGTTCTCAAGAAAAATTTTGCGGCACCCAATCATCTAGGGTCTCAAAAACTCAAGTCCCCTTGGGAAGGACCTTATCGAATCTACCAAGTAGGAGGAAAAGGAAGCTATACCTTGGAGACCATGGATAGGAAGTTAGTGAGTAGTTCCATGAACGCTCATCACCTTCGAAAATATTATGTGTAATGCAAACTAGAACTCAATAATAAGCTAGTCATTGTTTGGTGCCAAATAAGGACTTTATTCCTCCGGGGAAGAACTCAAACCTTCCTCCGGGAAACATCCAAAGCCTTCCACTAGGGAGCACGCAAAGCCTTCCTTCTGGAAGCACCTCAAGCCTTCCTCTTAGGAAGCACCCTAAGCCTTCCTCTTGGAAGCTCCCTAAGTCTTCTTCATTGAAGCACTTCAAGCCTTCTCTTAAGAAGCACAAGCCCTTCCCTGAAGGCATCATTCCAGAGACTTAATCATCTAAAAATGTCACAAGTTATTTAGAACTCACTGTTATACACACATGGTTTCAGTTGAGGCATATAAACGAGCTCACACCAATGCATTGACAGGCATTTAAAAATATTCGCTTCAACACATAACATATAAGAAAGTTAACACTTGCGTTTCAACAATTTAACTTAAGTGATTCTTCTTATTTATTCATTTGGTAGGTGTTTGGAAAATCACATGACGACTGCTCACACCAGTTGTACAATACATAAAAAAAACAACAACATAAGAACAAGGCAACATGTGCATAAAAAAGGAACTATGGAGGCAAATCTTCAAATCCCATCGTGTTTCTAAACTCTTCCCACTCTTCTGCTGAAAGTAAGGAAGTGTCATGAAACAATGAATCAGCAGTCTCAGGGGCAGCTTCATTCCTGGTCCCGGTCTCGGGCTCTGGGAAAGATACCAGAACAGGCTCAACCTCTTGCTCCAACTCTGTTTCCCGCTCTTTGGTGGTGACCCCGTGTAACTTGCCATGTCCAACTTTTGTGCCACAGCGGGTCTTTGGCGCAAAGTTGTGGGGGCATGAGGCGATAGTAAATGATCGTGTCCCGGGAGCCTTGCCGCTTTTAGACTCTGGATCTCCACCTCCAAAAGTCTGCTTGTTTCTTCTGAGTCCTGCAACTTTCTGCGCAGCAAAGAGAGCTCGTCTCAAGCGGAGTCTCGCTCCTTTTCTATCCGAATCCTCTCTGCACGGCTCACCTCCAGCTCACCCACTTTGACTTCCAATGAGTGGATCCTTCCGACCAAAACTTCGTTGTTCCGACTAGAGTGGTCTCGGGCTTCTCGAAGGCGTTTACATTCGCTCTTCATTCGCTAATTTTCACCTTCCAAACCAACATTTCCACGAAGCATGTCAACAAACTTATGGGCCCCAGCTTTCGCAATCCTAAGGTCTCGGACCACCTTGTCGAAAGCCCCTCGCGAAACAATTTTCTGACTGTCCTCTGTTGGGATGGGGGCACCTATCACATCAGCAATCTTGGATGATGCCCGTGTCTCCCCCACTATCCGATCTAGGCCTTCATATTTCAACGCTTGATGAACCGGGTAGTGGGAGGTGGGAATCACCTTCAGCTTCTTAAGTTGCTTGGGTGCACCCTCACAGGGACCTTCCGAAGCTTTACGTTTGCTAGATGACTCCGCAGGACTAGAACGGTCAGGCTTGAAATGAAGCTGCTCAGCATACCCTTTCTCCAAAGAACCAATGGGTCCTTGCTTATCATTCCTCTTCTGGATAACGGGTTTCTTCAACCGCAATGGAGCACTCAACCACTCCTTGATTAGGATGTCCGAGGGCCTCCCACCATTCAAATCTCTAAGTGGAGAAAGTAGCCAGCTCATGTCTCGGAACTCTGGGGGAATTTTCAAGGCCATATCAATCTTTTTGAGATCAGGATGATTTTCAAACCCGCTATACAACTCATCAAACGAGCGGAAATGCGAGGCAATCCTCAGGTCCGAGGAGGCGTGTTTGTCCCATGCACCGCCGACTTCAATACAGTTGACTCTGTATGCGCTGTCATTGAACTCCGCCCTAAAAAATAGCTCCACCTTGGGTACGACTCGAGAAAGCCGACCGCCGGTAACTCCGTTGTGTGACACGAAATAGCAATGCCAGAATTCATCTTCCAAGAGTCCCAGGCTAAAAAACTTGTTCAACTTCTCAAAGCACATGATGTGTCGATAAGCATCAACGTCCAGTTGAGCAGGGCTGCATCCCATCCGGCCAATAATCTTAGAGAAGAACTTCAAGAACGGGAACTTGAAACCCCACCCAATAGTCAAAGGATGGAATTTAGTCCACCGATCGCCGACAGGGTTTTTTCCCCTTCCATGCTTATGAGCCTTCATGGAAGAGCATCTATCTCCAAGCTCCACAAAGACATCCTCAGGAAAAGCAATTTGATTGCGAGCTTTCCACTCCTTGAAATCTTCAGGCTTCTCAAACTCCATATCTTTCCCTCGGAATGGACTAAGGCTATGAGAACCGCCACGCTCCCACAAAACAGGCTTGCTGGGTCTCTTGGCACCTTGACGCATAGCGAGCATATTTTTGGTACTAGCAAAAGTCACAGCGGATGTGATCCAACCTACCAATGCTAACTAGTCACGTTCGCAAGTGCACTAAATCACCGCCAAATCCCCGTCGACTGTTCAGCCAAACTCCGTTCACCACGTAGCACTGGTTGTACACCCTTTCCGACTAAGTTTCTAAAACACTTTCGACGGACTCTTGACACGTAGCAAGCATATTTGTTGTACTAGAAAAGGTCACATTGAATGTGAGCCAGCCTACCGATGCAAGCACGCACCGTCCAAACTGCTCGTTTTCCAAACTGCACGCGATTTCGTAATTTCTGACGCTTTTCAGGAATTTTGAATCCTGCCCAAAAAACATCATAAAGGGTCACCAATGACTCTAAAAACATCATATCAATTTTCCAAAATTTTTCGGGAATTTAATAAAAATTTAAAAGCATAACCTAAACCATTGGACCCTCGAAACAGTATTGATACGATGTCAGTTTGTCTCGGACCCAACACCAAAAATGTTCATTACATCAAGTATAATAATACACCTGTTGAAAACTTCCCCAGAAACGCATCCACGCGCCCTCACGCGCCGCCGCAAGCGACTGCGCGTGGAAGCCACGCGCGTAGCACAGTAACTGCTACAGTGCGTCTCCTCTACCCGAATGACTGGTAAACGGGTTGGAAACCCGCGTTGAGCCCCAATTTGTTCTCCGTCAATTCGACATTGTTTTCTTCCGTTATTTCAACTGATTTCATCTAAACCATTTTAATTTAGGTTCTGTAACGTGTAAAACTTCAATTATAACCAAAATCCGATAATTCCCCAATGAACTTTCAAACGGGTTTCTTGATCGAGTTCGTCCAATTCATCCCTGTTTTTCAAATTAAATCACACATAGAGTATCGTGAGAATGAAATAAAAGTTTTTACATAATCAATTTCGTATTTCCTTACCTGCAACCGCACGAACCCAAGCTCGATTTCGGGCAAAAGTTGAAGCTTCTGTTCTTGCTCATAACAGACTCAATTCCCCTTGTTTTTTATGCAGGTCGATTCAAAATGTCCCAGGAGACTTAATCAAGTCTCAATTTGGACTCCCACAGCTTACAAATTCAATTTCGAATTTCCCCCCAAAAATCCAAGAATTTTCGATTTGGGTTTTACCTCACTCTCTGTCCCCGCGTTTTCCCTAGCTAAGAACACACCCGTCGAACACTCAATCACTCACTGTCATAAACAATTTCACAGTTTGATTCACGGATTGAAGGTATTTGAAGGGGGAATTAGTAGTGTTTAAATATAATTAGGGATAATAAAAAGAAATAGTTAAAACATAATGATGATAAATTCCATAAAACATGGAGCTGTTTTTAGGGGTCCCTAAATCAAGGGATGGGTGACACTTGTCACTCATCCAAGTGTTCACACTCAACGGTCACTATTCACAATTTAATATTATTTTAATCGAAATCCCGGTTTGTTCGATTAATCGTTTTCGTCCCCGAGACCACAACTTTGTCGACGAATCTTCGATTTCGGCATGCCGCCTGTCTATGGATTCGTATCGACTCGACCTACGTAACGGTCCTTGGCCCACGTCCTTTGGACCTCCCGGGTCAAAAGTCAAAATTTTGCCCTTACTTTGCAAAAATTACGAAAATGCCCCTCGCCTTCGTAGACCCATAATTTTTGCATCCGATCTCCGATTTCGGCATGCCGCTTGTCTATGGATTCGTATCAACTCGACCTACGTAACGGTCTCTGGCCCACGTCCTTTGGACCCTCGGGCTCAAAAGTCAACATTTTGCCCATGCTTGGGGGCAAAATGGTCATTTTTGCACATTATGTCCGATTCACACCACTAAACCCAGATTAGTCATTCTAAAAATAAAAATGGACTTTTAACCCTTATAATCAGGGGCATAATCGTCAAATAAACACTGACTCGTTTCTTGTACCCAACAGTAACCGGAAACCCGGTAATATAAGATTCCAAACAAAATACATCCCTCCGGATTCCCCGAATACCGAATCGATGTGGGGGCATTTGTGGAACCCAAAATCATCCGAAAATTATGGAGCCGCCACGTGTCCCGTAATTCCCAAAAATGACCATATTGCCCTTGGCAAATAACGCTGATTATTTGAAAAACACCCGCACATTAAATAATCTATTTACCAGTTAAATACGTTATTTGATCGGGTTAAAGCCTCCGTAATATTGATATTCTCCCCGAGAGTTAATTATCGTTATTCTTAATAATTGATAATTAATATTAAAATACAATAAAATATCATTACTATCATGATGAGTCATCATTATGATTATTAAATAATATATTTAATAATAATATATTATTTACTAATTAAATATTCAAACCGACCAATCAGAACTCTCCAAGGCTCCCAAGATTTTCCTATAATAGCAAGGCACATTTAATTTCCAAGGTACGTTGATTCTTCGTTTCGAAGTATATCCCTTTCCTCTCTCAAAGCTAACTTAAGCATCGGAGTGTTCTTGGTCGAACAACCTCCCGGGTAAATCGATTGAAGCAACGACAACTAATTGTTTGCTGTTTGCAGGAATTGTGAGGACTTTTCGCGACGAGTTCAATCTTTGATTCAACAGGTCCCTAGCTAAATTAGGAAATACAAATATACATTTCTAACACTTATTTCACTGCAACTATCCAGCAGTTGGTCGTGGAACTGTAACTTTCTAGTGACCAGATTTCGATGAACGATGGCTAGATTCTAGCACCCGGAGGAACTACAATTGTTCTAATGGCCAAATTCTGGTGGGCCAATTGACTACAACTCTTTAACGATTGGTTGTCAGAGGAAAGGCACTTATTAATCGACTGATAGAACTGAAAATGGCTGCAACTCTTTGTGGATCGGCAGAACTGCAACTACTGCGCGCAACTGTAATATGTAATTGTATAGTGGCACATGTGTAAATTTTTTTAAGTGAGTAGCATAGTACATTAATTTAAGGGTAAATTACACTTTATTATCATGTGGTTTACAACTAATATCAGATTCATAGTTAAGTTTTCAAATATTACAATTTCCACTCTAAATTTTCAAATTGCTACACTTTGACCACTTTGTTAGAAATTTTGTCAAATTTGAAATAAGACTCACAATTTTAAATAATAAAATATTAATTTAAATTTATAAAAAATATTTATTTCTTAAAAAAATTACTTTTAGATAATAAAAATTATTTTTTTTTTTACAAATGTACAGAAATTTTAAAAATAATTTAAAAAATTATTTATATACGAAAGTAATTTGTCTATCTTCATCATCTTAATTTCTTTTTACTAAGGCCTTATTTAAAAAAAATTATTTATGGATAGAGACAAATTACTTTCATACATAAATAATTTTTTTTTAATTTTTTAAAATTCTTGTAATTTTTTTAAAATTTTCTTATTTTTATTAGTTTTCAAAATAAAATAATTTTTATAAATTTAAATCAATATTTTATTGTTTAAAATTATGGGCCCCATTTTAGATTTGACAAAAAATTAACAAAGGGGTCAAAGTGTAACGATTTGAAGAGTTCATGGTGGAAATTGTAACATTTAAAAATTTAAGTATGAATATGTTAATCCTCGTCGGACCGTCACTATCAGATCTAATCCGGTTGCCGTCTCATGTCCATCTAGGACTCAATCCAATCTACAACACACTCATACTCTCGGGGCACACTCAATCTAACATACCGATTGACCGTAGTCAATCCCGTCGTCCAACGTGCATAACACACATGTGCACCTCCATCACATCAATCATCAAGACACTACTCGACCTGATCTAGTCCTGCACTCGGGTAACGTCCAATCACGCACTACTGTCCGTGCTCCAACCATGGCTTGGACCTCAACTTTCCGTCGCCAGGCGCACCTCAATCCAGCACACTCTCTGCTCACATACCCAAGACAGGTTATACACTCCTATAACCAACTTCTGTCTTGTCTTCTCACTGACTATGCAAAGGGATTCCTTACCCGTCTCACCATACAGTTCTCCTCTACTCCTAACTTAGCATAATCAGCAAAGTAATTCACTTTAATGACGACCGGACCTTGGTCTACTCGACTCACGGTCGCCACAATCACCTCAGTCGTCTCTATCGACTAGATCGTCACCACTCTACTCGATCCACCTAGGATCCTCTATCAGCTTTCTCGGTCGATGTAAGATAACCCATAAGACCAATATGGGTTCGCTACCTCAGACACTCACTCGTCACATCCAATGACGCTAAGTACCATCTGCTTTTCCAGTCTATCAAATTTGACTCACAGTCTAGCTGTTCGGTTCTTACACCCTATTGCCCCCTTTAACTGTCGTATCACTCCTCGTCATCCCACTTAGGGAAGAGTTAAGGAGAGTCCAAGGTGAAGACATCAAGGTCCATTCTATGTCATCCTGCGATACCCACCACTATCTGCTAAAGAGTAAAAAACGAGAAGTCTCCTTCTCCGACTAAGAGTATTCTCTGATAATTACTGTAATGTTTAATCCTTTCCTTTCGAACTAAGCACTTCCATAGATTCTCTTCGGCTTCTTCCATCACTATTCACGTCGGCATACTGGTCTGCACCTCCCAATCCTTATGGGATCAAGATTCTAGCACCGAACACTCGTGTCGTCCGTCCACAACGACCTAGGGTGCATGTCACCCCTCCAGTTATAGCACATACCTAGTACTGATCCACTCGGAATTCTCTCTGTTTTGCTCAGTGCTCATTGAACTCACATGCTTACCACTCTAGGGCACGTCTGCTAACTCGGTCACATCAACTCACTCGGACATCATCCACATGTCCGTCAATCATCCAACTCGCTTATCCATTTAAGATCGTTTATGTACATCCAAAAGGATGTCAATTCATCCTAATCTGATGTACCGCTCGACTCTTCGATCTCATTTCTGCATCTCACCATCTGACCAACCGGTCACTAATGTCCACGACAGTACTCGTGTCGTCCATTATTCTTCATTTCCATCACTACTTGAATAGAGTCCCCATCCAGTCCAACCACTGCTGGGTTCCACCCAGTTCACCTTCCTCAAACCTGTCATCTCGACATAATTCTCAAAAATGTACACTAACCGACGAATCGTCCTTGTCGTATAGTGGTAGAAACTAACTATGAGCACGTCACGACTGAGATACTCTCAACTCGTGGATCGTTGTCTTTCCTCGTTATCGCCATCGTATCACTGCCACATGGAGTGCGAATCAAATCAATCCAAAAACCCTGCTCGTACCGAGCAATCGCCACTGATCTCTGTTCGGGTTGGAAGGAACCTGCCTCTCTCGTACCCCACGACTTTGGGTATAACCATTCCGACAATCCATATCGGAAATGAACGTTCCCCGAACGTCCCCCACGTCTCAACAACCACCAAAAAATCCAGCCTCTATGGTGGTTCCTACCGCAAGCCCGTGCAGATATAACCCACACACATCACCACCGAGACTCCGAACCTAAGCAGTCAACTCACCGCTGGCACTAACCGACCAACACACAACATTCACCGATCGGTCCACCTTGGAATCCGATCCATAAGTACCACTCTCCTGGTAGCTTGTCCAATCACTCGCCAACTAGGGTTATCGCAAACTCTGCTGCTCCTTGCAACACTTCCATCCTAACCGATCCAACGCTCTCGACTCCAAAAGTTGCTGTACTCCGCTGCTAGCGTCCAGTCAACTTGTAACTACACTGTGAGGATCTTGTCCCCTCGTAACTATGGTTCCTAGCCGCTGGCCTCCCCAAGGACTTGGCTATACTCCGTGCCAAACACTGCACAAGTGCTACACGTCGTAATCGTAACCCACCATGTCACACGACAACTACTCCGGGCATCCTCTGCCAGTCGATATCCCTCCAGGATTCAACATACCTAACCATGGCCTCTCGTACCAACTAGGATCAACGTTCCTATTCCAACTAGTCTCGTCTAGTGTCATTGTGCACCTGACTGCTCCTAGTGGCACAATCTCCGATCCGGACACTTCTATCGTGGACGATCCTAACGTCCGACCTTTACCGGTTCCACTTTGCTCTATTCCATGTTCGACATGACTACTCGACGGTCACGACTCTCAGGTCATCATATAACGTCTACTGGTTCACTGGATCCTATCTCCAGTAACACGACGGTCCTAAGCCATTAGATTCACACGCGCATTGATCTTACTCGGGATCACATCTCTCAAGAAATGCGACATCCTATGCCAATCAGACCCTAAACCATTGCACCTCGTTTCATTTGGCACAAGGTTCTTCCTATTCTTACTCTAATTATCAAGTTGATGACGGGCTGTTATCACTATCGAGACATCACATCCTCGACCCATGCGTCACTCTGAGGGCAAAATATGCTCTGATACCACTTGACAGTACCCGTCCCAAATCTCCCGGGATTAATGTGGGACGTGCTTGCTCCCGTCTGACATGAAGTGTCAGACCAGGGATAATTCTATCCTTAGCCCAACCGGGACTACTAGAGAGCGCCAGGATCCGGAGGAGGAGTGAGATGTCTCGGTCTCTATTACAGCCCGAATCCACGATCAACCTGAAGGCCATTCAACACATTATAAGTCGTGAGTGGACAAAACAAAGAAATTTATAAAAAATCGTTTCATAAAAAGTTGTTTATGCCCTTCACTAAAAAAAAACATGCATGCATTTGAAAAAAATTTGTCAAAACATTCACAAAACCATTAGGGCCTTGGCCCAAAACCGTAAATCAAGTACATGGGAACTCAGCCCAAAGCCAATCATGTGGGACTCAGCCCAAAACTATTCTCAGTGAAATACCAACCATAAAATACGGGGTCTCAGCACCAAATCAACTTCCGTAATACCTCATACATATATACATACATATAACCCATCCTCGGCATCTCAGATGCCAACTCGGGGCACACAGCCCCTAGGGAACAAATCTCCAATATCTGTCATGGTTCATCTATATAAGTATGCATACCACTTGGGGTCTCACTCCGAGTCTACCCTCAGGAATTCCACATCTAGGAGGCTCTGTCCAACATCCAGGATCTACGACATCTGGATGACTGTCTCCGGACCCAGTCCAAGACCATATTATAACTCCCACTCCTGAAATGTGCTCCCTATAGGGATTACTCATTCCGGGTAGTGGATCGTGACTCTCCAGGTCTACGTCTGGAGGAGACCAATCAACTCATGTCGGAGGGTATATACATTTTTCAAAATACTTTCTTCAACTGGGTCTCATACTTGAATCTCAACGGGATTCCTCGAATCCGATTCAAATCCGATTCAAATCCACTTTCACAGGCCTCGGCCTAAATCCATAGTTCAACAGGGTCTCAAACCCGAATTATCATTTCGTAAACCAAACTGGGACTTAAGCCCCATACCACGATAAAAGGGCCTCGAGCTCGATTTCATAATCAACTGGGCCTCAAGCCCGAAACCATAAAACAACGGGACCGCAAGCCCGATTTCACAGTCAACAGGGCCTCAAGCCCGATACTACAATCAACAGGGCCTCAAGCCCGAAACCATAAATCAATGGGGCCTTCGGCCCGATCGTATAACTCAAATGGGCCTTCAGCCTGATTTGTCATCAAATCAAATGGACTCTAAGTCCGATGGTTTGTAAATCAAATGAGTCTCATGCCCGATTTCATATTTCTAAATCCAAAACCCATTCATTAAACCCTCAGTGAAATACCAACACGTAAAGGCACAACATAAAGCCAAAAATCTCGAAATACGTGTAATTACGTAAATACTAGCTACCACAAGGAAATGCACTCATGGCATCACAAAACATGTATTTAAAACATTTATAAACATTTATGCATGCATCTAATTCATAAAACAAGTCCACTCACAGACCGTCCGAAGCCGCGCCTCGATACGCGTGCCATACACCTCTCTTGGGCCAATCACCATCACCGGGGCTGCCGAACCTATCCAAATCGTAATAGAAGGTTACTAACTACTTAAATAACCCCTCATTAAAGCCCCTTAATTTTCTAAGATTTTTAAATATTTTTAAAGTCGATCCTAAACCTTCGGACGTTCCAAACTATATCGAATCAATGTTCGATCGACTCGAAACCAGTCCCAAAATGTTCGTTACATCAAATAAATGAAATTACATGTTGGAACCACCCCCAAAAGATGGCCCAATCGACCCCACGTGTGGCCTGAAGTCCATGCGCGTGAAGCCCACGTGCCGACGACTGTTCATCTTCTTCCTTCAGCCGACCGACCAGTTCGGTTTATTCCTGCAATCTGGTCCGCCTGGACCGGCGTGACCGGTCCAAGGCCTTTTCCCATTCATTTTTGGTCCATTTCTTCCCCTTTCAATCCTAATCTCTTAGTCTCAATCCTAGGAACCTAAACATATAACGAAAACTAATAAAAACCCTCCAAACCAACCTGTTCAAAACACCCCCCTCATGGTCCATTTTCCCAATTAGCCCCCCTCGACGTCCCACCGTCAACCACCATCCAAACCACATCCCAACCTTCCTAACAACCTAATAAACATCATCCAATCAACCAAAACCCTCCATAACGTCCTAATCGAAATCTTGAATTCAAAATTACAAAATCGAGTTCTTACCTTCTCTCCGTCATGCACGGCGGCTCAGCCACCTCCTCACTGTCCTCAGCTCAACAGCCACTCTCTGTCCACTTCTTAGATTGAATTAGGTGAGGGAAAGGATTGGGGTGAAGGTTTGATGGGGAATGGATGAGATCGGGTTGTGTGGGTTTGGTTTGCACGAACAAGCAAGGGGGACAGATATGCATGTATCAATTTGAGTGGGCAATGGATGAATGACAAGTGCCATTCATCCATTGGGCCTGCCCCTAAATATCTGGGCCCCACATGAGACAAAAGTCCCTTTTTTGCCTCGTAAAATGTGCTATCGTAAATAGTTTTTTCGAACTTCTGTGAACTGTAACTTTTCTGTCAAACGTCCGAATTCGACGTGCCGCCTGTCTACGGATTCGTATTGACTCGATCTACGCAACGGTCCTTTGTCTTTGGCCATCGGACCTCCTGGGTTAAAAGTCAACTTTTTGCCCTCGTCTAGGGACAAAATCGTAATTTCGCCTTGAACGTCCGTTAATCCTCGACTAATCCATCATTAAGTCTTAATTAATCCTTCAAATTAGGGACGGGTCTTTAGATGCATATTCATACATCTTTGCTATATACAGAGCATAAGTTAATAACTTGTCCTAAAACACAAGATTTATACCCTAAGGGTCCAATGATACACCAAAAATCCCGCTTATGCCACGCCCTGGAGGGCAAGTAAAATCAATAAAAATGTGAGTGGACGAAAATAACCTTTAAAAAATATATTTGGAAAAACATATATTTATACCCTATGTTTTGGAAAACTATGCATGCAAAGTCATTAAAACTTAATGGAAATATAATATAGTTTATGACCTCAAAGTGCGTGAAAAAGGTACATAAAGCAAATAACAGAATATTAATCGTTATTATACCAGCACATCACAGTAACAATAGGCAATCACACTGATCCATCATATCAACAACATACAATCAATCCATATACGACCCATCCTCGATGAACAATCTTAGTCACCACATCAATTATACTATCGGTAGGCAAGCCACTCGGGATACAGAGTCCAACTCGACGTCTAAGTGGAAATCAATTTAAGATACAGAGTCCAACTCAACGCCTAAGTTTCCATTACACTACCAACCTCAAAATACAGAGCTCTGCTCGACGTCTGAGACTAACCAATCAATCAACATGCATCTCGAGGAGGATTCCATCACATATGTCACACATATCACACATCATCACAACATTTCCCACATTACGAATATCAAAAAAATCACATATACTTTATGTCAGGACCCGACCCTCCTCGGTCAAGATCTGACTCATCTAGCACGATATTGTCCGCGTTGGGCCTTCTTGCCCTTACCCTCACGGTTTTGTTTTCGGGAGCTCACGGTGCAGCTTCCCAGGGGGTCACCTATCATGGAATTGCACCAGCCTCAACTCCCTTAACTTTTGAGTTCCAACCAAACCCAAAGCCACTAACCTCCCAAAAAGCCTCACTTAGATATGTGTGTCCCTATACCTTTAAGGCGCACTACTATTCCCCTCACAGACCATTCCCCCTCGCTAGAATGTGGGATCGTTCACCGTTCCCACTAGGACACGGGTCTTACAATCCACCCCCCTTAGAGCCCAGCGTCCTCACTAGCACACTTCCTGGTCGAGATCTAGCTCTGATACCATTCCTTCAGGACCCAACCCTCCTCGGTCAAGACCCGAATCATCTAGCACAATATTGTCCACTTTGGGCCTCCTTGCCCTTGCCCTCACAGTTTTGTTTTCGGGAGCTCATGGTGCAACTTCCGAGGGGGTCACCCTCATGGAATTGCACCAGCCTCAACTCGCTTAACTTTCGAGTTCAAACTGAACCCAAAGCCAATGAGCTCCCAAAATGCCTCATTTAGATATGTGCGTGCCTACACCTTTAAGGCACATCACCATTCCCCCTCGCAGGAATATGGGATCGTTCACCGTTCCTACTAGGACACGGGTCTTACAATCCACCCCCCTTAGAGCCCAGCGTCCTCGTTGGAACACTTCCTGGTCGGGATCTAGCTCTGAAACCATTATGTCAGGACCCGACCCTCCTCGGTCAAGACCCGACTCATCTAGCACGATATTGTCCGCTTTGGGCTTCTTACCCTTGCCCTCACGGTTTTGTTTTCGGAAGCTCATGGTGCAACTTGCTAGGGGTCACCCATCATGGAATTGCACCAGCCTCAACTCGCTTAACTTTCGAGTTCCAACCGAACCCAAATCCACTGAGCTCCCAAATGGCCTCGCTTAGATATTTGTGTGCCTACACCTTTAAGGCACGCCACCATTCCCCTCCCAGACCATTCCCCCTCGCAGGAATGTGGGATCATTCACGGTTCCCACTAGAACACGGGTCTTACACTTTATCACACATCAATTCCATAATCAAATCAATGTTTCAGTAACCCGGGCCTACGCTCAAAATACAATATACGTAAATTCCTCGTAAAACGTGCAATAAAGTAATTTGCGTAAAAATTGTCATATATCATATAAAAATCCCAATCAATCAAAAATCACGAACAGCAAATGGGAAAAAAAAATTAAATACGTAAATATTCATGCATAATATTTTTAATAAAAAAACATTTTCACTCACAATGCGAATTCGCTGATTACTTTTGTTCCGAGAGTTCATTGTTAACTCCGGGAACTATGCTTCCTGTCCAAAAATAGAATTTCAAGTTACTAAAGTCCCAAGAACTCTCAAGTAACTTCCTAATACAATCCCTAACTCCTGGGAATTAAATATTGATTTTTTTATCATTAACTACACACTGCAAACACCCGAAACTACCCCAAGACGGTGTTTGATTACCTCAAAACTTGTTCCAAAATGTTCACAGCATTGAAAGGATTCAAAAAAATATTGGCCGCATCCTGAGATTTGCTGGCACGCACCCTCACGCACCACCTGAAAACAGCTACAATGTCATCTTCCTCGCCTATTTTTTTTTGGTTTTCGGGTTAGCTGGCCCGATGACCTGGTTCAGTCATATCTCGCTCAAAAATTAACCTTTTTTAGTTCTTTTTTCGTCCAATATACTCTACATTAGCCCATAAAAGGATCTATAACTTGAAAATGAATGAACAACTCACCTAAAACCGTTTGAAGTCCTATTTTTCCGTGGCCGTCTGTCACCTTCATTGTCTGGGTAATTCCAGCGTCCACAACCATAACTTAATAGCATGTTAAGGTCGTAGGAACACATAGAAAAAGTTAGTAGACTTTTTCTCAAGTTCCTAGTCGAAAATTGGATCGAGCAATCTCAAACCTAAAAATTCCTTCTCGCGTTCACCCTCTCTTCTCGGGTCTGGACTCACCACTCCCTTTCTTTTTTTCCCTTCTCTTTCTCCATTTTTTCTCTGATTTTCTTTTTTTTATTCTCCCCTGTTTCTCCCTCTTCGAGTTTTCTTTATTTTTTCCCTCTAGGTCGAACAACACACACACCATCACAAAAATATCACAAGCTAACACAACCTAGCCAATGTCGGTTGCATACTCCCATATGAGATAAGTGACACTTGTTAATATCTCAATTCATCCATAAGAAAAATCTCCCAAAGAAATTACCAAATTGCCCTTATTGAGAAATTACGAAAATGACCTTACTCAATATAACCTCAAAACGAAACTGTTTGAACTCCATTTTAACCATGCCGCCTACTGACGTACTCAGAAGGTCGAGACATTTGTAATGACTTTTACGAAATAAAAAAAAAACTATCCTGGCCAAAAAGTCAATTGTTGACCCTACAAGGGAAAAATGTTCATTTCCTTCTGATTTTTCTAGTTTTTTCCTAATTGAAAGTCCGGGTCGTTACAAACAAACCCAACAGCCATATGCCACCAACATCCCACGGGATATGAAACCAAGACCATAGCCACCATGGAACAGACCTAGATCTTGCCACACCAAGCTTGAAATATCCATCAAGGAATTTTACAATCGACATCATTGTGCCCACGACAACCATCAAAACAGACAACCCACATATAGACGTGTAACCATGGAACATGTAACGACCCGAAAATTCGAAAAGGAAAATTCGGAAAATTGAAAGGAAATGACGATTTTGCCCATGGTTATAGGGGGCCGAAAGTTGACTTTTTATTCGGGACCTTATTTGGACTTTCCGGAAGTACCGTTGGATAGGTCCCGAGACGCTGAATCTGTAGACAGGCGGCATGCATCAATCGGAGTTTGGACGTGAAAGTTATGGGTCTAAAATTGTGAGGGGCATTTTGGTAATTATGAAAGGAAGGACAAATTGGTCTTTTTACCTGTTTGATGACTCATCAGGGACATTAGCAGTGCTTGGACATCTGTCCCTTGCTAATTTGGATGAGAATAGGCCACCTGGTGACATTTGTCACCACAAATGAAGGATGGGTGGCACGACTTGATTAGTAATCGTTTTGAAAACAAAATTAAACGGTTTGTTGAACAGAAGGAAAACCGAGAACAAAGGTGAGTTTGATTGATCGTCCCAGCAACTAATTGAGGAACTTGAGAAAACTGATGAAATTGAGAGTGAAATTGAGAGGAAATAGGGAGGAAAAAGGGAAGGAAAAACCATAAAAGCTCGAAACCCACCCGAAAACCTTGAATTGATAACTTAGGATCGAATTCTGAATTGGAAATTTAATTGATGGAAACAGAGATGAGGATGAGCTTCTAGAAGTTTAAATGAGTCGAATAGGATTGAAAGTGAAGAAAATGGTGAAGAAATGAGCCCACACGACACTTGAGTTCAGTTATGGAAATCCTAGTTGAGTTGGACTGGTTAGAGGGATTGGAGCTTGAAATTGAGATTGGAAACTTAGTTGAAGGAGCCCTACGAAGCTTCTGAGTGAGTTAATTGGAAGGAATCATTGAGAATCGACAAGAGCAAACGATGAACACTCTTTCACTTATCACAGGCAGTCGACTACCTTCGAGGTAAGGAATGGTGAAATTGATCTTACAGATCCTTAATTAAGGATGAAACGATGGTGTTAGATGATTGAATTGAAAGAAAGGATGTAGGATTGATGGATATTGAACCGGGTCAACACGCGGGTTGCATACCCGTTTGACAGAGGAGACAGGTTGGGACGATGAACAGTCTCTGTTACTGTAGCAGGCGCGTGGACTCACGCGCAGCCGCTTGCGGAGGTACGTGGGGGCACGTGAGTGGGATTTTTGAAGTGAGTTCAACATGACTTTGTTCTATGCAATGTAACAAACATTTTGGCGTTGGTTTCGAGTTAATCGGACACCGTTTCGATGTTGTTTCGAGGGTCCGAAGGTTTATGTTACGTTTTTAATTCGTAATTAATTCCCAGAAAATTATGGGGAATTAATATGATGTTAATTAAGTCATTAGTGACCCTGAATCATGTATTTGGGCAGGATTCGAGATTCCTGAAAAATATCGAAAATAACGGAAACGCATGCAGCTCGGAAAGCGAGCGATATGGACGGTGTGTGAGTGAACGTTTGTTTTATAAACTAATATGCATGCATAGTTATATGTTTTACATGATTGATTGAATTATTTGAGCTGCAATGATGTCATGATGATGTGGCATGATTATTTGTGATTTAATGATTATTTTAATCGGTCTTTCGGGCACGTTTTTGAGAAAATGTGCGAACGATGTTTTGGGCTAGGCCCGGAGTCAAAATGGTTTCAAAAAGGATATTTTGACTTAATTAGAGAGTCAAGGATGATTTCTGGATTATTTTAATGTTTCAAATGAGATTTTACGAATTTACGTGTAAATGGTATTTGGGCTTGAGACCCGGTCGGGAATGATTTTGACTTGGTTTGAAGTCAAGGATTTGATTGACATGTTTTGGGATGTAATCCCGAGATGGTTTTCATTGTGATTATGAGTACCCAGACGGTCGGAGCTAGGGGATCACCCAGACGACCAGAGCTTGGGGGATATGATTGTGAGTTGTTTCTATTGTAAGCCAACTTCTCGGATGCGACTGAGCCTGGATGTACCACTTGGATGTGTCTGAGCCTGGGGATGTGTTCACCCAGATGTGACTGAGCCCGAGGGTTGAGCCCAGATGTGTCTGATCCCGAGAATGTGGTTGGATATTGGCCTACGCGTAGTGCAGATGTGATTGTGTGATTGATTGTGCGCTTGTGAGTAGTGCGGATGGTTTGATTGATTGATGGATTGTGCACTTGTGAATAGTTCTGTTTGATGATGATTGTGATTGCGTACTGGTATTGAGTACGGGTTCTGGTCTTTGTGGCCAGGTGATCATGTTTTCATATGTTTTGGCTTGGAAGCCGGTGATTCATGCATGGTTTGATAAACTGGAGGGTAAATGATGTATTTTGAAATGCGTTTTAAATGATATTATTTTTCTCCACTCACACCTTTTCTATTTTTTACCTACCTCAAAAATGACAAATTCGAACAGGATCTACCGGATCTGCCACAAACAAAGAGTGGCGATACGGCGAAGGCAGATGGCGCCATCAACATCACTATGTAACCCAACCCGCAAAATGTCAGGACCCGTCCCAAATATCACCTCGATACCCAGGACGAACCCTGTTCCCGTCTGACAATCACACCTAAAGTACCAAAATAACCTCAATACCACAATAAGCATAACTATCAGACGAAGGAGTAAATACATATATACAACTGTAAGTCAGAGCATAGTTCTACAAATGGGCACAAAATCCTACTATGCTAGTCTCGCAACGGAAGAACGTCGTAAGCTCTATGCCTCGATTCCTGCCTCAACGTTCACCCCAACGCTATCACCACGACCTGGAGGGAAAATTTAAAACCAAAAGTGTGAGTGGACTAGAATAGATGAAAGTTTCAAAAACAATTGATCATCATATCAAAAAAGGAAAAACAATAATAACATATACTCCCTCCGTTTTGAAAACATGCATGCCCAACTACGTATTAGAATATCATAACAGAAACATCATAAGAAACAGAAACACTATAAATCAGCGATAGAAATCATAGCAGGTGCATCATAAAATCATATCATAAACTATGAACGTCAAATCATCATTTTCCGATCAAACCTGCTGGACCTATCCGAGTCTTTAAACTCAACCAGGCCTCTATAATATCCGAGTCTTTAAACTCAATAGGCCTACGGGGGTAATATCATAAAAATCCGAGTCTTTAAACTCCCGAGTCTTTAAACTCAATCCGGGCCCGTCCCCCATCAATCAGAATATCCGGGTCTTTAACCCAATATCCAGATCCAGCAAATCCAATCCAAATTCAATGTAAAACCAATTCTAAATCCACAGCCAAACTCGAATTCGAAATCCCCGGTTCGAAGCCCTTATGGCGTTCAGAACCGTCATTCCGAACCCAAATCCAGAAATCTACTTTTTAATCTGAAACCCACATTTACTCACAAATTATGTTTCACAATCCATTTATCATCATCAGAAAACAGTTATAGCTTGAAATCCCCAAATAAGATATCAAAATTCGAAAACCAGCTTTTTCTCGAAAAACGTGTAAATTCCGAAAATGTCTCGAAAAATGTGCAAACACATCAACCATATATAAGCATCATTAGAAAGCATAAAAACATATTTAGTATCATAAAACATCAATAAAAACAGTTAGGCATGCCCGAAAGAAAAGAAAGAGTCCACTCACAAATCAGAACGAGTCAATCGCGCTCCGTGCGCTCCTCGACTGTCTCAGGCGTCTCCCGTCCTGTCAATAGGCATCAAATAGGGTCACAAATACATCAAAGATACTAACCCTAATGTCCCCAATTTTTCGGGAATTTATTAATATTTTAATCTTAAACCCTAAACCGTCCGGATTCCCGAACAGTCTCCTAACATCGTCCGATTCACCCGGAAATCACACCATTGGATTCCTTAGAACATTTAGAACCAAAACCATGTTGGAAGCTTGGCCGGAATCCTCCCCACGCGCCTCCACGCGCCGCCCAAAGTGGCTGCGCGTGGGCCTCACGCGCCTGCTACAGTGCTCCTTCTTCCTCGAGTCACCCGGTTCAACACAGTTGAACCAGCGTGACCGGTTCTCTGTGATTCCTCCACCGTTTCAGTCCAAACAAATCCCAGGAGCTTCGTCCCATCCTAAGCAAGCTAACCCTGTCCTAAGATCGAAGAATCACGGCCCAAAACCTCACGACTCTCCCTCGAAAAACTGAGCCCGTGGCCCCTGTTTTGGCCGCCGGCCGCCCAGGTCCTCACCTGGCACGGTACCACGACCAAACGACGCCTGGGACCTCCAGGAGTCTCACCATGACCACCAAACCTCTCGACTCTACGCCTAACTCGACGACCTTTGAATTGAAATTCACGGAAAAACAGAGGAAGGAAACTTACCCTTCGATTCAGTCTCCGCCGTGTGCACCGCCGCGTACCACGGTGCCCGTTGGATTCCTTGCAACCACCTGAGTCTCTTATTGGCTTGAATCGATCCACCACACGGCACAACCACCGCCACAGCCCACCGTCTCTCTCTGTTTTCTCCAAAATCCAGCCGTCCACCGTTTAGCCTCCGTGCACGGTTGCAGCTCCAAAACGTGGTCAATAGCTCACCCTCGTCTCTCTTTCACTTTCACCAGTCATCAACTCCCTCACCCTTGCACGAAATCGGTCGAAGTCTCTCCAATTTTCCTCTCTGTTTTCTGAGTGTTCAAACGGGTGCACGGTTTGAACGAGCACATTGTGTAGCCGTGCACACTTAAGCTCTCCCTAGAACCCTCTAGCTTCTGCCCATGTGTCCATCATCCATTGAATCAGCACAAAATATACCAACCCACTTCTGCCACTTGTCCGGATCTGATTGGGCTGAGTGTACAAATTACTATTTTGCTCTCACATTTCCTAGACCCATAACTACTTCGTCCGACGTCCGATGACAGCGTTCCGCTTGTCGTTGTACTCAGGACGTCGAGACCTATCTAACGGTCCTCGATCTACGTGAAAATCACAAGTCCACCAAAAAGTCCACATTTTCCTCAATTAGTCAAAATTACGGTAACACCCTCAATCTTCCGAACGTCATAACTTTTTCTTCGATTGTCCAAATCGAACCTGCCACCTGTCTACGGACTCGTGACGTCCTAAACTATGTCACGGTCAAGGGTTAACACTTATCCAACTGGTAAATCAAAAAGTCAACTTTTGACGCACTATTCACAAGGGCAAAATCGTCGTTTCATACAAATATTTACAAAAATTACATTTATACCCTTCCCGAAGGTACGGGTTGTTACAATCTACCCCCCTAAAAAGAATTTCGTCCTCGAAATTCAGTGAAACTAATAAGGGTACTGTTCACGCATTAAGGCCTCGGGTTCCCAGGTAGCTTCTTCGACCTGATGCTTCCGCCACAATACTTTAACTAAGGGAACCGTCTTCCGTCGTAAGACCTTATCCTTCCGATCCAAAATTGCTACTGGCTGTTCTTCGAAGCTCAAGTCTTCCTTCAGTTCCACAAGTTGTGCTTCCAGAACATGTGAATCATCCCGTATATACTTCCGCAGCATAGAAACATGGAAGACATTATGTACCTTTTCCAGGTCTGCTGGTAAAGCCAACCGATAAGTAACAGGACCAATCCGCTCTAAGATCTCATAAGGTCCAATGTAACGAGGACTCAGCTTCCCTCGTCTGCCAAACCATACTATTCCCTTCCAAGGAGATAACTTCAAGAAAACCCAGTCTCCTACTGCAAATTCCAAATCTCTAATCCTACGGTCGGCGTAGCTTTTCTATCGGTCCTGAGCTGCCTTCAATCGATCTCGAATCAGTGCCACTTTTGCCTGCGTAAGATCTACCAGCTCGGAAGTAGTGTGTCTCCTCTCACCAACCTCCGTCCAACACAATGGAGTCCGACACTGTCGCCCGTACAACGCCTCGTAAGGAGCCATCCCAATGCTCTCCTGATAACTGTTATTGTAGGCGAACTCCATCAAAGGTAGATGTGATTCCCAAGTACCCTGAAACTGAAAAACACAAGCTCGCATCATGTCCTCGAGAATCTGAATAGTCCGCTCAGACTGCCCATCGGTCTGAGGATGAAATGCAGTACTAAAATGCAACTTTGTCCCAAAAGCTTCCTGTAAACTCTGCCAAAATCGGGAAGTAAATCTCGGATCTCTATCAGATATTATTGACTCTGGAGTCCCATGCAGCCGAATGATCTCATCAATAAACAACTGGGCAAACTGCGTCAACCTGAAATTCTCCCGTACTGGCAAGAAATGAGCTGACTTCGTAAGTCTATCTACGATCACCCACACGTCATCGTGTCCCTTCGGTGTTCTAGGAAGCTTGAATACAAAATCCATCGTCAGGTGATCCCATTTCCACTCGGGGATCGGTAAAGGTTGCATTGCTCCATAGGGTCTCTGCCGCTCAGCTTTCACCTGCTGACAAATCAAGCATCTACTGACATATTCTGCAATCTCACGTTTCATCCCTGACCACCAGTAATGCTCTCGAAGTGTACGATACATCTTGGTCCCACCAGGATGCATCGCATAAGCTGAACAATGAGCCTCATCCAGTATCACCTTCTTCAACATCTCATCCTTGGGTACACACAATCGCCCATCCTTAACCAAGGCTCCATCCTCGCGAATCTCAAAGTCCTGTCTCTCTCCAGCCTCGACCTCAATACGTATGATGCCCAAAATGGGGTCCTCAAACTGAGCATCAATAACCTGATCAATCAAAACAGGTCGCACATGAAAACTCGCTAAAAGTGCTCCCTGATCCTCCACAGTCAACTCTACTCCCAGCCTACGGAGCTCAACCAACAACGGTAAGCGTACTGTCCTCAAATGCAACAAAGAACTAGCTAACTTCCTGCTCAGGGCATCGTCTACCACATTAGCCTTCCCAGGATGATACTCAATAGTGCAGCCATAGTCCTTAAGCAACTCCAACCATCGGCGCTGTCTCAGATTCAGTTCCTTCTGAGTGAACAAATACTTTAAACTCTTGTGGTCCGTGAAGATCCTGCACCTCTCACCGTACAAATAATGTCGCCAAATCTTCAGTGCATGAACCACCACCGCCAATTCCAAGTCAAGTGTAGGATAGTTCATCTCATGGGGTTTCAACTGCCGGGAAGCATAAGCAATCACTTTCCCGTGCTGCATCAATACACAGCCCAAACCTTGTAAAGAAGCGTCACTGTACACCTCGAACTCCCCACTGTCGTCTGGAAGGGCCAACACAGGAGCAGATGTCAACCGCCTTTTAAGCTCATGGAAACTCTGTTCACATTCCTCATCCCACTCAAATCGAACTCGCTTCCGAGTCAACCTTGTCAACGGAGCAGCAAGAATGGGAAAACCCTCAATAAAACGCCGATAATAACCTGCTAAACCCAGAAAACTCCTGATCTCTGTCACCGTCTTGGGCTGGTCCCAATTTGCTACCGCCTCAACCTTCTGAGGATCCACTCTGATGCCCTCGGCTGAAATCACATGACCTAAGAATCCAACACTGGTCAACCAGAACTGGCACTTACTCAACTTCACATACAACTGATGCTCTCTCAGGGACTTAAGCACAATTCTCAGATGTTTCTCGTGCGTCTTTGCACTCTTCGAATACACCAAAATGTCGTCAATGAAGACAATCACAAAACGATCCAAATACGACCGGAACACTCGGTTCATAAGATCCATAAAAGCTGCTGGGGCATTAGTCAATCCGAAAGGCATCACAACAAACTCGTAATGACCATACCTGGTCCGGAAGGCTGTCTTCAGTACATCCTCCTCTTTAACCCTTAATTGATGGTAGCCAGAGCGAAGATCAATCTTCGAAAAATACTGTGCTCCCTTTAACTGGTCAAACAAATCATCAATCCGGGGTAAAGGATACTTATTCCGAATAGTTACCTTATTCAACTGTCTGTAATCAACACACAATCTCAAACCTCCATCCTTTTTCTTCACAAACAGTACCGGCGCTCCCCACGGTGACATGCTCGGTCGAATGAATCCTATATCGACCAACTCTTGCAACTGGGCCTTAAGTTCCCTCAATTCTGCAGGTGCCCTACGGTAAGGAGTCTGTGAAATAGGCTGTGTACCTGGTAAAAGATCAATCGTGAACTCGATCTCTCGATGAGGTGGTAATCCTAGCAACTCCTCGGGAAAAACATCGGGAAACTCCCGCACCACTGGTATATCCTCCGCCCTCACTAGCGTAGCACGTGTATCCACCACATGGGCTATGTAACCCTGACACCCCTTATGCAACAGCTTGCTAGCCTCAAGTGCTGAAATAACTCCAATAGGAAGTCCACGCTGATCCCCCTGAAACGTCGTCTCTGGTAATCCTGGACTCCGAAAAGTGACTCTCCTATCGAAACATTCGATAGAAGCATGATGTCTCGTCAACCAGTCCATACCCAAGATAACATCAAAGTCCCGTAGATCCAATAGTAACAAATCCGCCATTAACTCAACCTCACCTACCATCACCGGACACTCTCTCAACACCTGAGTCACTACCAACACCTCCCCAGTAGGTGTACTCACCCCTAAAGCACACTCCAAAGTAGATACCTCTCTCTCCGTCACCAAGCTACAACTCCGAGCTATAAATGAATGGGTCGCCCCGGGATCTATCAAAACAAAAACTGTGTGACCAAGGGTGGTGAGTGTACCTGTCACCACTCCCAGTGCTGATCTAGCCTCCTGCTGGGTCATAGAAAAAACTCGCGCCTAAGGTCCTGATGACCTACCGCGCCCTCTAGAACTGCTCGTGGCACCACCGCCACCCCTAGGGCCTGCTGCCCCTGATACTGATGCAGTACTCCGCCCGGGTTCTCCTGCACCTCGGCCTGCTCCACCCTCATGCGCTAACAATGGACACTCCCTCCGAAAGTGTCCTCGCTCTCCACAGTAGTAGCAAGCATCCCTACTGGGTCCACCGGTCTGCCTCCCAGTAGAAGCAACAAAAGTAGCACTCGCCTGAGGAGTCGGCTGTGCCCTAGCTCCCCGAAATCCTGAGCCCTGGAAACTGCCTGGTCTGCCAAACCGGGCTCCACCAGCCGATGACGAACCACCAAAGTTACCCCGCTTCGGGGTCCTCTGACTCGATGCTCCAGGAAATGAATGCTCTCGGCGCCGCACACTGCCCGAGTACTGTGGCCTCCCAGGTAAACTAGCCTCCACCCTCACAGCAGCATCAGACAACTCCCGAAATGTAGCAAAAGAGCTGGCTGTCACAATGGCTCTAATCTCTCCTCGAAGACCCAACTCAAACCGACGACACTTCTCAGCCTCGGTTCCCACAAATGCAGGAGCGAATCGGGATAGCATCTGGAATCTCTGCTCATACTCGGTGACTGTCATGTTTCCTTGCTTCAACTGAAGAAATTTTGCCTCTTTAGCATCCCGGAAAGAGCGGGGATAGTACTGGTCTAGAAACCGCTCCCGGAAAGTCTCCCACGTCACCGTATGTGCATCCTAGCCGGACAACTCCAGCGTATACCACCACTCATATGCTACTCCATCCCGCACAAACGTAGCCAACAAGACCCGGTCCTCTGGAGGACAATGCATCACCCCGAAAATACGCTCAAGCCGGGTGATCCATCGGTGAGCTTCCACTGGATCGGCCCCACCGCTAAACGTAGTAGCCCCGAGCCGCTAGGCTCTCTCGATCGAAGCGCTCTTAGTCCCTCTCACCGCTTCATCTTCAGGTCGTGGAGGGGGTTCACGTCTCGGAGGCATGGTCGAACGTACGCTGAAAGAGGCATAGAGTTAGTAAAACAACCTAGGTACGACCTCATACCGACACAAACCGACAAACCTATGCTCTGATACCAATTGTCAGGACCCGTCCCAAATATCACCTCGATACCCGGGACGAACCCTGCTCCCGTCTGACAATCACACCTAAAGTACCAAAATAACCTCAATACCACAATAAGCATAACTATCAGACGAATGAGTAAATACATATATACAACTGTAAGTCAGAGCATAGTTCTACAAAATGAGCACAAAATCCTACTATGCTAGTCTCGCAATGGAAGAACGTCGTAAACTCTATGCCTCGATTCCTGCCTCAACGTTCACCCCAACGCTATCACCACGACCTGGAGGGAAAATTTAAAATCAAAAGTGTGAGTGGACTAGAATAGATGAAAGTTTCAAAAACAATTGATCATCATATCAAAAAAGGAAAAACAATAATAACATATACTCCCTCCGTTTTGAAAACATGCATGCCCAACTACGTATTAGAATATCATAACAGAAACATCATAAGAAACAGAAACACTATAAATCAGCGATAGAAATCATAGCAGGTGCATCATAAAATCATATCATAAACTATGAACGTCAAATCATCATTTTCCGATCAAACCTGCTGGACTTATCCGAGTCTTTAAACTCAACTAGGCCACTATAATATCCGAGTCTTTAAACTCCGGAGTCTTTAAACTCAATAGGCCTACGGGGGTAATATCATAAAAATCCGAGTCTTTAAACTCCCGAGTCTTTAAACTCAATCCGGGCCCGTCCCCCATCAATCAGAATATCCGGGTCTTTAACCCAATATCCAGATCCAGCAAATCCATTCCAAATTCAATGTAAAACCAATTCTAAATCCACAGCCAAACTCGAATTCGAAATCCCCGGTTCAAAGCCCTTCTGGAGTTCAGAACCGTCATTCCAAACCCAAATCCGGAAATCTACTTCTTAATTCAAAACCCACATTTACTCACAAATTATGTTTCACAATCCATTTATCATCATCAAAAAACAGTTATAGCTTGAAATCCCCAAATATGATATCAAAATCCGAAAACTAGCTTTTTCTCGAAAAACGTGTAAATTCCGAAAATGTCTCGAAAAATGTGCAAACACATCAACCATATATAAGCATCATTAGAAAGCATAAAAACATATTTAGTATCATAAAACATCAATAAAAACAGTTAGGCATGCCCGAAAGAAAAGAAAGAGTCCACTCACAAATCAGAACGAGTCAATCGCGCTCCGTGCGCTCCTCGACTGTCTCAGGCGTCTCCCGTCCTGTCAATAGGCATCAAATAGGGTCACAAATACATCAAAGATACTAACCCTAATGTCCCCAATTTTTCGGGAATTTATTAATATTTTAATCTTAAACCCTAAACCGTCCGGATTCCCGAACAGTCTCCTAACATCGTCCGATTCACCCGGAAATCACACCATTGGATTCCTTAGAACATTTAGAACCAAAACCATGTTGGAAGCTTGGCCGGAATCCTCCCCACGCGCCTCCACGCGCCGCCCAAAGTGGCTGCGCGTGGGCCTCACGCGCCTGCTATAGTGCTCCTTCTTCCTCGAGTCACCCAGTTCAACACAGTTGAACCGGCGTGACCGGTTCTCTGTGATTCCTCCACCGTTTCAGTCCAAACAAATCCCAGGAGCTTCGTCCCATCCTAAGCAAGCTAACCCTATCCTAAGATCGAAGAATCACAGCCCAAAACCTCACGACTCTCCCTCGAAAAACTGAGCACGTGGCCCCTATTTTGGCCGCCGGCTGCCCAGGCCCTCCCCTGGCACGGCACCACGACCAAACGACGCCTGGGACCTCCAGGAGTCTCACCATGACCACCAAACCTCTCGACTCTACGCCTAACTCGACGACTTTTGAATTGAAATTCACGGAAAAACAGAGGAAGGAAACTTACCCTTCGATTCAGTCTCCGCCGTGTGCACCGCCGCGTACCACGGTGCCCGTTGGATTCCTTGCAACCAACTGAGTCTCTTATTGGCTTGAATCGATCCACCACACAGCACAACCACCGCCACAGCCCACCGTCTCTCTCTGTTTTCTCCAAAATCCAGCCGTCCACCGTTTAGCCTCCGTGCACGGTTGCAGCTCCAAAACGTGGTCAATAGCTCACCCTCGTCTCTCTTTCACTTTCACCAGTCATCAACTCCCTCACCCTTGCACGAAATCGGTCGAAGTCTCTCCAATTTTCCTCTCTGTTTTCTGAGTGTTCAAACGGGTGCACGGTTTGAACGTGCACAATGTCTACCCGTGCACACTTAAGCTCTCCCTAGAACCCTCTAGCTTCTGCCCACGTGTGCATCATCCATTGACTCAGTACAAAATATACCAGCCCACTTCTGCCACTTGTCCAGATCTGATTGGGCTGAGTGTACAAATTACTATTTTACCCTCACATTTCCTAGACCCATAACTACTTCGTCCGACGTCCGATGACAGCGTGCCGCCTGTCGTTGTACTCAGGACGTCGAGACCTATCTAACGGTCCTCGGTCTACGTGAAAATCACAAGTCCACCAAAAAGTCAACATTTTCCTCAATTAGTCAAAATTACGGTAACGCCCTCAATCTTCCGAACGTCATAACTTTTTCTTCGATTGTCCAAATCGAACCTGCCACCTGTCTACGGACTCGTGACGTCCTAAACTACGTCACGGTCAAGGGTTAACACTCATCCAACTGGTAAATCAAAAAGTCAACTTTTGACGCACTATTCACAAGGGAAAAATCGTCGTTTCATACAAATATTTACAAAAATTACATTTATTCCCTTCTCGAAGGTACGGGTTGTTACACAAAAACATGGGAAGATAGGATATATAGGAAAGATGAGAATGAGTCCAATTTTGCTCACTGCCAAGGATTAGTTGTGACGTTTATCGCCATTCTTATAGCTCGTTATGTGTGTGGAGCTATAAATTACCTGAAAATGGTGAAGCTACTACATGCCTCATAAATCATATAACGCCAAATTGCCATAGTAATGACATTAATGGCTCGCAGACACTAACACATTAAATAATATATTCACCAGCTGAATATATTATTTAATCAGGTTAAAGCATCAATAACATTAATATTCCCCTTGAGAATTAATTGTCATTATTATTCTTAATAGTGAACAATTATTATAAATATTAATTTATTAAATAATATCTTTTATTACAAATATATTATTTATTAATTACGATATCCATCGACCAATCAAAATTCTCCGCAACTCTCAAAACTTCCCTATAAATTGTGAAGCTCATTTTAGTTTCAAGATAATTCAATTCATCGCTTTCCTAAACTCTTATGATTTCTCCATCAAAACTGATTTAAGCATCAGAGTGATCTTAATCGAACAATCCCCTCGAACTTCGATCGAGGCAAACGATAGATTCTTGTTTGCCGTTTGCAGAGGTCAAGAAGACTTTTGCGAGCATATTCAAATTCTGCTTCAACAATTTATGCTTTCATTAAAAGCCGAATTAAGAAATACTCAAGAAGCACTTTCTAGATTGTTCATCATTCATCGACGTTGTTCATCATTCATCAATTTTTTTTTATCATTCATCATACTTCATTCGTCTTCGATTGACACTATTCGAAGTACTTGAACTTTGTTCATCGTTCATCAAAACTTTCGTCCAATCCTCGCGATTCAATATAGTTAGGAAACCATGATCCGTTCGATCATCTAAAGATGGTGTTTCAGCCTCTACAGCTCAAACTGGGAATGGAGCTCATATTGTGATTCCACAGGAACACCAAAGCCATTCCCCCCACGTGACTATCACAACACCCATTGGGTCACATGGGCCAATTCCAACTTTCGGTTTTGAAACTTTCTCTGTCCCAACAACTCCTATGCTTGTGTTGGGAGTAAGAGCTACAACCTTTTAGCACATTAATGGGCGATTGGTGGGAGAAACGTCAAGGCAGAATCAGCCCCATGCAAACAGAGATCTACGAGTATTGCTTGATAGACTCCATGATGTTCCAAGATAAAATTAAGCGCAAGATGGACTTGACATAGACCATCAACTCCTAAACATAAAGCATGGGTCTTAGCATGATATACAACAAACTCGAACCCCTTGATGTCCACTCCCTGAAGACAACTTATCACAACAAGTTAAAAGGTTGGAGAAAGTGCAAAGGCAACATCGCGAGTTGAATATTGACATAGAAGCCAAAGGCAACATGTTGCCTCCCGAGACACTTACAATAACCTAGCGCAAGCTGGCAATCATAGTGAGGAGGATGTGGCATGCACACTAACATGCTCTTGCAGCTTGAAAACATTGGATCGAATAAGACAACAACGTTTGGCTCGAAATGACTCCCCACCTCACCGAGGTATGATGCAAGCTAATAATATCCAGAGATTGTTAGATCGTCACTTTCAAGTCATTCATCGTAATGGTGACTTGGAAGACGATCCACATCATCAAATTCAATGTTGTCAACGTTACCTTTTGTAAGGGACATTGAGGAAGAACCATTCCCTCGATGGTTTGCAACTCCAAACTTTAACTAGTTCAAGGAGACCTCTGACCTAGAGAGGTATATAGACTATTACCATGGAGTGATGGTGCCACATAGACATAATGATGCACTCATGTGCAAGGTACTTCATGCATCCTTGCATGGAAAAACAATCACATGGTTCAAACATCTCCCCTGGAGATCCATCAAAGAGCTGAGTTTTGCTTTCGTGAAGGAGTACTCCCAGCACAATGATGGCATTCAAACAAGGAAAAGTCTCGCACTGTGGGTTGTAGTGAGCTAATTACAATGATGGCATTCAAACAAGGATTTCTCTAGGACAACCATTTTTTGTACTCATTATGCTAATTTCTTTAATAAAATCATCTTCCAATTTGAAATTTTACTTGATACGGAAATCCCAAAGCCTTCATCCGGGACGAACCACAAGCCTTCCCTCCAAGAAGCATCATGATTCTTCATTCGAGAAGCACTATGAGTATTCGCTTCACAAAGCACCCAAAGTATTCGCTTCACAAAGCACCCAAAGTATTTGCTTCACAAAGCACCAAAGCCTTCCACTAGGAAGTAATGTAAACCTTTCACTCTAAAGTATCCAAGTCTTTCTCCAAGAAGTAATCCATGCCTTCTTCAGAGAACCAATCCAAGCCCTATTCTAAGAATCACTAAAAGCCTTCCTTTGGGAAGCACTGGAAGCCTTCCTCCTTAAAGCACTTCAAAGTGTTCCTTTTTGAAGTATTTCAAGCCTTATTCCAGGAAGCACTTCAAAGTCTTCCTCTAGGAAGCAATCCAAGCTTTCCTCTTCCAAGCCTTTCTTTGGGGAACAACCCAAGCCTTCCTCCATGAAGCACTCCAAGTTTTCCTCTAAGACACATTCCAAGCTTTCTCATAAGAACCACTCTAAGTCTTCTTCGAAGAAGAAAAATACATTCCTCGAAGGCAAAGTTAAGTCTTCCTCTGAAAGAAAAGTTGAATCAAAACCCCAACACCGAATGCCTAAGACCACACGAGGAATTTGATAAAATTCAAAGCTTTTCCTTGAAGAAAATGCAAAGCCCTTCTCTGGACGACAAAGTTAAGCCCTCATTTGGGAGGTAACTATAATTAAAAAAAAAAGTAGATTCTAATGGCATTACAAGCAAGAAGTCTCTTTCTTTAATAAGAAGCATGAGAAAAACAAAGTTCCAACACTTGGAAAAAAATTCCAAGGATTACTAAGTCGAAGGGATCAAGCTAGCCAAAAGATTTCAATGTGGGAGATGTCAATTCCTGATTTACTGCAATTTTCCACAAGTAACTTCTGCCTCAAATCTGCCACGGAGTCCTCAAGTTTTGGCACTTGTTGAAGAAGCATAATCTTCAATTTGATTGGAAGTTTGAGGGCATGCAACAGAGAATACGGCTTGAATTTAAAATTCTCAAGTTCTTCTTCCATGAAAAATGGGGGCAACTGGCAGGACCTGTCCCAAATATGCTTTGGTAACTGTGCATGGTGCTACTCCTGTCTAACAAGTCAACCGAAGTTCCAAAAACACCTTCAGCACTTATCAGATAAGGGATAACTATAATGATTTCCACTCATGCCTATACTTCTTGAGTAGCCTCGGTCTTCGTACCACGGCTTGAAGGGTCATCGAAAACATCAAAGGTGTGAGTGGACAAAAATAACATCATTTGAAATACGTTTCAAAATGAACTCTTTTACCCTCCAATTATAAAACATACATGCATAGAGTAAAACATGAATAATGGATTTAAAATCACATTACATAGAAAATCGTGGGACCTACAATTATAACACATATCAAACTCGTGGCCCATATTTCCTGAAATCCATTTAATCAAATCATGTAAACCATCTGGACATAACCATTAAAATCAAACCAGTCACAATAGCCATCAACAACAGTACTAGTCACCCATACTCAAATATCAAGCACAATAACAACACTACTCACAAGTGCATAGACATCAATAACAATATCACAATATCACATCAGCACTACTCATAAGTGCATAGACATCAGTCACAACATCACAACATCAGAACTACCTCGCAAGTGCACAATCAATCACATAATCACATGCGCATTACGCATAGGCCATCTTGGGAACTGCACACGTACATCTAGACGTACTACATACTCAGGAACTACACTCACACAACATCTGAGTCACGTCTAGGGACTACACTCGTAACATAACACGCACATTTAGACGTCCACATACTTGGGGACTGTACTCACGCACATCCGAGTCACGTCCATGGATTGCACTCGCATCGTCTGGACATATACCAGTATCCACAATCACAAACACAATCCATACCACAAACACAATCCATACCACAAACACATTTTTGACTCCAACAGGGGCTCAAGCCCTGAAAAATATAATTTCCAATAGGGTCTCACGCCCAAAACATCTTTGACATGTCTAGAAATCATTTCATAAATCTGAAACCATGAAGTCAATTATATATTCACGTTTGACTCCAAATCCAAGTCAAAATCATCTTTAAAATAGGGTCCGAGCCGAAAACGTGAATCCGTAAAATCATTCAAAAACGAACAATTAAGTCCACCAAATCATCAAGTAATGACTGCAAATCATCATTCAAATCGTTGCAATCAAATCACGCAATAAACCACATAAAACATTTAACTATGCATGCATAATAGTTTATAAAACAAATGTCCACTCACACATCGTCCATAAGGTTCATTTCTAAGCCATATGCTTTTCCGTAATTCCAGGAACCACCAATCTTGTCAAAATCATTATCAAGGGTTACTACTAATCCAAGTAACCTCACAATACAATCCCCCTTTTACGGGATATAATTACGTATTAAAACGTTACATAACACTACGGACCCTCAAACTAATATCAAAACAGTGTCCGATCGACTCGAAACCTTCACCAAAATATTCTTTACATTGATTACATGAAGAGTCATGTTGACCATACCTCGAGAAATGTGCCCACGCGCTGCCGCAAGCGGCTGCGCATGAAGCCCAAACGTGTAACGACTCGTCCCAAATTTTTGGGATTGATTAAGATTAAATTGAGGATTAGTGAGGCTAATCAGGGATTAGTCAAGGATTGTCGAACATTCAAGGCGAAATTACGATTTTGCCCCTAGATGAGAGTAAAAATTTACTTTCAACCCAGGAGGTCCAATGCACGTGGACCGAGGATTGTTACGTAGATCAAGACGATACGACTCTGTAGATATGCGACACGTCAAAATTGAACATTCGACGGGAAAGTTATGGGTCACAGACATTTTGGGTACTATTTCATGTTTTACGAGACGAGTGCCCATTGTCATTTAATGTGGGCCGACAAGTGTTACTCATTCATTGCCCACAAACACACATACATCCATCCACCCCTTCTCTGTTTCATTTATCCATTCCACCTGAAAACCACAAACACACACAACCTACCCCATCCTCATTATACCATCATCTTCTACACTTCAGCTGGGTGAAGGAGGGTGGAAGGACGGCAGAGAGACGACGAGGAGAGGCTGAGCACGGTGGAGGGGTCACGGCCAGGTAAAACCCAAAACCGTTACATGGGTCCAATTTCTAAGTTGGGTTTAGAGGAATTGTTGCGCTGTTTTGATGACCAAAACAGATTCCCAGGGACAAGGATACTTCAATGGGACCAAAACCAAGGATAGAGATGGTCGGAATTGATGGGGAAACAAGCTTGAAGTTTCCCGTCACTGTTCAAACATTTAAGGTAAAAACTTAGACCCTTTTAGCTAGTTTAAGGTTCATAGATTCCTTCCCGGGATAGAGACGAAGAGAATGAGAGAAACAACTTAAAAAATGGTGGTCGGAGATGGAGGAACGGACCGGGTTAGGTCCGCAGGTATTTTGACCAGCCACCTTTGACCCTTACGTGAGGGCACATGGACATGTATTTTGAGGTGGGACACGATGATTTTAAAGGTTTCGATGATACGAATCCAATGGTGGTGGTTTCGAGCCTATCAGAGATCGTTACGTTGGTCAAATTGAGGTTTAAAGTTTAGGGAAGCGTGTCAGGACCGACCCCGGTTCCACCCCAAAAACCGAGGTAAATCCTGCTCCCGTCTGACACCCCGACACTAAAATGAAGTAAACTCACGAAAAACCACCAAAATACACAGTCAGACGCAGGAGAAACTTTAAACATCCCGTAGTCAAGTTTTACAGAGCATAGTACCAAATACAAAGGAAAGAAATCCGATAAACAAGATACACGCACAACGGAAAAGTTTAAGCACTCCGGGGTCATTCTCGAAAAATTCTATTCCTCCGACGCTGCCTCGACGTCACAACCCCGCGCTAGCTCCACGAGCTGGAGGGCAATTTAAAACAAAAGGTGTGAGTGGACCATAAATAAGAAAAGAATTTCCGAAAACCATTTCATAATAAAACCAGGGTTTTAGCCCTCCGTTTTGAAATCACATGCATAACCCAGTTACTAAAAACAATTATAAATCACGTAAAGATCATCATAAAAACATTTGCAGAATCATTATAAAAACAGTTATAGAAATCATATCATAAGCACCATGAAACTGTATCACAAAACATAAATATCAAGCCATCATTATTCGATCAAACCTGCTGGATCTATCCGTGTCTTTAAACTCCCGAGTCTTTAAACTCAATCCAGGCCTCAATAGTATCCGAGTCTTTAAACTCCTGAGTCTTTAAACTCAACAGGCCTACGGGGGAAATATCAATATATCCGAGTCTTTAAACTCCCGAGTCTTTAAACTCAATCCGGGTCTTTAAACCCAATCCGGGACCATCCCCCGTCAATCATAATATCCGGGTCTTTAAACCCAATAACCAGATCCAGCAAATCCAATCCAAAACCATTTGAAAACCATTTCTAAATCCACATCCAAACCCGAATCCGAAACCACTGGTATGACGCCATTCCGGCATCCAGAACCGTCATTCCGAACCCAAATCCGGAATTCCATTTTTCAACTTTAAAACCAAATTCCGTTTCCGAAATCCGATTCTAAAACCGAAAACTTTGATCATCAAATCATGTCTCAAAGCCATTATAATCATTAGAAACCATTTATTATTTGAAATCCCGAAACTGTAACATCATAGGCAGAAATCAGCATTTTATCGTAAAGCGTGCCAAATACGTTATTTTCTCGAAAAACGTACAATTATAGAAAACTAACACCATGCATTTAACAATCATGAAATCACATGTAAAACCTTAAAACAAGTATGAAAAACAGTTATGCATGCTTGAGTTTAGAGAAAGGGTCCACTCACAGTACCGAACCCTCAGTCGCGTCCCGAACGTCCCGTACGTTCCTCAGCTTCCTCGGGAAATCCCGATCCTATCAACAACCACCCAAGAACATTACTAACACATCTACGAAGATCCACCTAATTTTTCCCAAAAACTCCCAGGTCCTAAACGTAACAAACCGGAACCCTAAACATTCAACCTCGCGGAACTAACCTCAAACGACATCCGATTAACCCGAAACCTATTCCAATGGATTCGTTAGGACATTTAGAACAAAAACTCAATTGACCGTTTTCCCAAACACCGCCATACGCGCCCGCACGCGCCGCCCAAAGTGGCTGCGCGTGGCCTCACGCGCTTGCACACAGGGTACTGTTCACCGTCGTCTACCTCGCGTGAACCGGTCTGAACCAGCGTTCCCGGTTCTCCGCCGTCCCGTCTCCGTTTCCCTTCCTTTCTTCACCATCTTCATCATCCAATACTAAGCAACCCATTCCCCTATTCCAAACACCTCGACACAGTCCAAAACCCGTCGACTCAAGCTCGAAAAAAAAACCCGACAATCCCCTGTTTCCCATTCCGGCCACCCAAGTCTTCCCCCGTCACGGTGGCTACACTAGACGCTTCCTAGGACCCTACTGAACCTACCAGTACTCACCAAACTCCTCGACTCATGCCCAAAAGCCACGACTTTTGGTTTGAAGTTCACGGCCAAAACAGAGCAAAAGAACGGGAAGAAGAAATTACCTGTCGTCGACCGCCGCCGTGCTCATCGCCGCACTCCCTGGAGTCCACAGTGTCGTCCTCGCCCCCTGTCGAGCCCAATAGATCAGCACACGGCCACACCACCACCCAAACTCCTCTCTGTTCTCTCTGTTTTCCCGTGAACCCTCCCCCTTCTCACACCTGCTTCCTGTACACGAACACTCCTCACCACTCAATCCTCACACTCTCAGCTTCCCTTAGTCACTTACACACTCACTAATTCGCACAAACACACACGGTCACTGATCAATTCTCCCAATCTCTCAGTCTCTGTTTCTCTCTGGTTCGAACACACACACGACACACACACTTGCACGATTTTAAAACACCCGTGCACTCACTAGAACCCTCTAGCCAAGCCCCACGTGCCACCATCCCCTCAAGCCTCACACAAAAATCTCCTCTCTGCCCTGGACACTTGTCCAAATCCGGCTGCACCAAGCCCAAAGTACAAAAGACCAAACTGCCCTTCCTTTTAAGTCAAAATTACCATTTTGCCACTACCTTTCTAGACCCGTAACGCACACATCCTAATTCCGGTGAATACGTGCCGCCTGTCATCGAACTCAGGACGACAAGATCTACCTAACGGTCCTAGGTCAACGTGTCAAAACCCGATCGTACGAAAGTCAACTTTTCCCCCTATTTTAGCCAAATTACGGTAATGCCCTCAACCTTCCGAACATCATAATTTCCTCCTCGGATGTCGGAATCGGGCGTGCCACCTGTCTACGGATTCGTGACGTCCCGAACTACGTCACAGTCATCGGTTAAAGTCCATTTGACCGCCCGAACTCAAAGTCAACATTTTGCCCAACCTAGGGGCAAAATCGTCATTCTACGCTACCGGACCTATCGTAACTGACTAACCACCAATTAAGCTCACTAATCTCATTTTAAACACGGTCTTAACCCTAATTCCCTGGACGGGTTGTTACAAAGCGTGTCTAGGACTTGTTGAATTTTCTAGGAATGTTAGGGGTTCTTGATTAGGACTTTTCTAGGTTGGTAGTAACCTTTGAGTATGTTCTGAATAGGTTCGGATGAGCCGGAGAGGTCGAATTAGCCCGGAGAGGGTTATGTCGCTTGTATCGAGGCACAACTTGGACGGTCTGTGAGTGGTCTTTGTTTTATGAATATGATGCTTGCATAAATATTTTATTTGTGTTTATGAACATGATTTGAGATGCCATGAGTGCATGTGTTTTAAATATGATTTGTTGGGCATTTTCGTAGAAAATGCCCTATTGCACGTAGTTCGAGATTTATGTTTTATATGATGTTTAGGCTTCGACCGAGTATACTACGTGCATGAGTTATATGTGATTCCGAGGGTTTCACGTAGAGGCGTGAAACTTAGGAACTGAGTTACAGTTTTTGAGGATTTCATGGGGATGCGTGAAATCGAGATTCGGGCACGAGACCCATTTGAAAGACCTTGGCTTAGCATGAAGTCAGGGATGATTTGAAAGTGTTTTGGAAATGAGAAATGTTTTTTCTTATTTGGAAATATCTTTTGGGCGTATGATCCAGTTGATTTGAGGTTTGACTTAGAGTATAGTCAAACGTGAGATCAGTCGGGCTGTGACCTAATTATGAGTTTTACGAAAAATATTTCAGGTATGAGACCCAGTTGTGAGTTGGCAAGATTCGAGGAATCCTTGGTTTTTTTGGGAATGAGACCTAGTTATAAATTGGATGGGATTCGAGGAATCCTATGTGTGATACTACAGGTTAGAGTCCTGGTCGATCAGGCTAGAGTCCAAGTCGATGATGATGAAATTCGGGTTCCAGCCCCGGGTGATATGACGTTCGCCTCTGGACTGCGGATTTTTTCCTTCCAGAGAGGTCACGATGCACTGCCTGTTGTCGAGCAACCGATGGAGGCTATGGTTGAGGGAGGCTCGACTTACGAGTGCTGATGTTATTCTCTGAGATCGATCTGTGATGTGTTCACGATGATCTAGAGATGGTCGCGGCAGGTGATTTGTTCACGGCGACATGCTAGGATTGTGAGCTGTCTTGAGCTATATGCACATGTGTTAGGATTGAAATCATGACTGACACTGAGGATGATGATAGTGGGCGGAGATCCCACATGGGTTTTGACTTGGGCTGATACCCCGTATTTGTTTTCTGGTTTGGGTTGAAACCCTATTTGATTTGGTTTTGGGATGAGACCTTACGGAGATACTAGCTTTGATTGAGAAGCAATTTTCACTAGAGTTGACTTGGGAAGCAATACGTCTTGCTTATGAGAAAGTATTTGAAAATGTATTTTATGATGCATGCATGCTTTTATGTGCATGGTATAAATGTGATTTCGATAAATGATTTTTATAAACTGTTATTTTGTCCATTCACAGCTTTTATGGTTTTTAATACCCTTCAGGTTGATCGCGGACGCGGACTGTAGCAGAGATCGAGACATCACATGCCACCACCGATCTTGGTGTACTCTAGCTAACCTCGAGATTATCCTTGGTCTGGCACGCGGTGTAACGACCCGTCCCATATGTTTGGGATTAATTATGATTAACTTGAGGATTCGTGAGACTGATCAAAGATTAGTAGAGGATTATCAGACGTTCGAGGCGAAGTTACGATTTTGCCCCTAGACGAGGGTAAAAAGTTAAATTTTGACCCAGGCGGTCCAGTGCATGTGGACCGAGGACCGTTACGTAGATCGAGTAGATATGAGTCCGTAGACAAGCGTCACGTTGAAATTAAACGTTCGACGGGAAAGTTACGAGTCACGGAAGTTCAGAGGCACTATTGCATGTTTTACGAGACGGGTGGACTTTTGCCCTGAATGGGCCCCAGATATTTGTTTCAGGCCCAATGGATGAGTGACAAGTTGCTCCCATTACACATATACATGCATATCCCCTTTCCTTCATCTGTTCCATTTAAACCAAACTCGAACACACATACCACCCACCCCAAAACTCAAATCCACAACCCCCAATCCTCATCTACTGTGTTGAGTGTGTGAATGGAAAAGAGAGAGTGGAGTGAGACGATGATGGTGGTGCTAACGGCATCGACTGTCGTGGACGGTGGTCGAGGAACCCAAAAATGGTAAGCTTACATTTGAATTTGGAATATGGGTTTTTAGGGGTTGTTGATCGATTATAACTTTGGGAAGGTGTTTCTGGTGGCCATACGAGGTGATTGGGCTTGGAATCAGGGCTGGAGGTAGTCAGAGATGGCCGAAAACAGAGGAGGAACCTGGGCGGCTATTCGTTCTATTCAAAGGTAAGATCCTGGCCTTGTTTCATGATTTTGAACCAATGGATAGATATGGTAGACTAAGACGAAGAGAATGGGAGAAAAATGGGGTTGAATGATGGAAAGACGAACCAGAGAACTGGGTCTGGACTGGTTCAAAAAAGGTTGAAGACAACCATGTGGCTGGTCCGATCAAACCAAAAACCAGAGAACCTGGTCTGGACCGGTTCTATAGAGGTTGAAGATGACCCTGTGCCTGACGCGTGGGCTTCACGCGCAGTCGCTTGTCACAGCGCGTAGGGCAAAGTTGGGGGTCATGGTCAACGTGTGATTTTGCCCTTTCTATGTAATAGACATTTTGGCACAAGTTTCCAGTCGATCGGAAACCGTTTCGGGGTAAATTTGGGTGTCCGAAGGTGTAGGGTTTATTTTAAATACGTTCAAAAATCCCGAAAAATTGGGGTTAGTGACATGCGAGTGTGATTTGGACAGGTCTGGATGACCCGGAGAGGTCGGATTAGCCCGGGACGACTTATGGCATGAGTATCGAGGTGCAACTTGGACGGTATGTGATACCTTGGGCTTAGGCCGAGTTTTATACGTGCTTATGATATTGAATTATTTGATTGATAAAAGGATTTTGGATTTGATAGTATGATATCGGGTTTGGGGCCAGTTGATTTACGATATCGGGCTTGAGGCTCAGTTGATTTATGATATCGGGCTTAAGGCCCAATTGGTTTATGATATCGGGCTTGAGGCCCAGTTGATTTATGATAACGAGCTTGAGGCCCAGTTGATTTGTGATATCATTGCTTAAGGCCCAATTGGTTTATGTTGTCGGGCTTGAGGTCTAATTGATTTGTGGTATCGGGCTTGAATCCCAATTGTGGTTTATGAAATGAGATTTCGAATTTGAGACCCTATTGAGATGTAGATTTGGGTTGAGGCCTATGAGATTGAGAATTGAAACGGATTCGAGGAATCCTTGATTTTGAATTGGGTATGAGACCCAGTTGAACTATGATTTGAAAGAAATGAATGTTTTCACACTTATATGTATATACCCTCCCGTATGAGTAGTCTCCTCCAAACGTCAATGATCCTGGAGTGTCATGATCCACTTCCTGGATGAGTGACTCCGAGGGGGAACACATGCTCGGGAGTGAGAGATATGATATCCTCTCGAACAGGGTCCAGAGATAGGTCCTCCCAGATGTCGTAGATCTTGGGGGTAGACTCGGAGATGAGACCCGAGTAGTACGTGTTCTATAGATATATCGTGATTGGTTCTTGATTGGGCAAATGAGATGCCGAGGATGGGTTATATATATATGTATATGATGTTTCATCGTTTGATTGGTTTGGAGCCGAGACCCCATGTTCTATGATTGGATTTGAGACTTCGTTCTGGTTTCTTTGAATTAATTTTGGCCTGAGACTACAGAGTTAATGGCTTCGTTTGAGAAGTAGTTTTCACCGTTTTTGATTTGAAAAGCATTATGTCTTGCTTTAAGAAATTATTTGAAATAAAGTGGTTTTATGATGTATGCATGCTTTTACGTGAAGGTTATAAATGTCTTTTCGATATAAACGATTTTATAAATTGTGATTTTTGTCCACTCACAGCTTTTATGGTTTTAATTCCCTTCAGGTTGACGGCGGATTCCAATTGTAGCAGAGATCGAGACATCACATGCCACCACCGATCCTGGTGTATTCTGATGAACCCCGAGTGGGTGACGAGTTATCCCTGGTCTGCAGTGTCAGACGGGAGCAGGCACGTCCCACGATAATCGAGAAGGATTGGGATGGGTTATCCTGTCAAGTTGGTATCAGAGCATGTGTTGCTCTCAGAGTGACGCGCATGTGCTGGATGTGATGTCTCTGCAGTGATAACAGCCTGTCATCAACCTAATAGTTAGGGTGAGAGTATGAGGATTTAGTGGAATCGAACCCTGGTTAGATTATGTTTGGCACGAGGTATGATGGTTTATGGTTCGATTGTCATAGGATGCCGTGCTCTAGTGAGGTTGGATCCCGAGTAGGATCGTCGTGTATGTGAACCTAACGACATAGAGCCGTAGTGTTATAGGTAGGTCCCCTCTATCAAGTCGATGTGGATGTCCTAGTATGATGATATTACGGAGTGGTGACCGTTCAATGGTAAGGTCATGTCAGATAGAGGATTATGCCAGAGTGGTATCAGTGGAGGTAGTGGACGACCCCGAGTTGAGACTGTTGGGAATAGGAATGTTTGATCCTATTTGGCATGAGACGCCACGTTTAGTGTGTTGAATCCCGAACGGATGTCGACTGGCCGAGGATGCCACAGTATTGATGTTGTGTGGCTTCGTATGACATGCCATGTTTGTGACATGTAATCATTGGGCAGTATGAGGCACTAAGTATGGCCATGCTTCTTGTGCGCCCAATGGCTGGATGCCGTAGAGTTACGCATGGACGAGGTCCTCGGGTTGTGATTACTGGTTGGTTGGATACCAGTATCAGAGTATGACGGCTCTCCAGAGTCGAGAGTGATGGATCAGTCAGGATGGTCATGCTGCAGTGAGCAATCGGGTTCGTGATAACCCTAGTTTGAGATTGATTGTACAAGTTACTAGGAGAGTGGTACTTGTGGACTGGATTCTTAGGTAGACCGATCGGTGGATATTTCATGTTGAGTGGTTGGTATCTGCGGTGAGTTGACCGCATGGATATGAAGTCTCGATAGCAGAGTGTTTTTGGGATTGGTCTGCACGTGATTGTGGCAGACGCTGCTATCGATGGACGTAGTCGAGTCTTATCGAGTGGATAGGCTCGAGTTACAGTGACGACTGAGACGATGGAGATTTGTCAGTCGTGACGAGGATATGGAGGTGCGTGAGTGACGCACAATACGAGCAGTGGTTTTTGAAGTTGGTTCTGTTATGACTATGTGCGATCACAGAAGGAGATGAGCTTTGGGCGTTGGCGAGTGTGCCACGCTACCTCAGGGGAGGTGACTGAGATGAGTGGGAAATGTCAGAGACATGTTGGATGGAATCCAATAGCCATCGGATGATTCCGATTGACACTATGTGTCTAAGTGATGTAATGCCAATGAGGGCTTGGACGATGACCAGTATAGTAGATGTTCCTAGAGTGGCGAGCATGTGAGTTTGGTGGGCACTAAGAAGGACAGAGAGGATCTCGAGTGGCTCAATGGGAGGCATGGGGTATGCCTGGATTAGTGACAAGTGCTCGAGCTCATTTTGGACGGATTGTATGAATGTGGGTGCACGAGTTGAACTTGTAAACGTTGAGATGTGTTGAGTAAAGTCCCAACAATCATTGAGGAGAATAAGTGGTGATTGGGAGAAATCTCAATGGAGAATGAGTAGTGATGGATGATTACTGTTTGGAATACCGTTTATGCACGTCCATAAACAGTATACGAGGGACATACGAGGTTTATCCTTGAGTCGAGTAAATTCCAATCGGAATGAATGTACCTACATAAATGGTAAAGTCAGAAAGGCATGTTGGTACGGAGTTAGATTGTTTATGGACATCCAGTCACGTGAGGGAGTCCAGGAAGTCTAGTGGTAGGACGATGTCCGAATGAGTTGAGGACTTGGGAGTGTAGTGGAATTGGTTTTGGTCAACTGCAGGTGACCATACCTCTTGAGTTTCACATAAGCTTGTTTGAGGAGAAATCTACGCTTTGAGATAGAATCAACGGGGTGAGTCCAAGGTGGACTTGACGCCTGACGGCCTATAATGTTTGAGGATACTCGTTTGGGGATTTAGTCCAGTAGTTGGAAAAGATAGGTATGCTTCCAACATGGTTGGAACTTCCGAACCAAGAGAGGTGGTGATTAAGACAAAGAGAAGAGTGCTTGATTCCGGATTAGAGATGGGTATTCCGAAGTAGATGAGGGAGACTTCTCATTTTCTGCTCTTTAGCAGATGATGTTTGGTGCCGCGGGATGACATAGGATGAACTTTGATGTCATCATCTTGGATTTTCCTTGATTCTTCCCTAGGCGGGATGAAGGGGAGTGATATGAAAGTTAGAGGGTTCAAAAAGTGTGTAAGAACCAAACACCTAGGCTGTGAGTCAAATTTGATTGACTGGAATAGGAGATGGTACTTAGGGTCATGTTACGTTGACTGAGAGAGCTGATAGTGGATCCTAGGCAGATCGAGTCATGTGGTGATGATTAAGATGATCGAGGTAATTGAGATAATTGTGACGACCGTGGGTAGAGTAAACCGAAGTTTGGTCGTTATCTGGGTGAATTGCCTTGCTGATTATGCTAAACTTGGAGCAGAGGAGAATCGTATTGTAAGGCGTATTGTAAGATAGAGGCTCGATATGTGAATAAGTATGAGACGAGGACGATACCCACGTATCGATCAAAAAGAGATGAATAGCCGATGCCTTAAGTAGGATGTTGGCAGGTTCGCTACCACTCCGGATGGAGCGATTGTATGGAGTGTTGTCGGACGGTGACAGGTAATCGACAGGGTCAACTGGTACATCTTAGTGATGTGAGTCGGTCGACCTTTGGAACGAACCAAGAAATGAGATTGGTTAGTGAACTGGCTGGATTTCTTTGGAGTTGGTCAGGTGACCACGATAACTTCGAGAGGACGTTTAGTCTAGTGAGGTTTGACCAAAATGTAGGATTGGTATGTGGTTGGACGTTGCTAGAGTGCAGTCCTTGAGCAGGGCGAGTAGTGCCTTGATGATGGATATGATAGAGGTGCACCAGTGTGTAGTGCATGTTGGACGATGGGATTGACTATGGTCAATCGGTCTGTTGAGTTGAGAATTATCAGAAAGGATAAGGGTTTTGTCTAATAGATCGCGGTTTGTATGGACATGAGATAGTAATCAGATTAGATCTGATGGGGACAGTTTGACAAGGACTATGATCGGATGTTTTCCGACATATTGAGATGCTGACTGGACATCGAATACTGTGCTAGTGCATAATGGATTGAGAGGGTTTAGTGATTATGTGAGCCGAGAGCTCAGGGTCATATGGGCCAGAGGAACCCTAGTGTTCTTATCTATATGATTATCTCTGCTGAGGCAAGTATTTGATGGGGTCCAGATATACCCAAGATGGGTGAGATGTCGAATGTGTTTTGATAGGGTACGTGATATGACAGTTTGGGATTACATATGAGTTAAGATTTCAGCATAAGTCGTTGAGTGACACGAGATACGATTGGGGACTCGAGAGAAAGTCGAGATCAGAGTAACGCAACGAAAGCGCAGTGGAGCCGGGAGTTTCCAGCTAGTCACGATAGTTGTTGTGGACTTAGAGGCTTTTAGAAGAGAGTTGTATCTCTATGGACAGTGAGTGTCAGCCTGAGTATGGGAAACGAAGTAGTTGGCTGAGTTGAGTACCGAGGCCGATAGGTGCCGCAGATTTGAGTATGGCCTGCGAGGTGAGATTCGTTCCTTTGTGACGACATGATCTAGAGGATGAATGTCTGATCAGACACTGGGCAGGATGTCAGTTTCGATTGTCAAATAAGAAGAACCATCAGGCTGAAAAGCTGACTTTGATGTCAGCTTGATATAACTAACCTGTCAGAGTGAGTGATAGGCTAGATTCAAGAGTGTTGGCATCTCGAGTTAGACTTGCGAGCCGACGTGTAGTTTCTCGAGTGTCAGCGTCTCGAGTGAGACTTGCTAGCCGACGTGAAGATTCTCGAGAGTTGAGTTGGAGCTTTGGGAGCCCAGTTGTCAGTGAGTACCAACGAGTACAGTGGTTTTTGTTGGACGTGTACATTTGCACGAGAGTGCCCCGAGTTGGAGGCAGGATTGGATTGACACGATTTAGTTATGGAATTGAGTCAGTTTGAATTTCGAGGAAGAAATTCTTTAAGGAGTGAAGTTTGTAATGACCCGTCCCATATTTTTGGGATTAGTTATGATTAACTTAAGGATTAGCGAGACTAATCGGAGATTAGTCGAGGATTATTGGATGCTTAGGGCGAAATTACAATTTTGCCCCTGGATAAGGGTAAAATTTTGACTTTTGACCTGGGAGGTCCAGTGCACGTGGACCAAGGATCGTTACATAGATCGAGTCAATACGAGTTCGTAGAAAGGCGTCGAAATTGGACGTTTGATGGGAAAGTTACGAGTCAAGGAAGTTCCGAGGCACTATTGCACGATTTACATTACAGATGCACTTTTATCCTAAGTGGGCCCCAGATATTTGTTTTAGGCCCAATGGATGAGTGACAAATGTCACTCATCCAGTTCTCCCATTACACAGATACATGCATATCCCCTTGCCTTCATCTGTTCCATTCAAACCAAACACGAACACACATACCACCCACCCCAAAACTCAAATGCACAACCCCCAATCCTCATCTACTGTGTTGAGTGTGTAAATGGAAAAGAGGGAGTGGAGTGAGACGATGATGGGGGGTGCTAACGGCATCGACCGTCGTGTACGGTGGCTGGGAAACTGGAAAACAGTAAGCTTACATTAGAATTTGGAATATGGGTTTTTAGGGGTTGTTGATCGATTCTAACTATGGGAAGGTGTTTCTGGTGGTCATAAGAGGTGATTGGGCTTGGAATCAGAGCTGGAGGTAGTCGAAGATGGCCAGAAACAAAGGAGGAACCTGGGCGGCTGTTCGTTCTATTCAAGGGTAAGATCCTAGCCTTGTTTCACAATTTTGAACCCATGGATAGATAGGGTAGACTGAGACGAATACAATGGGAGAAAAATGGGGTTGAATGATGGTCGGACGAGGGAGAACCGGAAACCAGAGAACTGGGTTTGGACTAGTTCGAAAAAGATTGAAGGTAACCCTATGCTTGGTGCGTGGGCTTCACACACAGTCACTTGCGACAGTGCGTGGGGCAGGGTTGGGGTCATGGTCAATGTGTGATTTTGTCTTTTCGATGTAACGGACATTTTGGCACAAGTTTCGAGACGATCGGACACCATTTTGGGGTAGTTTTGAGTTTTCGAAGGTGTAGGGCTTATTTTAAATACGTTTAAAAATCCCAAAAAATTGGGGGATTTAATGTTAACCTATTTGAAGTGGTTAGTGACATGTGAGTGTGATTTGGACTAGTCTGGATGACCCGGAGAGGTCGGATTAGCCCGGGGAGGCTTATGGCAAGCGTATTGAGGCACAGCTTGGACGATCTGTGAGTTTTTATGAATTGATGTGTGCATAAATGTTTTATATGTGTTTATGAACATGATTTGAGATGCCATGATTGCATACGATTTTAATATGGATTATTTGGCCTGTTTGGAGCAAAAATATGTTATTTTGCACGTAATTCGAGATTTCGTGTTTTATGTGATACCTTGTGCTTAGGCCGGATTTTATACGTGTTTATGATATCAAATGATTTTACTAATAAAAGGATTTCGGATTTGAAAGTACGATATCGGGCGTGAGGCCCAGTTGATTTTTGATTTCGAGCTTGAGGCCTAATTCGTTTATGATATCGGGCTTGAGGCCCAGTTGATTTATGATATTGAGCTTGAGGCCAGTTGACTTGTGATATCAGGGCTTGAGGCCCAATTGGTTTATGATATCGGGCTTGATGCCTAGTTGATTTGTGTTATCGGGCTTGAGTTTTAATTGTGGTTTACGAAATGATATTTCGGGATTGAGACCCTATTGAGATGTGGATTTGGGCTGAGGACTGAGAATTGAAACGGATTCAAGGAATCCTGGATTTTGAATCGAGTATGAGACCCAGTTGAACTATGATTTGAAATAAATGAAAGTTTTCACACTTATATGTATTTACCCTCCCGTATCAGTAGTCTCCTCCAAATGTCGATGATCCTAGAATGTCACGATCCACTGCCTGGGATTAGTGACTCCGAGGGGGAGCACATGCCCAGGAGTGAGAGATATGATATAGTCTCGGACAGGGTCCAGAGACAGGTCCTCCCAGACGTCGTAGATCTTGTGGGTAGACTCGGAGATGAGACCCGATTAGTACGCGTACTGTAAATATATCGTGACGGGTTCTTGATTGGGCATATGAGATTCCAAGGATGGGTTATATATATATATATATGTATATGATGTTTCGCCGTATGATTGGTTTGGGGCTTAGTCCCCGTGTTTTATGATTGGATTTGAGACTTCGTTCTGGTTTCTTTGAATTGATTTTGGGCTGAGACCCTACAGAGTTAATGGCTTCGTTTGAGAAGTAGTTTTCACCGTGTTTGATTTGAAAAGAATTATGTATTGCTTTCGGAAAGTATTTGAAATAAAGTGGTTTTATGATGCATGCATGCTTTTACGTGAAGTATTTGTCTACTCACATCTTTTATGGTTTTAATACCCTTCAGGTTGACAACGGATGCGGGATGTAGCAGAGATAGAGACATCACATGCCACCACCGATCCTAGTGTACTCTGATGGACCCCAAGGGAGTGACGAGTTATTCCTTGTCTGACACGCGTTGTCGGACTAGAGCAGGCACGTCCCACGATAATCCAGGGGGATTGGGACCGGTCCTGTCACGCGGTGACAGACGGGAGCAGGTACATCCCATGATAATCTAGGGGGATTGGGATGGGTCCTATAAACGTGGTATCAGAGCGTGAGATTTCTCTTAGAGTGATTCGCAGGCGCTGGATGTGATGTCTTTACAGTGGTAATATACTGTCATCAACCTGATAGTTAGGGTGAGAGTACGAGGATTCAATGTAATCGAACCCTGGTTGGGTTACGTTTGGCACGTGATGCGATGGTTTAGGGTTCGATTGGCATAGGATGCCGTGTTTTAGTGAGATTTGATCCTGAATAGGATCGATGTGCATATGAATCCAACGACTTAGAGCCGTAGTGTTACTGGTGGATGGGACCTAGTCGACTAGTTGTCCCAATATGACGACTTTGAGAGTCGGGACCGTTGGACGGTAATGTCAGATTGAGGATTGTGTTACAGAGTACACTGGAGGTCGTGGACAACCCTAGTGGAGACTGTTGGGAATAGAAATGTTTGATCCTATTTAGCGTGAGATGCCATGTTTCAGTGTGTCGAATCTTGGAGGGATGTCGACTGGAAAGGGATGCCAGTGTATAAATTTTGTGTGGTTTGGTATGGCATGCAGTGATTGTGACATGTCGTTGTTGAGTAGTGTTAGACACTGAGTAGGGCCATGTTCTTGTGGGCCCAACGGTTGGAAGCCGTAGAGTTACGAGTGGATGAGATCCTTGGATAGTGGTTACTGGTTGGTTGAGTACCAGTTAACCCTGTATGACGACTTTTCGGAGTCGAGAGCGATTGATCGGTCAAGATGGACGTGCTACAGTGAGCAACCGGGTTCGTGATAACCCTAGTTTGAGATTGATTGGACAAGTTACTAGGAGAGTGGTACTTGTGGACCTATCGGGGATATCACGCGTTGAGCGGTCGGTAGCTGCGGGGAGTTGATCACATGGGTATAGAGTCTCGATAGCGGAGTGTGTCTGGGATTGGTCTGGAAAAGATCGTGGGAGACGCTGCTATCGGTAGACATGGACGAGTCTTATCGAGTTGGATAGGCTCATGTTACAGTGATGATTGAGACGATGGACATTTGCCAATCGTGACGATGATGCAGAGGTGTGTGAGTGTCCCTCAGTACGAGCAGAGATCTGGGAGTAGATTCAGTACGCACTGAGTACATACCTGCACCCATAAACATACATACATGCACCCACCCCCTTCTCTGTTTCATCCATCCATTCCACACAAAACCCAAAAACACACAGAACCCACCCCATCCTTATTATACCATCATCTTCTACACTTCAGCTGGGGGAAGGAGGGTGGAAGGACAGCGGAGAGACGACGGGGAGAGGCTAAGCACGGTGGAGGGGTCACCGCAAGGTAAAACCCAAAACCATTACATGGGTCCAATTTCTAGGTTAGGTTTAAAGGAATTGTTGGGCCGTTCTGATGACCAAAACAGATTCCCAAGGACGAAACGACTTCAACGGGACCAAAACCACGGATCGAGATAGCCGAAATCGACAGGGAAATAAGCTTGAAGTTTCCCATCACTATTCAAACAATTAAGGTAAACACCTAGACCCTTTTAGCTAGTTTAGGGTTCATAGATCCCTTCCTGGGATGAGACAAAGAGAATGAGAGAAACGACTTCAAAAATGGTGGCCGGAGATGGAAGAAAGGACCAGGTCGAATCCACGGGTGGCGTGACCCGGTTGCAGAGAATCGGGTTGACCCAGACAGAGGCCCAGGATGAGATGACATCATCATGGCAGACCTGACATGTTAGACTGACATGTGTTAAATGTCTGATGACGTCATGCTGACATCAGCAATGATGTTAGCCGTTGATTGCTGACGCCAGCGTTGACTTTGTTGACATCAACGTTGACTTTTAACCAGTGTGTGGGGGAGTGTGGGCACATATTTTGATGTGGGACAAGGAACATTTTAAAGGTTTCAACGATATGAATCTACTGGTGGTGGTTTCGAGTAGATCCTACTGGTGGTGGCTTCGAGTCTATCGGAGATCGTTAGGTTGGTAAAATTGTGGTTTAAAGCCTAGGGATGCGTGTATGGGACACGTTGAATGTTAGGGGTTCTTGATTAGGACTTGTCTAGGTTGGTAGGAACCTTTGAGTATGTTTTGGACAAGTTCGTATGACCTATAGAGGTCTGATTAGCCCGAAGAGGCTTATGATGCGCGTATCGAGGCACAACTTGCACGGTCTGTGAGCGGACTTTGTTTTATGAATATGATGCATGCATAAATGTTTTATATGTGTTTATGAACATGATTTGAGATGCGATGAGTGTATGTGTTTTATATATCATTTGTTGCGCATTTTCGTGTCTTATTGCATGTAGTTCGAGATTTTTGTTTTATATGATGTTTGTGCTTCAATCGAGTATACTACGTGCATGAGTTATATGTGATTCCAAGGATTTCACATAAAAGCATGAAACTGAGGAACTGAGTTACGGTTTTTGAAGATTTCACAGGGATGCGTGAAATCGAGATTTGGGCACGAGACCCATTTGAAAGACCTTGAGTTAGCATGAAGTCAGGGATGATTTGAAAGTGTTTTGGAAATGAGAAATGGTTTTTCGTATTTTGAAATATCTTTAGGGCGTATGGACCAGTTGATTTGAGGTTTGACTTAGAGTATAGTCATACGTGAGATAAGTCGAGCTGTGACCCAGTTATGAGTTTTACAAAAGATATTTCGACATGAGACCCAGTTGTGAATTGAGAGGATTTGAGGAATCCTAGGTTATATTTCGAGCATTAGACCCAGTTATAAATTGGTTGGGATTTGAGGAATCCTATGTGTGATACTACGGGTTAGAGTCCCGGTCGATTGGGCTAGAGTCCTGGTAGATCGGGCTAGAGTCCCGATCAATGATGATGACATTTGGGTTCGATGGAGGTTATGGCCAAGGGTGGCTTGGCTTAGGAGTGTTGATGTTATTCTCTGAGATCGATCGGTGATGTGTTCACGATGATCTAGAGATGGTCGCAGCAGGTGATTTGTTCAAGGCGACATGCTAGGATTGTGAGAGGTCCTGAGCTATATGCGCATATGCTAGGATTGGAAACGTGATTGACATTGAGGATGATGATAGTGGGCGGAGATCCCACATGGGTTTTGACTTGAGTTGAGACGCCGTATTTGTTTTCTGACTTTGGCTGAGACCCTATTTGATTTGGTTTTGGGCTGAAACCCTATGGAGATACTAGCTTCGATTGAGAAGCAATTTTCACTAGATTTGACTTGGAAAGCAATACGTCTTTCTTACGAGAAAGTATTTGAAATGATGTTTTATGATGCATGCATACGTTTACATGAAGGGTATAAATGTGATTTCGATAAATGATTTTTATAAACTATTATTTTGTTCACTCATAGCTTTTATGGTTTTTAATACCCTTCAGGTTGATCGCGGATACTAGCTATAACATGTATTGTAACGACCCGTCCCAAATTAGCAGGATTAATTAAGACTAAATGATGAATTAGCGAGACTAATCGGGGATTAGACGGGATTAACGAACGTTCAGGGAGAAATGACGATTTTTCCCTAGAAAGCGCGAATCCTTGACTTTTTGCGCAGGCGGTCAAATGGACTTTGGCCGATGACTGTGACGTAGTTCAAGACGTCACGAATTCATAGACAGGTGGCACGCCCGATTTTGACATTCGAGGAAGAAGTTATGATTTTCGGAAGTTTGGGGGCATTTTATTAATTTGGTTAAAAGGAGGCAAATAGTTGACTTTTGACCCGGGAGGTCTGATAGCCGAGGGCCGAGGACCGTTATGTAGATCAGGACGATACGAATCGGTAGGCAAGTGACACGTCGAATTCAGACATTCGACGGAGAAGTTATAGTTCACGGAAGTTTGAAAGTACTATTGCGCATTTTACGAGACAGTTTAAGTTTTGTCTTTAGTGTGGGGCCCAGATATTTTGGGGCAGGCCAATGGATGAATGACACTTGTCATCCATCCATTGCCCACCCACTTTCATTCATGCGTATCATCTTCATTCTTTGTTCGTGCATACCAAACCCAAACACTAATCCAATCTCATAAGCCATCCCCTTTACCTTGTTGATCGACCATGAGCCAGAGGACTTGAGATGGAGAGACAGAGGAGGCAGATGGTGGCTGGGGCCTGTCTGAACCGCCGTGCACGACGGTGATGGCGAAGAAAACCCGATTGCTCGGTAAGACCCAAATCTTCATTTATTTTGATTTCGACGTTATGGATTGCTTAGGATGTTTAGAGTGGGTTTATTAGGTTGCTTAGAAAGTTTAGAGGAGGTTTTGGTGGTGGTTTGACGGCTGAGGAGCCGTGGGAGGAAAATGGAAAACTTGAACTGTTGGGACAAAATCAAACCGTGGGCTTTAGGGTGTTTTGGTTAATTCTTTTTATTGGAATAGATAGGAAATGACAAAATAGGAAGAATGGAATCGAAAAGGAAAATATTGGATGAAAAATAAAGGAGGAAAATGGCCAGACCGGCAGAACCAGAGAACCGGCCGAACCGGTTCGATCGTAAGAAGAAGAAGCTGAACAGTCCTGGCACGTGAGGCCCACACGCAGGACCTTCCTTGGGTATGTGACGGCGCGTGTCAGGGAATCTGGGGATGGTTCCAACATGTCAAATCATCTACTCGATGTAACGAACATTTTGGGACTGGTTTCGTGTCAATCGGACATCGTTTCGATATAGTTCGGGTTGTCCGAAGGTTTAGGTTCGCGTTTAAAAATAGTTAGAAATTTCGGAAAATTACGGGACTTTATTGAGGGGTTATTTAAGTAGTTAGTAACCCGTTAAATTAATTTGGATTGGTTCGGGAATCCCGGAGGCAACGATTGGCCCGGGAGAGGCGTATGGTACGCGTATTGAGGCGCGACTTCGGACGGTCTGTGAGTGGACTTGTTTTGTGAATTCGATGCATGCATACATGTTTATAAATATTTTAATATATGTTTTGTGATGCCATGAGTGCATTTGTTTGTGGTAGCCTAGGATTTACGTATTTCCACGTATTTGAGATTTACGGTTTTATGCGATGCTTATACGTGCTAGGTTTTCAATGAGGGTTTAATGAATTGGTTTTGGATTTGGAAATATGAAATCGAGCATGAGACCCATTTGATTTACAAACTCTCGGACTTGGAGTCCATTTAATTTGATGAGGAATCAGACCGAGGGTCCATTTGAGTTATACGATCGGACCGAGGGTCTCGTTGGTTTACGAGTTCGGGCTTGAGGCCCAGTTGGCGGTAATATCGGGCTTGAGGTCCATTTGACTGTAGTATCGGGCTTGAGGCCCATTTGACTGTAGTATCGGGCTTGAGGCCCCGTTGGTTGTGAAATCGGGCTTGAGGCCCTGTTTCTTTATGGTTTCGGGCTTAGGGTCGAGTTAGTCGTGATATCGGGTTGAGGCCCTGTTGATTGTGAAATCGGGCTTGAGTCACAGTTCGGTTTGTGAAATGAGAATTCGGGCATGAGACCATATTGAACTGTGGATTTAGGCCGAGGCCTGTGAAATGGATTTGAATCGGATTCGAGGAATCCTATTGAGATGAATCGGGTATGTGACCCAGTTGAGAAATGTTTTGAGAAAGAAAGAAAGTATTGGAAAATGAATATGAACCCTCCATATAATTTATATGGTCTCCTCTAGACGTCGACCTGGAGAGTCACGATTCACAGACCAGAATGAGTATCCCCATATAGATCCCGTTCTAGGAGTGGGGGTTACGATATATGGTTTCAAACCAGATTCCGGAGAGATGATTGGACTAGATCCAGGGAGAGAGCTCGGACTAGATCTAGAGATTGAGCCTCCCAGATGGAGAATTCCTTGGGGAAGACTCGAAGTGAGACCCCGAGTAGTGTGCACACTAGTATAGAGATGCTATCGTGACATATATCGGGGATGTGTTCCCTAGGGGATGTGTGCTCCGAGTTGGCATCTTCTCGGAAGTGCCGTGGATGGGTTATACGTATACGTATACGTACGTATGAGGTTTTATGAAAGTGATTGGGGGTGGAGACCCTGTGTTCTATGTTTTAGAAAATGATTTGGGGCGGAGACCCCGTAGTTGTTATTTTGGAAAGTGGTTTGGGGCAGAGACCCCGTATTGTATGTTTAGGTATTTCACTGAAAATGGTTTTAGGCTGAGACCCACGTATGTTGATTTGAGCTGAGTTCCCACATGTATGGATTTACGGGTTTTTGTGATTTCGGGTCAGGGACCCATAAATGGATTTATGGTTCATGACGGTTTATGGGGATCGACATGAACCCTTGAAAGGTTATTATGGGTCATGACGGTTTATGGGGACTGGGTATGAACCCTTGAAAGGTTTTGAGAATCTATACAAATGGTTTTATGAACGTTTTAATAAACGGTTTTCGAATGCATGCATATGCTTTTAGTGAAGGGCATAAATGTCTTTATGTGAAAATGTTTTTATTAAAATGATTGTTTTGTCCACTCAAGGCTTTTGATGTTTTAATGCCCTTCAGGTTGATAGCGGATATGGGCTGTAGCAAAGACGAGACATCACACTCCTCCTCCTACGATCCTGGAGTACGTTGGAAGCCCGGTGAGGGGTAGAGATGAAATTTTCCCTGGTTTGACACTTCGTGTCAGACGGAATCAGGCGTGTCCCACGTTAATCCCAGGGGATTTGGGAACGGTCCTGACAGGCATCGAGACATCACATGCTACCACCGATCCTGGCGTACTCTGGTTAACCCCGAGCAGGAGACGAGATTATCCCTGGTCTGATACGCAATGTTAGATGGGAGCAGGTACATCCCATGATAATCCAGGGGGATTCGGATGGGTCCTGTCAACACGCCTTTCACTATTCATCATCTCCCTCGCCCGAATTCCTGCAAACGAGTCGTTCGACTCGATTTTGATTTGTTTTCAATTCTAGTTAATTTTGATCAATTTCTTCTTTCCAATCCAACCACCACCATCATAAGGTACCCAAAACAGAATTCCTAGTTCAATTTAACATTTCCTTACCTCAAATTGATCGAATTCCACTTCAAAATTTCGAAAGTGTCGCAGGTTTGTTCTAGGTGAAATCCATGTTAATTCTCTTCCTATTTTTGTTGGTGTAATTCATAATGACCTCAGAAAGCTTAACCTACGTTTGGTTTTAACAATCAAAGTCCAAAACTGGAATTCAACTTCACAATTTCAAGTTCTTGGTTTTCGGGTTTCTAGGTTTGTTTCGAGTTTTTCCTTCTTCCCTCTCTTATTTTCTCTCTTTATTTCGCTATAAATCACACTGTCTCTCTCGAGGTTCTCCCCAAATGGCTGGTGTGTTGATCCCTTGATTTTGTGTTTTCAATTTTGTTTCATAGAACAAACACACATACATGATCGTACACACACACACACACGCACGTTGCTACCACTAACGCCATCCACAGTGTGACAAGTGTCACAAACCATATGACCCTACTAAATCATCAAAATGGGCAAAAGACCATTTTACCCCTCTATGCACAATTTACCAAAATGCCCTTGGACTTCCTAGATCCATAACACTTTTGATCCAGACTCTGATTTCGATGTGCCACCTGTCTACGGACTTAAGATAAGTCAAAGCTACTATGTGTCAATATGACACTTGTCTTGAGATCAAGGACCAATTCCCTTATTTCTCACAGCGGAGATGGTGTGAACATTTTCGCTGGATGTGTCGGCTTCACATATAAAGCATCCAAGTCCTCTTCCTTCAACTGGCTAGGAAAATAAAGTGTGACATCACAAGCTTCACATGGGACAGGTATAGTCCTCAATTTTCGAATCCCATCTTCATGCCACCCTACTTCAAGTTCAACGGGGCCTTCAAGATCGGGTATCTTCCAAAGTTGGAGGATGTTTTACACCAAACTGAATGAAATCTAGCCTCGCATTATCACAAGTGGAACTTTGAATAATCACAAGTCTAATGCATGTCTGAAGCACAAGAGTCATACTAGCATCACATGTTGCAAGAATGAGGTCAATTGGAAGCTATTCTTCTAGAAAGGACAGGAATGGACAAGCTAGGCAACCCTTGCCAACTTCTTAGTTCTTTTGATAAGGACTATAATGGATAAGCCACACAGCCCTTGCATGTTTCTCAGTTCTTCCGAGAAACAACTTTTCTGTATAGTTTGTCTCCAACTCAGCCACTTTTCTCTCCAATGTGCAAATCCTCCAAGCAAGCCAAGTCGCATCTACATGGGAAGGAACAGAATCGTCAGGTGTAACAACAAAGATATTTGAGAAAATGAAAAATGACCATTTGATAGGAGCCAACCCAAAAAACCGTGAACAACACACCCAGTTCCTGCTCCCGTCTGGCAGGCAATCTAAAAATGCCAAAAATTCCCTCGAAATCCTATCAGATAAGGGATACTTACCAACTCGTGAGCTTATGCCTCTGCTCTGTATATAGCCTCGACTCTCGTGCAATGACCTTGTAGGTTTTTAAAAACCAAGGAAAATATATGAGTGGACGAACATAAAGGTTTATAAAAACATACTATTCAAAACATATCATTTACCCAGAGTTTAATAAAGCTATGCATGCATCAAATTTACGAATGAAACATCAAATTCGAAATACGTGCAGTAACAAGAAAACTAGTAACGTCATAAACCTTACCAACATGAAACCATATCAAACATCACTGCAAATTTGATAAGCACATAATTGATCATCTTTTTATATCAATCTCCTTTATGTTTTACATTGCTAGAGCCTTAATTATATTCATTGTATCTCCTTTTATACTTTTCATAAATTAATTACTATAATTAATTAATTAGTAACTAATTACAGAATTAATAATTAAATTAATACTAATGATTAATTGTTAATTGAATGCATGCCCCTTTGTCCATTTTTACGAGGCCCACATTCCATTTAAGCCAACAAGGTGCAGCCAAATTACCAGCCTGAGCGTCTCCAGCTGCTTTCACTCAAGCACACCTTGTGTGCCAATCGCTCAACCACATCCCAGTGTTTCCCCTCACGTCTCACTTGTGTGGCCCATGTTCTCGAGTAGCCCAGCCCACTCGTCTGTGGCCCAATCTCCTGCAGTCCAGCACATCAAACTCCACCAACTACGCAGGCCTTCGTCGACCCAAATTTCACGCAAGCCCTTTTCGCCAACTCAGCGTGCGTAGCAAGTGGCCTAGTAGCCCAGCTGTTCCTTTATCCCAGCCGCCTTCAGTTTTCAAAATTAAATAAGGAAATAATTTCCCCTTTTTAATTAGGATTTATTCTAGCTATTAATTAGAATTTGTATTACCTTTTTCTTTAGGATTTAATTTACTTATTTTATTAGGAATTGAGCTAGGGTTATGTCGTATGTCTATACAGAGAATGAGCAACCCTTTAACTAAAGTCAACATTTTGACCTTAGTCAAAGTCAATCCTTTGACTTTGACCAAAAAGTCAGCCTTTGACTTATAGAGGCAAAATGATCTATTTCATCTAACTTTTCAGACTTTACCCTCGTTGAAGGTCCGAATTGTTACAATTTTCCCCCTGAAAGTCAAAGTGTTGACTTTTAACTAGAACATGTTTTAGAAACTTTGAAAAGACTATTACGAAGGTCTCGGCCTCTTGAGTACATAGGCAGATGACATGTCTAAAATGGAGTTCGGATAAGATTGTTGTGGGTCAAGGTGGAATAAGGGCATTTTGGTAATTTTGTTCATAAGGGGTAATTTGGTAATTTTGTTCATAAGGGGTAATTTGGTAAATTTGCTATTGTGGCATGTGAATCGCATGGGTTGTCTAGAAAACTCTTGAGTTTTCCCTCCTAACTACAACCACCGAGCGAGTGAGTCTTTAAATGTGTGTGTGTGTGTGTGTGTGTGTGTGTGTGTGTGTGTGTGTGTGTGTGTGTGTGTGTGTGTGTGTGTGTGTGTGTGTGTGTGTGTGTGTGTGTGTGTGTTAACTGGGCATTCGGTGGGAGTGAGCCTAAAAAGGAAGAAAAAGAAAAGGAAGAAAAAGAACAAAAAAAAAAACAGTGAAGGAATGAAACCAAAGCTCCAGGAAGAGGGATGAGTGTTTGAGGAAAAGTAAGAAAGGAAAGATAGAAGGAGATAACATACTAATAATATGAGAGGAGTACTGGAAGGGAGGAAAAACCTTCATGGCCGTGAAACTCAAAGAAGGATGTGGGCTGCCATGGTGATCTGCAACATTGTGGTGGCTGTTTGAGGATCCTAGGAGGTTCAGGGAGTTCCTAGGATCATTCTGGAGAGAGAAAGCAAGACGGTGGACGCGAGAAACAGCTCTGCAAGAAACTGGGGAACTGGTCGAAACATCAAGGTAAGATTCCTTGAGTTTTAGCCTTTCTTTCTTAGTTTTGTGATGATGGATCATCTCTTGGGATAGTTTAGAGTAGTTTGGACGTAACAAGGGAAGAAAACTGTTGAGTTTCGAAGAAAATACAGTCGGGTCGGGCAACCCGAGTTGCAAACCCGACTCAAGGTAGTTGGTAACAGGCCCGCGCGTGATGCCCATGCACAAAGGCTTTACCGTAGCATGTGAGGGCGCGTGCGACCATTCCAGGTGGTGTGATCAACACGAATATTTCTTGTCTTAAATTGCTAAGTTCAATGGCATATTGGTTGTATTAATCGGACTTTGTTTGAGTACTATTTTGGTTATTTAAAGTTGTATGCTTATATTTGAATTTTTGTTATTACTACTAGAATTGAGATTTAAAACCTAAGCTAAATATTGATCCCTTAGTAATGGTTTATATTAAATATTTTAAATTTGTAAAGCTTAATACGTGGTCTGAATTATGATGAGTAATGGTTAATTATAGATATGGTTTATGGGATTTGTTGAAAATGCAATTTTGGAAATTTGGTGATGAATGATTAGAGGTTTATAATTTGTTATGTGAAGGTTATAATCAATTTGAATTGATATACTGATGTATGGTTAATTGAAGATTAACGTGTACATTGTAACACTTAATTGTTTGATGTTGGAAATATTAGATGAAGTATTAAAAGGAATTTGTGAATGTATAATTAGGGTGGAAAAAGATACAACCTTAAGATTATGCTTAAAGGAATGATTTCAACCTTACTTGGAAATGAATAATTGATTATATATATATATATATTGTATTTTAGTGATTTGTAGTGGTAAAAGCGTGGTGGTTAGCTAATGAGTTATGTTGTGGATTTTATTATGGTTTGGTTCTAGAATGGAAATACATTAGAGAAAATAAAATAAGTTAAGTAAAGACTTTATGATTATCTGTGACCTTAAGTGTAATTTAAGACGGAATTGAAATATGATTAACATAAAGGCTAAAACTCAAGGAATCTTACCTTGATGTTTCAAACAATTCCCTAGTTTCTTTAGAGTTTTTTACTGTGTCCATCGTCTTGCTTTATCATTTCAGAATGATCCTTGGAACTCCCTTAACCTCATAGGATCCTTAAACAACCACCATGACACTGCAGATCGCCATGACACCCCATGACCATCTTTGAGTTTCACATCCATGGTGGTTTTTCCTCCTTTCCAGTACTTCTCTCCTATTATCAGTACGTTCTCTCCTCCTATCCTTCCTCTAACTCATATCCCTCTTCCTGGTGCCCTGATTTCACTCCTTCACTGTATCTACCTTTTTTTTTGTTTTCTTTTTTTTCTTCCTTTTTCAGCTCACTTCCACTGAATACCCAATTAACACACACACACACACACATTCAACGACTTACAAAGTCAGTGATTGCAGTTAGGAGGAAAAACTCAAAAGTTTTCTAGACAACCCATGTGATTCACATGTCACAATAGCAAATTTACCAAATTACCCCTCATGGACAAAATTACCAAAATGCCCTTATTCTTCCTTGACCCATAACGTACTTATCTGAACTCCATTTTCAACATGTCACATGTCTATGTACTCAGGAGGTTGAGACCTTCATAATGGTCTTTTCGAAGTTTCTAAAATATGCCTAGGTCAAAAGTCAACACTTTCACTTATTGGTCAAAAGTAAACTCTTTGACTTTCAGGGGAAAATTCTCATTTTTCATTTTCTCTAATATCTGAGGTGTTACATTGGCTCAAGTCGAAATCCACTAGTTTCTAAATTGTAAGACTAACAGGCAGACAACGGATGGAAAGTATAGCTCACATGCGCAAAACCAGAAATCCATATCTGTTAATTTGTGTGACAGAAATGTAGATAGCAGATGAGAGTTAGGATCCACATGTGCCGATAACCTCCATAAATTCACTCATACGTTACAAGAGAGTGCAAAACACGTTGACATTAGCTCCCATGCAGTACGGATGGTGGTCGCAGAATCTTCTCTGCACCAACCATCCATCATGCTTGATAAGGAAACACACTAATTCCAGCCTCCGTATCTGCCAACTAGGAACTCCCATAAATGAAAGTTTATCAGAACTCTCTAGAATCATGCTCTATCTTATCGCATCTTGAAATGATTATCTTGGAGAATAGAGTGGACTAGCGCTTGAATTGGTGCAATTGGATTTCCATTTATACTAGAATCGTAAAAAAAACTAAACTGTATACATAAATTAATTTTTAATTTCAAAATAAATATTATGTTATATTATATATATATAAACATATATAAAGTGATGAAAAAGAAAGAAATATAATGATAATAAAGAGATTGAATGTTGCCCAGTGTAACGACCCGAATCCCGAGAAAATGTATAATTGGAAAACAAAATGGACAATGACAATTTTGCCTCCTGAAGGGCTTGATGTTGACTTTTTTACTTAAGTACCTTTTAGATAGTTCGTGAGGACTGTTACGTAAGCCTTAGAATTCTGAGTCTATAGACAGGTGGCATGCTAAATAAGTTCGGCACGGGTCAATGTTGACTACGGGTATTTTGCTAATTTTTACATGGTGATTATTTTGGTCATTTTCTAGGGTGATCTAGAAAAGGGAGAAAAACAAAACTGAAGAGAAGATAGATAGGAAGGTGACCAGAAAATAGAGAGAGAGAGAGAGAGAGAGAGAGAGAGAGAGAGAGAGAGAGAGAGAGAGAGAGAGAGGAGAGAAAGAGAGCAGGAGAAGAAGAGGAAGCAAAGGAGAAAAGGAAGGTGTGAGGGAAGTAAGAGACTCTGAAAATACCAACTAACTTGAAACTGAAAAATCGAAAGAAAACATCTAATTTCTCGTGTGAGCTATTGGGGTATCTTCGCTCATAGAGGTTGTCACTAACGTCCTAGTTGTAACGCCCTGAACCTTTAAATAAATTTTAAGTCAAAATTTTATGTAAAATGACCATTTTACCCCTGGTCAGGGAAGAATGTTGACTTTTGACTCGGGACACTATTTTGACTTTGATCAAGACCTGTTACGTAGATCGAGACGTTATGAGTCTATAGACAGCCAGCACGTCGAAATCGGACGTTCGATAAGAAAGTTATGGGTCGCGTAAACAAATCGAAACTATTCATGTTTTATGAGGAATTGTGTAGATGGCATTAATTGATTAGTTAAAGAGTCTAGTGGACCAATCAGATCAGTGACAAGTGTCACTCATCTAATTGGCCCAGGAACCCAAATAATTGGGGTTCATGTATCTTCAACTTCTCTGTTTTCTCATTGCACCCTAAACACAAACATCACAAACCCATCCCCCACCTCCATTATACCATCATCTTCTGTGCTTTATCTGAGAGGCTGAGAGTGACAGAGAGGAAGAAAGGACGGCGGAGATGGCAGCGTACGACAGAGGAGTTGCTTAAAGTAAACCCGAAACAACAAAAATGGGTCAAAATTCCAAGTTGAGTCTAGCGTTTTTTGGACCGTTCTGATAACCAAAACATGTTCCTAGGGTCTGTTCGATCTCATAGAAACGAAAACCAAGGTCCAAGGTAGCTGGGATCGATGGGAAAGCACGGTGGAAGTTTCCCGTCATTGTTCAACGTTCAAAAGGTATGATCTTCAACTCTTTTGCTGGTTTTATGTCCATAGATCTCTTCTAGGAACCCAAATGATCATGTAGGACCAAACAGGATCGAAAATGGGTTAGAAATAAGAAAGTTAGAACTGGGTCGGGTCGCGGGTCTAGTTAACTAGTTGTAGAAATGTGGACTAGTCGTGGGTCGGGTCATACATTTGGACTAGCCAGCGTGTGACACGTGGCACGTGTTATATCTGACAGGCTGACGTCAGTAATGACATCAGCATTGACTTTGATGATATCAGCGTTGATCGTTGACCGATGACAACACATTGACTTTGATGACGTCAGAGTTGACTGGGGATTTTGACCCCTGTGTGGGGGTGTGTGGGCTTATTTTTTGTGGTTAACCCGATCATATTCAAAAGGTTTCGACGATCCGAATCCAATGGCCGTGGTTTAGGGTCGATCGGAGACCGTTTGATATGTTATTTAGTGATTTTAAGCCTAGGGAAGCGTGTCCGAGATGCGTTTCTGGTATCGGGTTAAGTGTATGACTTTGTATAGCATATTAGTGACACTTAGACAGGTTTTGGACATGCCCGAAGATATTGGACTAGCTCGGTGATAGATTGAACATTGAGGTTTAGCGTGCAGCGTGGATTGCGTGTGAATGGGTCGTTTGTTTTATAAGTGAAATGCATGCATAACTGTTTTACATCTTTTACTATATGATTTAAGTTAAATGATTTGATATCATGGTGTTTATGAACTTAAATCGTCGATTATGGATTATTTTATAGATTTACGTGAAAATGCTGTTTTGGGCTTGAGACCCGTTTGGATACCGTTTGGCTGGATTTTGGGGTCAACAGTGATTTAAAGGAAAAAGGTTTTTGTTTGGATTTGAAAAGTGATCTAGTATGATCGGGTTTGAGAAAGGGAGTTCTATAAATGATTTCAAACAGTGTTAAATGAACTTGATGCATGTTTTCATATATATTATCCTGTATATATTGTTGAGTCTCCTCTAGACGTCTAGGATCCTGGAGTAGTCACGGTGCACTGCTTGGGATGAGTGACTCCGAGGAGAGGCTCAGGCTCCAGAGTGCGGTATTATGATATCGTCCCCGACGTGGTAGATCCGGGACAGGCACCCCATGTTGATATCACCCCAGACGTCGTTCAGTTGTATCCTAGGGAATACTCGGAGATGAGACCCCGAGTTGGACGCGTAGCATTTTTAGATCTTGACTGGTGTTAATTCTGGACATCACGGATGTCCGAGGATAAGTTATATTGTGTGTTACTCTTACTTTGTGTTCAGGTGGTTACGTTCTTATATCGTTTGATTTACTTCCATATGTTTTCAATTATATTCATGCATGTTTATAAAACTGAGGGTCTGAATATTACTGTTGTTTCAAAATGAGTTTATAACTTATTGACCCTCCAGGCCGAGATACTAAGGGGGGACTGACTCTGGGGCAGAGGCATAAATTGTACTACTACGCACCTGATCACCCTTAAAGGGTAGGTTGCTATGTATTTTCTTTTGTACTGACATTGTGCTATCCCTTGTTTGTAAAACTCTGTTGTGTATTATGAACCCCTTTGAGTGCAAATTTGGTATTTGAGTTTACTTGTCAGACGGGAGCAGGGCACGTCCGACGGTGGTCCCTAGTGGGGGATTGGGACGAGTCCTGTCAAGTTGGTATTAGAGTAGAGCATTAGGATAACGGTCTGTACTATGTACATTTATGCTCGTAAAATTTCGTACTCACATACTAATTTATGCCTCTTAATAGATATTATGCCTCTGAGACGAGTACCCCTTTCACATCCTGAGAGCCATCTATCTGGAGATACGTGGAGTTCTAGTATTGAGCGAGCACATCGCCTGGGTGCTATTGTTTTTAGTGGTGAGTCCTCTTATGAGGATGCTCACCGATGGATCCTAGGGTGATGCCCTGTTCTCTGGAGGATCGCGTTATGTTGAACACCTTTCTGTTGGATGGTGATGCCCACGAGTGGTGGTATACATTGGAGCTGTCTCCTTAGGACTACACGACCATGACATGGAAAGTTTTCAAGGAACGGTTTCTGGAGCAGTACTACCCCCAATCGTTCAGAGAGGCCAGAGAGGCCAAGTTTTTGCAGCTCTAGCAGGGCAGCATGACAGTAGCCCAGCATGAGTAGCGCTTTCAAAGGTTGCCCCGATTTGTGGCAGCGTTCGTGAGTACTGAGGCTGACAAGTGTCACCGATTTGAGCTAGGCTTGCGAGGAGGGATTCGATCCATGGCTACAGCGGGCTCCTTTAAAACCTTGAGAGAGCTGATAGATGCTATAGTGTGAGTTGAGGAAGGCTGGGAAGCTCGATAGCAGTCTTCTTGGGATGAACGACGCAAAGATCGTTCATATACTAGACCTTCGAGCCTGAGGGCTCCAAAGGGAGGTCGATATAGTGGTGGAGCATCCTCCTCGGGCAGCGGTCGGTTAGGAAGGTACGTGAGTACCTAGAGTGTCATGACCCGACCCTACTCGGTTAGGACCCGACTCTAGCATGATATTGTCCATTTTAGGCCTCCTCGCCCTCACGGTTTTGTTTTTCGGTAGCTCACAGTGCAACTTCCCAGGGGGGTCACCCATCATGGAATTGCACCAGCCTCAACTCGCTTACCTTTCGAGTTCTAACCAAACTCAAAGCCAGTGAGCTCCCAAAAGGCCTCATGCTAGATAGGTGTGTGCCTACAACTTTAAGGCACACCACCACTCCCCTCCAGACCATTACCCCCTCACACAAATGTGGGATCGTTCACCGTTCCCTCCAGGACATGGGTCTTATAATCCACCCCATTAGGGCCCAGCGTCCTAACTGACACACTTCCCGGTCGGGGTCTGACTTTAATACCATTCTGTCAAGACCCGATCCTCCTCGGTCAGGACCCGACTCTAGCATGATATTGTTTGCTTTAGGCCTCCTCGCCCTCAATGTATTGTGTTTCGGGATCTCACCCATCGGTTCGGTTCTAGAGGACCGCAGTCTTCTCAGGCTAGTGGTACTTCGGAAGGGGCTACTGGTAGGTCGAGGCCATTAACTTGCTATACATGTAGGGAGCCATGTCATTTTAAGAGAGAGTACCCGCAGTGGACGGGTAATAGTGTTGCAAGATAGACTCCGAGCATAGCTTCAGATGCGACTAGCAGTCGAGGAGCTGGAGGAGGTTATAGGAGATCACGATGGCTTGGTCGAGCAGATGGACCCTAGGCTCGAGTATTTGCAGTTACGAGGCAGGAGGCCAGGGCAGCTCCGGGTGTAGTGACAGGAACACTTACTATTTCAGATGTTACTGTGCGTGTTTTGATGGACCCCGAAGCCACATATTCTTTTATTTCACGGAGTTTTCCTTGTTTGTTGGATAGAGAGGTGTCTGCTGGTGAGTGTGATTTAGGTGTGGGTACATCGACTGGGATGTGTACATAGTGAACCAAGTGTTGAGGGGTTGCCCTATCAGGGTAGGAGAAGTCGACTTGGTTGCTGATTTGATAATTTTGGACTTGCATGCCTTTGATGTCATACTTGGAATGGATTGGTTGTCAGAGCACTATTCTATTATCGACTGCTGCAATAAGCAGGTGGCCATTCAGAAAGCAGGTGACCATTCAGAGTGCAGGACTACTTGAGGTGGCTTTCTAGGGAGATTTGAGAATTTCGTCACATGGAGTGATTTCGGCTCTTATAGCTAACAAGCTACTGAGGAAGGGTTGTCAAGGTTACTTGGCTCGCGTGGTGGATACACGCGATACCTGTTGAGGGCAGAGGACATATCGGTGGTGCAGGAATTTCCTGACGTGTTTCCAGAAGATTTTCCTAGACTACCACCGCACCGGGAGATCGAATTCACCATTGAGCTTCTTCCAAGTACGAGACCCATTTCACAGAGAACATACCATATGACACCAGTCGAGTTGAGGGAACTGAAGGTTCAGTTATAGCAGTTGGTGGATATGGGATTTATCAGACCTATTACTTCACCCTAGGGAGCCCCAGTGTTATTTGTAAGGAAGAAAGATGGTAGTCTTCGACTGTGTATAGACTACCGACAGGTCAATGAAGTGACAATAAGAATAAGTATCCCTTGCCTAGGATCGATGACTTATTCGACCAGTTGAGAGGGGCTAAGTACTATTTGGTGATTAATCTTCGATCAGGGTACCATTAGCTAAGGATTGCTAAGGAAGACATTCTGAAGACTGCTTTTCGGACAAGGTACGGGCATTATGAGTTCCTGGTAATGCCATTTGGATTGACGACTGAACCAGCTGCATTCATGGGTTTGATGAACCGGGTATTTAGGTCATACCTAGATTGGTTTGTGATTGTGTTCATTGAAGACATTCTAGTTTACTCAAGGAGTGCGAAAGCGCATGAGAAACATCTGAGGTTAGTGTTAAACAGGTTGAGGAGGAACCAGTTGTTTGCTAAGATGAGCAAGTGTCAGTTTTGGTTGAATAGTATTGGCTTTTTGGGCCATGTGATATCGGTTGAGGAGAATAGTGTGGACCCTCAAAAGATAGAAGTAGTTACTGGGAACAACCGAAGACCGTTGGGGAGGTTAGAAGTTTTGTGGGATTAGCCGGGTACTATAGGAATTTCGTAGAAGGCTTTTCTAAGATTGCTGCTCCATTAACCCGCTTGACCAGTAAAGAGGTTAAGTTCGTTTGGAACGAACACTGTGAACGAAGTTTCCAAGAACTCAAAAGGAGGCTCACTACTGCGCCAGTGTTAGCTCTTCCAGATGACAATGGGGAGTTCGAGGTATACAGTGATGCATCATTGTAGGGCTTGGGTTGCATGTTGATGCAACAGGGGAGAGTTATTGCTTATGCCTCCCGACAGTTGAAGCCACACGAGGCGAACTACCCTACACATGATTTAGAGCTAGCAACAGTTGTCCATGCCCTGAAAACCTGGAGACACTACTTCTACGGAGAGACGTGCATGATTTTTACTGACCATCAAAGTTTAAAGCATATTTTCACTTAGAAGGAATTAAATATGAGATAGAGACGATGGTTGGAAGTAATAAAGGACTATGACTGTACGATCGAGTATCACCCAAGACGGGCAAATGTGGTAGTAGACGCCTTGAGTAGTAAGTCTACAAGTTCGGTAGCTCATCTGCGGGTAATGTATATACCTTTATTAGTGGAACTCCGAAGAGTCAGACTTATGCTTGGATTAGATTGTGTTGGAGCGTTGTTGGCAAGCTTCCATGTGAGATCCTTTTTGATAGATCGGATTGTTGAGGCTTAACTTCAAGTTCCTACCTTGTGTGTTTTGAGGATGGAAGTTGAAGCAGATGACCGATAGGATTTCTCTATCAATGACAATGGGGCCTTACTGAAAAATGGTCGATTGTGCGTACTTGTAGATGCAGAGTTGAGGGCAAAGATTCTCGATGAAGCTCAAAGTTCAGCCTATACCATGCATCCGGGTGGAACTAAGATGTATCAGACGCTCAGAGAGTATTACTAGTGGGCAGGTATGAAACGAGAAATCACTAAGTATGTTAGCCGGTGTTTGATATGTCAACAGGTCAAGGCCGAGAGACAAAGACCATATGGAGTGATGCAACCACTCCTGATCCCTGAGTGGAAATGGGATCATATCACCATGGACTTCATGTTCAAACAGCCTAGGACACAAAGTGGATTTGATGGAATATGGGTGATTGTTGACAGACTTACAAGTTAACACATTTTTTTTCCAATAGTGAAACCTTTAAACCGAATAGGCTAGCTCAGTCGTTCGTGGATGAGATCATCATGTTACACGGTACGCCATAATCGATAGTGTTGGATCGAGATCCGCAGTTCACGTCGAAATTTTGGCAGAATTCGCAAAGAGCCCTAGGTACAAGGCTGCATTTTAGCATTACTTTTCATCCCCAGATTGATGGACAGTTAGAGAGAACTATTCAGACCCTAGAGGATATGATGAGGGCCTGCGTACTACAATGCCAAGATGTGACAACCCGTCCCAAATTCACGGGATTAATTAAGGGTAATTAAGATTAATTAAGGATTTATTGCGACTAATTAAGGATTAGTCAAGAAATTTCAGACGGACGGTGTAAAATGACAATTTTACCCCTAGGAATGGACAAAAAATTGACTTTTTTCTCTGATGGTCAAACACACGAGGACCAAGAACTGTTACGTAGATCGAGACCAAATGAGTGCGTAGATAGGAGACACATCGAAATCGAACGTCGTACGGGAAAGTTAAGTGTCATAGACGTTTGTTGGCACTATTTATAGTGACACGTTTTACGAGACAAAGTTATCATTTGTCCTTTAGTGTGGCCCCATATATTTTGATCAGGCCCAATGGAAGTGTCAGGACTCGTCCCAATCCCCCCAGGATTAACGCGGGACGCGCCTGATCCCGTTTGACACAGAGTGTCAGATAAGGGAAAATTTTGACTTTAGCCCACTCAGGGCTTCAGAGAGCGCCAAGATCCGGAGGAGGAATGTGATGTCTCGGTCTCTGCTACAGTTGTCATCCGTTGTCAACCTGAAGGGCATTCAAAAAATTAAAAGCTGTGAGTGGACAAAACAAAGAATTTATAAAAAAAACATTTTCACAAGAAGACATTTATACTCTTCACTAAAAAAGCATGCATACATTCAAAAACCATTTACCAAACCACATGTTCAAATAACCATATGTGGGAGTTCAACCCAAAACCATAAATGAAACCAATCTTATGGGCCATTGGCCAAATCCATGTGGGACTCATCCCAAAAATAGTATATATCACATAACATATAACCAATCCTGTCACGGTTTCCAAAGCTACGCGCGTGCTACCCGGGGTCTCAAATCCCAAGTCTCCCCAGGTTCCACCCAGGTCAATGTTCGCAGATCAATGACCTTCCCTAAGGGTTATAATCCATAAGCCTTCCTGAGAGTAAGGATGGTATATGAAATCCATATTGAAATCAATCTTAAAACCTTTCAAAGGATTCATGCCCGGTCCCCATAAACCGTCATGAACCCAGAAATCAAATTAGGGTCTCCGACCAGAAATCATAAACGCAAACCAACTGGGCCTCAAGCCCGAACTCAAGATTCAACTGGGCATCGAGCCTGATACTTCAAGGTTAGTCACAATTCCTAATCGTAGTGATGCACACAACCATCCGTCCAGAATTGCTCTCAATCCTGGTATGTCGCCGTGAACCAATTAACCGACTCGACCATCTCTAGATCATGGTGCACGCATCACCGTTCGATCTTCTTAACCGTCAGCACTCTGAAGTCGATCCTCCAGTGGCTGCTCGACAAAGGAAAGTGCATCATGACCTCTCTGGAAGGAACACGTCCCAGTCTGGAAGCGAGCGTCTTGTCGTCCTTCGCCGTGCACACATCACTCGTCGCGACCCCGACTCAGACCCATAGGTCATCAATAGGGCCAAATACCCGAGACAAAACCAAATGGGTTTCATGCCCAATTTCATATTTCCAAATCAAAAACCGTTTACTTAAACCGAAATCACAAACACGTATAAGCACCAAATAAAATAAAAAATCTCAAAATACGGGAAAATATGTAAACACACACAAATACACTCATGGAATCACAAAACATGTTCATAAAACTATGTAAAACATTTATGAATGCATCAAATTTAGAAAACAAGGTCCACTTACAGACCATCCGAGCTATCATCTCGATAAGCGTGCCAAACGCCTCTCCCGGGCCAATCACCATCTTCGGGATTCCCAAACCTGTCCAAATCGTAATAGAGGATTACTAACTACTTAAATAACCCCTCATTAAAGCCCCCTAATTTTTCAAAATTTTTAACTTTTTTTAAATCTGATCCTAAACCTTTGGACGTACCAAACTATATCGAAACGATGTCCGATCGACTCGAAACCAGTCCCAAAATGTTCGTTACATCGAATAAATGAAATTATATGTTGGACACTTCCCCAGAATCTCCCCCACGCGCCACCTGACGTCCTTGTGCGTGGGCTTCATGCGCCGAGAACAATATCGTCTCTGTCTTTCGGCTAGGCTGGTCCAAACCAGCCTCTGGTTTTTCGGTTTGATTGGATCGGCGGAACCGGTCCAGCCAGTTTTCTCTCTTGTTTTCGGTTCGTTTTCTTCCCTTTCAATTCCTATACCATCCTAACATCATTTCCTATCATCCTATGACATTAAAATCCAGAAACCAAGCCTAAAACCTATGGGTTCAGTTTAACCATTTAAACCCAAAACTTCCATCCTACGTTCAGGGCACTTTTAGGGGTCCAACCTTCATCCTAAGGGTTCCAATAGGTTCCTGGGATCACTAGAAAGAGGTTTGGGGGTTCAATTTGGGTCAACTTGACCAGAATCCAATTTCGGTGTGCAGCCACCGAAAATTCCCCGGTCACCGTTCCGGGCTTGCTCAGCCGTCCTCAGCCACCAAAACCTTCCCATAACCATCCTACCAATCCCCTAAACACATCCTAACCAGCACCTAACCTCCTAAACACCCCAATAAAAAAATCCAAATTCGAAAATATTAAGGGGGTTCGGGTTTACCTGTTTCCCGCAGTTTCCTCCACCGTCCACGGCGGCTGGCCGTCTTGCAACCGGCATCACGTCCTCTCATTCATCCTTGCACTCTCAGCCACTCTCTTGGCCTCACACAGATTCAGTTGGGAAGGGTTTGGATTTGGGTTCATTGGGTTTGGATGGTCGATCGAATGAAACAGAGGGGGGGTGGTTGCATGTGTCCGTGTAAAGGAAGCAATGGATGGGTGACACTTGTCACTGATCCATTGGGTCTGGGAAAAATATCTAGGCCCCACTCAGGACAAAAGTCCACTTTTGTATCGTAAAGTGTACCGCCATGAATACTACCTCAAAACATCCTTGAACCGTAACTTTTTCGTCGAATGTCCGGCCGCCTGTCTATGGACTCGTATCGACCCGATCTACTTAACAGTCCTCGGCCCTCGGCCATCGGACCTCCCAGCTCTAAAGTCAAATTTTCACCCTCGTTTAGGGGGAAAATCGTAATTTCGCCCAGAACATCCGTTAATCCTCGGCTAATCCCCAATTAGCTTCGCTAATCTATCATTAAGTCTTAATTAATCCTTAAAATTAGGGACGGGAAGTTACAGGATGAGTGACAAGTCTCACTCATCCATTGCTCACTAACACACATACATGTATCCATCATTTCATTTTCATCTTTCATCTCCTTCATTCGAACCAACCCCTACCCAAACCCCAATCCCTCTCCCCTAACCTGGTTCTGATCTGAGAGAGAGATAGAGAGTGGCAGAAAGACTAGGAGACAACGAGGGGCGAGGCTGTGACGTCGTGGACGGCAGAGGAGTCACGGGAAACAGGTAACCTGAAACCCATTTTGAGTTTGAAATTGGATTTTTGTTCCTAGACATTTGGGGTGGTTTTTAATGATTGGGTTGTGTTCTTGGTTTCTGTATGAGTCACTGAGGATCAGAAAAAGGGCGGAGGATGGCTGAGCAGCTCAGGGAGGAAGCTGGAAATTGGTCGTCATTGTTCACCGTTCAAAAGGTAAGCTCTAGCCCGTATTTCGTGATTTTAAGTCCATAGAGAGGTTTCTGGGAGTGAGACGAAGAGAATGGATGAAGAACAGAGTGAAACGATGGTCGGAGGAGGAAGAACAGGTCAGGTCGAGTCGTGGGTCTACTTGACCCGGTTGCAGAGGTCTGTGTCAACTCGGATGAAGGTTGAAGACGATGATGACATCATGGGGTGACGTCATCATTTGATAGGTGTTAGAGGTGGACCAATCAGGGACTGCCATGCGGCAGTTCTCAAAACACAGTCAGTACTGACATGTCACACCACGTGGACTCATTGGGTGGTGCCATATGGCAGAGTGTCAAAGGTGTCAAGGGACACGTGGACCAATTGGGTGCTGGCACGTGGCACTATTAGTCTTGACAGCTGTCAAATCTGATAGGTGTCAGACCTGTCAGGATGTCGTTATGATGACGTCAGCATTGATCGTTGACGTCAGCATTGACTTGTGCTGACGTCATCCGTTGAGTTTGACCTGCGTTAACCGGATCTTTGACCCACGTGTGGGGGCGCGTGGGCAAGAACTTTGATGTGAGACTGGTCCCATTAGAATGGTTTCGTCATTCTGAATCCAATGGTGGTGGTTTCGAGTCGATCGAAGATCGTTATGTTGGGAAAATTGAGGTTTTTATCCTCAAGAAGCGTGTTTAGGACACATTGACTTTTCTGGAAGTTTTGGGGGTTTATGTTTAGGACTATTATAGATGGTTAGTGAGCTTTGAGTGTGATTTGGACAGCTTCGGATGATCCAAAGAGGTTGGATTAGCCCGAAGAGGCTTATGGCACGGTTATCGGGGTGTAGTAAGGACGGTCTGTGAGTGGACACTTGTTTTCTAATTATGATGCATGCATAACTATTTTATATGTTTTATATCTATGATTTGAAATGCCTTGAGTGCATATGATTATGGTTTTTAATATTTATGTATTTGCACGTATTGTGAGCTTTATGGTGTTATAATGGATTTATACATGCTTATGTTTTCAATAATGGATTAACAGAAAGATTTCAGATTTGGAAATATGGAATCGGGGTTGAGACCCATTTAATTTTGAACTATCAGACTGGAAGTCCATTTGATTTAATGAGGTATTGGGCTGGAGACCCATTTGGTTTATACTATCGGGCTTAAGGCCTAGTTGGTCATGATATTGGGCATGAGTCCCATTTTTGGTTTATGAAATGTGATTTCAGGCTTAAGACCCTAATGAGATTTGGATTTGGATTTGGATTTGGAATTAGGCTGAGTCCCTATTTGGATTTGGAAATTATACCTCGAGCTGAGACCCTATTCAATGCTTAAACTGGATTTGTGGTATAAATGGTTTTACGATGGTTTTCCACTGGTTGGATTTTGGTTTTTATAACATACCATCCTATGAGTGGATTGTCTCCTCTAGAGGTCTAGGACACTAGAGTAGTCACAGAGCATTGCCTGAGAAGGGTCATCCGTAGGAGACTCGGGATCAGGATTGCTATTATTAGATATTTAGGATGTCATACCCCGGACTGGGTTTAGGGAAGGGCTCAAATTGAGACCTCGAGCTTCACAGGTAGCCTTAGACCGTGACATTAAGACATCTGGGATGCCAAGGATTGATAAACTGTATTTCACTAAACTGGTTATTTGCCATTAACGGATTTGGGCGGTGACCCATACACTTGGATTTGGTCTGAGTTCCTACATGGATTTGGACAGTGACCCACATACTTTGGTTTTATGGTTTTGGACTAAGGCCCTAATGATTTGCGAAAGGAAATGACTTTGATTGATAGACGATTTTATTAACCTTTATTTGATTTAACGCCCGGTTGAGTTAATTTGTTTTCCAATGCATGCATACTTTTTAGTTGTAACGACCCGTCCCGAATATCGGGATTAAATATTAATGAATTATGGTTTAGAATGACTAATCTGGGATTAGTTGAGTGAAATCAGACGAAATGTGCAAAATGACAATTTTGCCATTAGGCGTGGCCAAAATATTGACTTTTAGTTTGGGCTGTCAAATGAACTTTAACCGATGACTGTGACGTAGTCCGGGACGTCACGAGTTCATAGATAAGTGGCACGTCCGATTCCGACATTCGAGGAAGAAGTTATGACTTTCGAAAGTCGAGGGGTATTTTGGTAATTTTGAAAGGTAAGGGCGAAATGCTGACTTTGGACCCGGGAGGTCCAATGGACGAGGACCAAGGACCGTTACGTAGGTTGAGTCGATACGAATCCATAGACAGGCAGCACGCAGAAATCGGAGATTCGATGACGAAGTTGTGGTCACGGGAGTGAAATCGATTAATCGAACGAACTGGGATTTCGATTAAAATATTATTAAAATATTGAATAGTGATAAGTGTTTGAGGACACTTGGATGAGTGACAAGTGTCACCCATCCCTTGTTTTGAGGCCTAAATTCTGCTCCATGTTTCAGGGAAACATCTTCATCATGTTTTATCATTTTTAATCATCCTTAATCATCAATTATCTTCTTCTTCTTTTTTTTTTCTTCAAACCATGAACAACCATGGAAGCAGAGCTTGAGAGAATTGCTTCCTTTCCACAACTGATCTTGAGAGAAAATTGAGAGTTTGAAGAGACTGAGTTAGAGAGGGAAACATGGGGACAGAGAGAGTGTGGTGAAATAGAGAATCGAATTTTAGGAATTTTGGGGGGAAATTCGAAATTGAAGCTTTGAGCCTTGAGGATCAAAATTGAGCTCAATTTGAGTTTTCTGGGATTACCACGATCAGAATCATCGAAAGAACAAAGCAAATTGATGCCCTATTGGCTCTGAACGGACTAGACGACAGTAAGCAATTTCGAAGGTTGAGTTGTGATCTTGGAGAGATCAAACGATGAAATTGAATTGGGGAATGGGTTTCTCATGGTCCAACAAAGCTTCTAGGTGGATCAATTGAAGGAAATCAAGTGGGACAGATGAATTTCGAAGGTTGAACAGTGCCCACGTGTTCTTCGAAGTTCATCTTCGAATCGTTTGATTTAAGGTAAGAAATCGTCTAATTGAACTTACAGAACTTTAATTGGACTTGAAACGAAGCTGTTCGAATGATCAATTGAAAGATTGGATGTCGAATTGATAGGAAATGAGTCGGGTTAAGACGCGGGTTGCAGGACCCAAATCACAGAGAATCGGGTTGGGACGAAGGTACTGTAGCAGGCACGTGGGTTTCACGCCCAGCCACTCATGGCGGCGGGTGACGGCACGTGGGCACGAATCTCGAGGTAAGGTCAACATGATTTTTGTCCCATTTAATGTAACGAACATTTTGACACTGGTTTCGAGGAAATCGGTTATCGTTTCGATAGTGTTCTAAGTATCCGAAGTTTAATTATATGTTTAAAATACGTATTTAAATCTCAAAAAAATTGGGGAAAATTATATGAGGTATATTGAGATGTTAGTGACCCTCGTTAATGATTTTGGATAGGAATTGCAGTTTCCAAAAATTACAGAAAAAAGTGCAGCTAGGAAAGCGAGCGATATGGACGATGCGTGTGAGTGGACTTTGTTTTCTAACCGTGATGTATGCATATATGTTTTAAATGCTTTATTATATGATTTGATATGCTTTGGCATGATTGATGTTTCAATCCGGTGATTTCTCGATTTTCTGGATTATTATATTATTTTTGCCACGATTTTCGAGAAATTATGAAATTGATGTTTTGGGCGTAGGCCCGGGATTGAAAATGATATTTGACTCGGGTTATGAGTCAAGGATTGAAAATGATGTTTTGACTCGGATTATGAGTCATGGATTGATTTCATGGATTTACGTGAAAGTGGCAACTGAGGTTGCGATCGCATGGATTTGCGTGAAAATGATATTTTGGGCGTGAGACCCAATTGGATAGTGATTTTGACTCGGATTTGGAGTCACATGTGAATATGATGAAATTGATGATATTGATTTATAAAGTAAATCCTGGACACTGTTTTATGATAGATTTGTGGAACTTGCTTTGTGAAAGCTATGTCACGGGCATAGGCCCTGTTGAAATGTTTTTTATTTGATTTGAGACATAAATGGTTTTCAAATGAGATTACTGGATTTGGTGACTGTTCCACATATACCATCCTCTGTGATTTGATAGTCTTCCCTAGACGTCGTAAATCCTGGAGTAGTCACGATCCACTGCCTGGAAATGAGTAGCTCCGAGGGAGGCTCACTCTCAGGAGCGTGGGATTATGATGATATCCTCCAGACGTCGTTGATCCTGGAGTTGATATCCCCCCAGACGTCGTAGATCCTGGGGGATGTACTCGGACATGAGACACCGAGTTTGCACGCGTTGCATTGATATCGTGACGGGTTATTTTGGATATTGAGATTGGATATTGAGGATTGGTGGTATTGTGATTTATTGATATTTGTGTCCAGAGGCTTTATAACAGATGCTTTATAACATGATGCTTTATATCATGAACTGATTTGATGAACATGAGTTTTACGGACCAGGGGAAAACATATTTTGATTTTGTCGGTCCACTGTTCATACTTGAATGATTTCATACTATTACTCATGTTTTATGATATGCATGCATGTTTGTGAAAACTGGAGGGTAAGAATGTGTTTTGGTAAACGTATTTATAAAAGTTTGTTTTGTCCACTCACACCTTTTCTATTTTATGGACCCTCCAGGTCACGGCGCGATGATCGAGGCTATTAGAGAGGTGAAGGTATGAGTGGGCACAGGCGCAGTTATCCCTTGTTTGGCAAGTCTTGAAGGGTAATTTCAGAACTTCAGTTGACTTGTCAGACGGGAGCAGGACCGGGCACGGTTATCTATGTCCCTCGGGGACGGGTCCTGTCATTAGTGAATGGTATAAATGTCTTTTCGTGAAATGTGTTTTATCAAACTATTTCTTTTCGTCCACTCACGTCTTTTCATGGTTTTAATACCCTTCAGGTTGATTGTGGATGCGGGTTGTAACAGAGACCAAGACATCACACTCATCCACTGATCCTGGAGCGCTCAAGAAGTGTCGAGAGGGTCAAGGTCTAGGTTATCCCTTGTCTGGCACGTGATGTCAGACGGGAGCATAACATATCCCGCGTTAATTAGGGGGTGGCAATAGGTCGTGTCGTGACGGGTTCGTGTCGTGTCATGAATTCTATTTTATCCAAATATGCCCAACTCGAACCCGACCCGTTTAATAATCGTGTCAAGGATGTCCAACCCGAACTCGACCTGTTAATGACTCAGGTAACCCATGTAACCCGTATAACTCATTCAATAAACAGGTCGTACTAGAAACCCAATTAACCTAGGACCCATTTGACCTTTTTAACCTATTTAACATGTTTAACCTATTTAAACTATAAGATTTAATAGGTATTTAGGTTGGTTAATGGGTAGATATATGAGTTAGTAATGACACGTTTATTAAACGGGTCATTATATTGGTCAATATACGGGTTAACAAGTTAACCCGAAATCTACCCATTTATTAAATGGGTTAACATGTCATTATACGGGTTAACAGGTTGACCTGAAACCCACCAGTTTATTAAACATTTCATAATAGGTTGACCCGGAAATGACCCGACATTTTAATTGTGCGGGTTGACTCGAGTAAATCTTTTGTGGGTTTTGAGTCGTGTATCGAGTCGCTCTTACCCTTGATGGAATTTGCCTACAATAACAACTATTAAGCGAGTATCGGGCTGGCACCATTTGAGGTAGCCCTGTTAATTGGTTTTTTGGTTCGGTTTTTTTACCGAAACTGAAACTGAACCAGTTGGGGAACCAGTTTTGGTTCCATTTCGTTTTTCCTCAAAAACCAACTAAAACTGAAACAGAAATATTAAGTTAATTTGGTTTCAGGTAAAATCAGTTTTTTTTTTTCGGTTCAATCCGGGGCGAATTGATTCAGTTGAACTAGTTCGATTTTCTTTAAAAATTGGTTTATTTTGTACTTTTATACAATAATCAATATTTATTACCTAATTAATGTCCATTACAACTAATCAATATCCATTACAACTAATCATTGTTCGTTACAAATAACAAAATTATCAAGACATCAAAATCCACGTAAAATGTCCATTATAAACAACAAAATCATCAAGGCATCAACAAAAGCATGGTCATATGAAATACACTATACATTACAGGACCAGAGATAATAATCAGGTCGTATTATGTGAAACACTTCTTTGAGTTTCTACAAGCTCAGCATCAAATTTATTAGAAATATTTAGATATTCAATCATCAGCTTATCTGAACAAAAAATAAAAAAAATAAAAAATAAATTACATATTCAGTTATTATTTTACGGGGACAATATCCAAATTCTAAAGTTCGACAATTCATGCAATTGAGGGGAAAAAATTACTCACGAAAATAAGAAGGAAAAAAGGAAAAGAAAAGACTAAAATTCAAACATTTATGAACCAATCAAACTTACCATATTCCGTCAAAGAACAATAATGAACAAGAATTGAAATCATTTTGGCCTTGCAAATCTCAAGGCAGCGCCTGCCAAACTTTTAGGTCGTAGAATACTAGATGAGTGAAATTAACCAATTAAGACTTAATTGGTTTCAGAACCTATATCAACTTATTGGATAGGAAACATTATAGCTTAAAACTAATACATCAGGAATTAGATGTATTAAAAAAAAGGTAATTAACCTTCATTCATCATTTCAGCATTAGTTTGAAAAATACAAAAGCAAGGATTATGATATTGTAAAATCTGATACTAAGAACATAGTAACTTAAGACATATGGTGTTTTTGCATAAACAATGTCACTTAAGAGTTAAGAGCAATGACTTGTTTCCATTTACATAACTGTTTGGTAAAGAGGACAGTTATGCACTTGCTAATCTTCCTATGTTCTCAAATCAGCTTTCATGTCATTTTCACTTGAGCTATCAATATATATATATATATATATATATATATATTAAAGCTTAAAACAGGGATTCACAAGTAATAGCATTTATTTATGTGTAAACATGCATAAGTGAGAAGTCATTTGTGATTGAATTATAGTCCAAAAAACACTGATGTTTCAATTACTGATAAAAAATTCCTAATTTGATGTATTACTAAGGGAAGGAAAAGAAAACAAATATCATCGAAAATCACTTACACATGGTGTCTAACAATTGAGCACTACGTATATGTAATACTTTCTCTGAATGTCTTGATATTGACAAACATGGGTAAATTTGTTGTTTATGTCCTATCCAAGTTCTTAGGCCATATGATTGTATAATCCCAACTCTAGCTCAACCGAAGTTCAAGGGTGAAATTTTAGCATTCAATGTAAGACCCATGTCCTGCAGGAAACGGTGAACGATCCCACATTCCTAGGAGGGGGGAATGGTCTGGGAAGGGAATGGTGGTGTGCCTTAAAGGTGTAGGCCCACACCTATCTAGCACGAGGACTTTTGAGAGCTCAGTGGCTTTGGGGAGGATTGGAACCCCAAAGTTAAGCGAGTTGAGGCTGGTGCAATTTCATGATGGGTAACCCTCTGGGAAGTTGCACCGTGAGCTTCCGAAAACAAAACAGTGAGGGCGAGGAGGCCCAAAGGGGACAATATCATGATAGATGAGTCGGGACCTGACAGAGGAGGGTCGCGTCCTGACAGAATGGTATCAAAGCCAGACCCCGACTGGGAAGTTTGCCAGCAAGGACTCTTGGCCCTAAGGGGGGTGGATTGTAAGACCCATGTTTTGGAGGGAACAGGTGAACGATCCCACATTCCCTGGGGGGGGGGGGGGGGGGGTGGGAGGAATGGTTTGGGAAGGGAATGGTGGTGTGCCTTAAAGGTGTAGGCACACACCTATCTAGCGGGGGAGATTGGAACCCCAAAGTTAAGCGAGTTGAGGCTGGTGCAATTCCATGATGGGTGACCCCCTGGGAAGTTGCACCGTTGACTACGCCCAAACTACGCATTAAATTAAACATGTAATTCGAGTGTTATGCAATTTAAACCCTTTTTGTGTAGATGTTGTATTGGTAAATAGGGATCGTTCTTAACCGGGGAAATTAGGGAACATTAATAATGTGTTAGTGGGAAAGAGTAATAAATAAATGAATAATGAATACATTAATGAATTAAATAATTAAATAATTAAAGAATTAACAAATTAAAGAATTAATGAATTAAAGAATAAAAGAATTAAAGAATTAATTAATCAAAGAATAATAAACTAAAAGTATTAAAGAATAAAAGAATAAAGAGATGAAAGAATCAAAGAATAATAAACTAAAAGTAGAAAAGAAGAATAAAAGAATAAAAGAATAAAGAATAAAAAGGATAAAAGAATAAAATAATAAAAGAATAAAGAATAAAAAAGAATAAAAGAATAAAAGAATAAAGAATAAAGAATTGAAAAGGGGAGTTTTGAAAAGAGTTGTAAATATAAAATAAAGAAAACAAGTAAAAATAATTAAATACTTAATTTTACTTTTACTTTAACCTTTGTACTAGTAAACTTTCTTCAAACACATATTTTTACCAACACTCTAACATCATGCTCATATTGAACCAATCACGAAATCATACCTTAATCATCTCAAATACATGCATACATTTTTCATATTATAAATGCACCGAACAACGGATTATTACTTACAATATGATCCACCTTAAGTAAGTGATTTAATGCGCCGAACAGCGATCAAACATTAAATCTCTTCAACTCTATTCTAAATGCCCCGAACAGCGGAGAAGTATGGATTTTCACAAGAATTTAAGTAGAGAAGTATGGATTTTCACAAGAATCACCGAACAGCGGCAGGAAACTTGTGAAGATGGAAGAAGAAATACGAGGAATTCGGTCTTAAAACTCTTGAATTGCCTTAGAATTACTTGGCCTAGGTATTTCTTTAGGAAAGCATAAAAATGTGTTTAAGAGATCTCAAAGAAATATCACAGGAACAAAGTAAAGAAGAAATGAAATTAAGAAAAATAAAAATAACATAAATTAAGAACAAGAATTAAAAGAAAGCTAATTAATAAGAAAATCTACAAGAAGTTAAAATGGTCCCTAAAAATGTCTCTCAAAAGAGAGAAACAAAAGAACTAACTAAGAACTAGAACTAAGAAAAATGAAAGAAATGGAAGAATGAAACTAATTGGGGACTCCCCAAATACAAGAATTGAACCCCTATTTATAGGGGGGAAAAGCTAATTACACTCTAAAAAAAATAAATAAAAACAAATAAAAGTTACAATAAAAATATAAAAAGTGAAATGATGAGATTGGGTGGTGTTTGTGGGGAAAAAATTTAAAAAAAAAACAAGTGAAAAGCTTAAAAAGAACAGCAAAGAAAGCATATTAAATAGTGCTATTTGGTGGATGACAGAAATCAGCTGGAAGAAGGATGGAGATTAGGCCGGTCTGTGCTGGAAAGGGAGGCAGTGGCCGGCAGGCGTGCACTGAGCTGGCGCAGAGGCTGTCGGCAGGCGCTTGCTAGAAAGGTGAGAGGGCGATCGACACACGAGCGCCGAGACTGGGGAGTGTTGCTCGGTGGCGGGCTGCTGAAGCGCGGAGGGCCTGCACCGGACTGGGCTTGTTGGATTTCTTTTTTTCTTTTTCTTTTTTTTTCTGTTGGGCTGGGCTGCAACATAAAAATTAATTAATTAATTTAGTAATATTTCACCGAAATTCGTCCATAATATTTTCGTTAAAATTCCAATCGAGACGATTCTTTCGCCAAAATACTCCAAATTACAAACTTTATTTATTTAAACAAAAATAACACAAAATAAATTATTTTATCTATTTATTTAATATTTTAATATTAAAAGCTAAGTATAAAGGGTATAAAATAATATAAAATAATGCTTATTTGAGGACCTATCAAATACCCCCACACTTAAACTTTGCTAGTCCCTAGCAAATACTAAAATTAAACTACGAATTCAAAATAAGTAAACCATTAACCATTTGTCTCAATATTTCATTATTACAATCATGGCATAAAATATTTTCACTTAAAGCGTTTAAGCATATGGAATTCAAAAGTTAATACTTTGTAACAAAATGCTTCAACAAGTAAGATAATGAGTAAATATGGTGAAATGGATCTCAACATGAATAAAACAAGTATGAATCAACTCACAAGGATATGCACTCATAAGGCCACTCAATTTGTGAGGTTTGTGTTTGCACTCAATGTATGTGAGAAATACTCACATAATCGAAATGAAGTACTTTTGCAAAATTTCAAAAAAACACCTCAAGATAAAAACAAAACATACTTGCGCAAATGAATCAAAACCATAAGCTTACTCAAGTGATTGACTCCACTAATCAAAATTTATCATCTTAAGGATCATAAGGTCTTTACGAAGGTTGTAATGGGGCTAAAATTAGAGGCAAGGAAAATATAGGACAAGTGGTGCTCAATTCGTTCCAAGACTCAAGAGACTCCCAAAACATATCATAGCTTCCCAACCTTAGTGCAATGATGTCAGTAATCCATCCCTTCGAACATAGGCCTAATTCCATCATGTTGGGCCTCACAATCATTTTTTGTGTCGGATTTACAAATGTAAGGGATTTAACTCAAACATTACATAACCAAACCTTATTACCTTGATCGAGACTCAACTTTTTTTTTTCTTCTTTTTTTATTTTTTATTTTTTATATCAAGGTAATAACATGTGTCAACAATACAACAAAGTTTGAGTCGGTAAATCCAAAAATTCACATAAAAGTCTTTTCAACATCATTATTATCTCCTTACACAATCTTTATATCTTCAACCGAGTTCTTGGAACAAGGGTAAAGGATGTCTATACTAAGCTCAAGTGTTTAGATAATTATGGTGATGAAAGAAAGGCTTAATGTGGGCTCAAAAGGGTTAAAACTAAGGGGGTCGCAACTCGTGCGCACAAAATAGGGAACATAGATGTTTGAATTTGTGGTTTTAACCCTAATACCTTAATCATTTCCAAAATCAGAGAGTTCATTGACTTAAAAGCTTTGAAAATCACATAGAATAAGTTCTAGTACTCTAGAGTTCATTAAAAGCTATGACAAGCAGTTATGAGACATATGTATATCAATTTAAACAAAGAACTTATGAATCACTCATCAAAGATGTATATAAAGTTCTAAAGCTCACATAAAGTTCATATGATTCATCCTTATCTTATCATGCTCGTTTATATGCCAATTTACATGCATTATCTTCAAGTTATAACACTCAATCACAAAATATTAACAAACAAATTCAAGTTGTAGTGATCATCTTCATAGCCATAACATCTTCATTTCCGTTCATTTATATCATTGACAAGTTAAATGGCAACTTAAGACTCATAAAAACACTAAGTTAAAATATTCAAGAAAACAATTTTTTTTTTTAATTTTTTCACCTCTTTTTTTTCTTAATTGTTTTTTAATATTTTAAGTTTTTTTTTTTGGGACAATTAAAATTGTAAACCATTCCCCCACACTTAAATTCTACATTGTCCTCAATGTAGGAAAATACGAAGTAATTAAACATAGAATCAAAGTAAGGAAGATGATTTACGAAAATAATAGGAAAACACTAAATAAACAAAATAAAAGAGAGTGAAGGGTAAAAGGATAGCAAAGCTGTATTGATGACTCCTTCACATCCCGGGAACACATTGGGTTGCCTCCCAACAAGCGCTTGAAGTTTAACGTCCATCCAGCCTAGACAGAGATGCAAGTTAGTTAGTCAGAGATGTATGTTAATTAAAAATGCAAGTTAGATATGCAAATTAAAGTTAAGGATGCAATGTGAGTTAAAGATGTAAGTTAGAGGAAGGGTGCAATGCAAGTTAAACTAAATATGCAAGTGAAGTTAAAAATGCAAGTTAAATGAAATATGAAATGCAAGTTAGAATGAAAGATGCAAGTTAAGTGAAAATGCAAGTTAAATGAGAATGCAAGTTAAATGAAAGATGAAATGCAAGTTAAGAATTAAATAAATGAAGAAAAAGAAAATAATTTATTTACGTATGAACAATTTTTTTTTATAATTAATTTTTTTTTCGGAATTTAAAAATTAAATAAATGAAGAATTTTTTTTTTTCGAATTTTATGCTCTTTTTTCAAAAAAATAAAAAATAGAAAAAATAAAAAAATAAAAAACAATTACCAAAAAAAAATAAAAATAAGGAAAAGTGAATATTTACTATAAGCATTTATGAACAATTAAAAAGAATAAACATTATGTACAAGTATGAACAAGAATAAAATAATAAGTAAGAGAATTATAAACAAAGATAAATGAAAGACTATTATGAACAAGTATGTATGTATACTAAGAAAAAAAAAAGTTATGAACATGTATAAAAGGTAACAAGTAACATATATACTACATTTATTTACAAGTATGAATTAATACTAACATAAAGCTAAAATAAGAAAAAAAATTTTAATATTTTTTTAATTTATTATTATATATTATTTTTTCCGAAATTTTTTTTAATTCATTTATTTTTCATTTAAAAATTTAAAGTTTAAAAAGACATAAACAAACAATTAATTACATAAGAATAAAATAAGTGTAAACATAAAGTTAGTGGAATATAAAGTTGATAAAATTAATGAAAAAGAAAGTTAATGGAATAAAGTTAAAGGAATATATTTAAAGTGTAATAAAGAAAAAAAAAGTGTGAATATAAAGTTAATGGAATAAAGTATAATGGAATAAATAAAAGTAAAAGTAAAGAAAAGTGAACATATAAAATATACATTTATGACAAGTATCAATTTTAATATGAACAAGTAAAAGTAAAAGTAAACAAATGAAATTAAATTATGAACAAGTATCAATTTTAATATGAACAAATATATAAAAAAAATTATGAACATTTATGAACAAGTATAAATTAGAAATTAGAATAAGTAAAGTATGAGCATTATAAACAAAAATAATAAGAACAATAATACGATGGATAAATAAAATATAAACAAGTAAGTAAATGTTATAAACAAATATAATATTAACAAAAGTAAAATTTATAAACAAGTATAATATGCACAATTTATATACATACACTAACAAATTAAAAAAGATTTTTCATTTCCCCGGCAACGGCGCCAAAAATTGACTACGCCCAAACTACGCATTAAATTAAACATGTAATTCGAGTGTTATGCAATTTAAACCCTTTTTGTGTAGATGTAGTATTGGTAAATAGGGATCGTTCTTAACCGGGGAAATTAGGGAACATTAATAATGTGTTAGTGGGAAAGAGTAATGAATAAATGAATAATAAATACATTAATGAATTAAATAATTAAATAATAAAAGAATTAACAAATTAAAGAATTAATGAATTAAAGAATTAAAGAATTAAAGAATTAATTAATCAAAGAATAATAAACTAAAAGTATTAAAGAATAAAAGAATAAAGAGATGAAAGAATCAAAGAATAATAAACTAAAAGTAGAAAAGAAGAATAAAAGAATAAAAGAATAAAAGAATAAAAGAATAAAGAATAAAAAGGATAAAAGAATAAAATAATAAAAGAATAAAGAATAAAAAAGAATAAAAGAATAAAAGAATAAAAGAATTAAAGAATAAAAATTAAAGAATTGAAAAGGGGAGTTTTGAAAAGAGTTGTAAATATAAAATAAAGAAAACAAGTAAAAATAACTAAATACTTAATTTTACTTCTACTTTAACCTTTGTACTAGTGAACTTTCTTCAAACACATATTTTTACCAACACTCTAACATCATGCTCATATTGAACCAATCACGAAATCATACCTTAATCATCTCAAATACATGCATACATTTTTCATATTATAAATGCACCGAACATCGGATTATTACTTACAATATGATCCACCTTAAGTAAGTGATTTAATGCGCCGAACAACGATCAAATATTAAATCTCTTCAACTCTATTCTAAATGCCCCGAACAGCGGATCAACATTTAGTTTCGAATTGAAGTTTAAGTACTAAAACATATGAAGTAAAAGAAACTCAAAAAGTAAAACACATGGAGATTGCATTCTTACTTACAAATGTTAGAAAGAAAATACCAACACATATATTGAATTATAAGTAAAACCAATAACAATAACAAGAATTTAAGTAGAGAAGTATGGATTTTCACAAGAATCACCAAACAGCGGCAGGAAACTTGTGAAGATGGAAGAAGAAATACGAGGAATTCGGTCTTAAAACTCTTGAATTGCCTTAGAATTACTTGGCCTAGGTATTTCTTAAGGAAAGCATAAAAATGTGTTTAAGAGATCTCAAAGAAATATCACAAGAACAAAGTAAAGAAGAAATGAAATTAAGAAAAATAAAAATAACATAAATTAAGAACAAGAATTAAAAGAAAGCTAATTAATAAGAAAATCTACAAGAAGTTAAAATGGTCCCCAAAAATGTCTCTCAAAAGAGAGAAACAAAAGAACTAACTAAGAATTAGAACTAAGAAAAATGAAAGAAATGGAAGAATGAAACTAATTGGGGACTCTCCAAATACAAGAATTGAACCCCTATTTATAGGGGGGAAAAAGCTAATTACACTCTAAAAAAAATAAATAAAAACAAATAAAAGTTACAATAAAAATATAAAAAGTGAAATGATGAGATTGGGTGGTGTTTGTGGGGAAAAAATGTAAAAAAAACAAGGGAAAAGCTTAAAAAAAAAAAAAGCAAAGAAAGCATATTAAATAGTGCTGTTTGGTGGATGGCAGAAATCAGCTGGAAGAAGGATGGAGATTCGGCTGGTCTGCGCTGGAAAGGGAGGCAGTGGCCGGCAGGTGTGCACTGAGCTGGCGCAGAGGCTGTCGGCAGGCGCTTGCTGGAACGGTGAGAGGGCGATCGACACACGAGCGCCGAGACTGGGGAGTGTTGCTCGGTGGCGGGCTGCTGAAGCGCGGAGGGCCTGATTTGGACTGGGCTGCAGCGGACTGGGCTTGTTGGATTTCTTTTTTTCTTTTTCTTTTTTTTCTGTTGGGCTGGGCTGCAACATAAAAATTAATTAATTAATTTAGTAATATTTCACCGAAATTCGTCCATAATATTTTCGTTAAAATTCCAATCGAGACGATTCTTTGGCCAAAATACTCCAAATTACAAACTTTATTTATTTAAACAAAAATAACACAATATAAATTATTTTATCTATTTATTTAATATTTTAATATTAAAAGCTAAGTATAAACGGTATAAAATAATATAAAATAATGCTTATTTGAGGACCTATCAACTGTGAGCTCCCGAAAACAAAACTGTGAGGGCGAGGAGGCCCAAAGCGGACAATATCGTGTTAGATGAGTCGGGTCCTGACAGAGGTGTAAGCACACACCTATCTAGTACGAGACCTTTTGGGAGGTCAGTGGCTTTGGGTGGGGGGGGGATTGGAACCCCAAAGTTAAGCGAGTTGAGGCTGGTGCAATTCCATGATGGGTGACCCCCTGGGAAGTTGCACCGTGAGCTCCCGAAAACAAAACCGTGAGGGCGAGGAGGCCCAAACGGACAATATCGTGCTAGATTAGTCGGGTCATGACATTCAATGTCCCTAGGCTACCTGCCAACCACATCAGGTCCAAATGACAAAGATTATAAAACAATCAGAAGAATTTCCTTAATGTAATTTCATTTCCTTTTTAGTATGTATGCATGCTTTTGTACAATGAATAATACAAGATTCACATACATAAGGAAAAATCTTGATATCAAAAAATGATAAAACCTACTACAAATGAAGCAAACAATCAGAATCCTCAAATGAAATATCAAGTAGAATCTAGTGATTCACTATAATTGCAATTTAGATGACTCAGGTACGTAGTTTCTACTTGTTTATCTGCCTTCATCATCTACCATTTACCACAATTCACCAGAACCAAAGTATTCAAGAATTATATTCGAATGGGAATCGGGAAATGAGTGCAATTTATCAAACGGGCAATGACTACTGCTCCATTTACATGGTTAACATTTTCATGAACTGTACCAAAAACTTCAACGGATATAAGAAACACAACCCAACAATCTCAACCCCAAATTTCTAACTATAATCACAAATTAATAGACCAAAAACTCACATCCCAAAGGAATAAATAACCCAAATAAACATGTACAATTCACAAAAAGAAGGGAAATAAGAACTACAACTCAAAACTAAAACGTGATATGGAAATAGGTCGCAAAAACATGAAAACACCGTAAATGTCAGTACCTAACATTGGCTCCTTCGGATGTCGTTGTTAAACAAGGGAAAAACTTTCGAATAAACTATAAGAACTGATTCATCTTGTTTAATGAAGGGCGAAGACTTCGAAGTTTGAAGGGCGAGCGGCAGCGAGCGACGGCTTCGAAGTTCGAAGGGCGAGCAGCAGCGAGCAGCGACTTTGAATCACCTATAGGAGAGGGCTGAGAGGCTGGAATGGAAGAAGGGTTTGCGAGAGGTACTCTGAGGAGTGCGTGTGAAGTTGTGAAATGTGAGGAACGAGGAAGGAAGGAGGGAGGGAGAGAGGAAGGTGTTTGAGTCTCAGGAGTCAGTAGGCTTTGAATTCGAAGTAGGAACTAGGGAGAGACGAGAGTGAAACTAAAAACTACGAGATGAAGAGATGGCTAATGAGGGTTTCATATATTCTAGGGTTTGGTACAAAACGAAGCCGTTTTTTACAAAGTATAATGTATTTTGGTCCGATTCGGTTTGGTTCCATCGATTTTATTAACCTTTCGGTTCGATTTGGTTCGAAACATTTAGACCGATAATCGAAACCAAACCAACTCAGACCGGTTCGATTCGATTTTCTCCAAAAGGTTCTAATTTTTCTTCGGTTCGGGGATTTTTGGTTCGATTATAATTCGGTGCAGTTTTTGGGTCGTTTTTTTCGAACCAATTAACAAGGATAATTTGAGGCACTCTATGGATGGCAGTGTAGGACGCTATTGTCTTGGACTAGGTAAGCAAAATGGAGGTTTTGACGCTAGAGTTCGTGGACATGACCCAGAAAAAGGTCAAGATCATCAAGGAATGACTGAAGACGGCTCAGGACCGTCAGAAGAGTTATGCCGACCATTGGAGGAGAGATCTTGAGTTCTCAGTAGGAGACTGGGTTTTCTTCAAGCTATCACCAGGGAAAGGAATTGTCAGATTTGGAAGACGGGGGAAACTAAGTCTACGATACATTGGACCATATGAGATTACGAAGCGATTTGGTGCTGTAGCATACAAACTTTCCTTACCCCCAGAGCTTGCACGAGTAAATGATGTATTTCACGTTTCAATGGTACGGAAGTTAGTGCATGAGGAATTGCATGTCCTGGCAGAGGAACCCTTGGAACTTAGGGCGGATTTGAGTTTTGAGGAGCGACCGATGCAAATCTTGGACTAGAAGCAGAAGGACCTGCAAAATAAGACAATCCCCTTAGTGCAAGTGTGGTAGAGAAGCTATCATGTGGAAGAGGCCATGTGGGAACCCGAAGCTTTGATGCGGGAACAACACCCTTATTTATTTGAGTAAATTTTGGGGATCCCCTGAACATTTAATTAAATTTAAAGTCGGAATTTTATGTAAAATGACAATTTTTCCCCTAGTTAGGGACAAATGTTAACTCAGGATACTATTTTGACTTTGATCGAGGCCCGTTACGTAGATCGAGACGTTCAGAGTCCATGGACAGGCGGCACGTTGAAATCGGACGTTCAACGGGAAAGTTAAGGGTCAAAAAAATAAATCGACACTATTCAAAGTTTATGAGGAATTGTGTAGGTGGCATTAATTGATTGGTCAAAGAGCCCAGTGGACCAATCAGATGAGTGATAAGTGTCACTCATCTAATTGGCCCAGGAACCCAAATAATTAGGGTTCATGTATCTTCACCTTCTCTGCTTTCTCATTGCACCCGAAACACAAACACCACAAACCCACCCCCACCTCCATTATACCATCATCTTCTATGCTTTGTCTGAGAGGATGAGAGTGACAAAGAGGTAGGGGGACGAAGGAGACGGGGGCGTACGGCGGAGGAGTTGCTTAGAGGTAAACCCGAAACCATGAAAATGGGTCAAATTTCCAAGTTGAGTCTAGGGGTTTGTTGGACCGTTATGATAACCAAAACATGTTACTAGGGTTTGAGCGATCTCATAGAGACCAAAACCAAGGACCAAGGTGGTCGGGATCGACGCGAAAGCACAGTGGAAGTTTCATGTCACTGTTCAACATTTAAAAGGTATGAACTTCTACTTTTTTGTTGGGTTTAGGTCCATAGATCTCTTCTAGGAACCTAGACGATCATGTAGGACCAAACGGGATCGAAAATGGTTTAGAAATAACAAAAGTTAGAACCAGGTCGGGTCGTGGGTCTAGTTGACCCGTTGTAGAGAAACTGGTTGACCCGATTCAAGGTTGACGATGATGACATGGAAGTCCGCATCATCATCTGTCAAGTTTTCAGGCCACATGGCCAATAGGAAGCTGTCGTATGACAATTGTCAGATCCCAGTCAACACTGACATGTCAGGCACGTGGCCAATAGGTCATTAAGGGATTTAAAGCCATGGGAAGCATGTCCAAGACGCGTTTCTGGTATCGAGCTTTGTGAGGGTTAAGTGTATGACTTTTTATAGCATATTAGTGACACTTAGATAGGTTTTGGATAGGCCCGAAGATATTGGACTAGCTCGGTGATAGATTGAACGCTGAGGTTTAGCGTGTAGCGTGGATCGAGTGTAAGTGGGTCGTTTGTTTTATAAATGAAATGCATACATAATTGTTTTACTATGGTTTAAGTTAAATGATTTGATATCATGGTTTTTATGAACATAAATCTTCGGTTGTGAACCATTTTATGGATTTGAGTGAAAATTCGGTTTTTTGGCTTGAGACCCATATGGATACCTTTTGACTGGATTTTGGGGTCAAAAAGGATTTCATGGAAAAAGGTTTTCATTTGGGTTTGAAAAGCGATCTAGTATGATCGGGTTTGAGAAAGGGAATTCTATAAATGATTTCAAACAATGTTCAATGAACCAGATGCATGTTTCCACATATACCATCCTATATATATTGTTGAGTCTCCTCCAAACGTCTAGGATCTTGGAGTAGTCACAGTGCACTACCTAAGATGAGTGGCTCTGAGGAGAGGATCAGACTGAGGAGTGTGGTGTTATGATATCATCCTGGACGTGGCAGATCCAGGGCAGGCACACCATATTGATATCACCCCAGACGTTGTTGAGTTGTATCCTGGGGAGTACTCAGAGATAAGACCCCGAGTTGCACGTGTAGCATTTTTAAATCATGACTGTTGTTAGTTCTGGACATCACAGATGTCTGACGATAGGTTATATTGTGTGTTACTCTTGGTATTTGTTCAGGTGCTTATGTTCTTCTATGGTTCGATTTACTTCCATACGTTTTCAATTATATGCATGCATGTTTATAAAACAGAGGGTCTGTGTAACGAACCGTCCTGAATTTACGTCATTAATTAAGGACTAATTGAGGATTAGGGAGACTAATCGGGAATTAGTCGAGGATTTTCGGACGTTCAGGGTGAAATGACAATTTTGTCCCTGAATGAGGGTAAAAAGTTAACTTTTAACCCGAGAGGTTACATGCACGAGGACCAAAGACCGTTACGTAGATTGAGACGATACGAGCCCTTAGATAAGCGACACGTCAAAATCGAACATTGTACGGAAAAGTTACGGGTCACAGAAGATTTCAGGAACTATTTATGGTGGCATGTTTTTTGAAGCAAGTTAACTTTTCTCATTTAGTGGGCCCAGATATTTGTGTTCAGGCCCTTGATGAGTGACTAGTGTCACTCATCCATTGCCCCCATCCTATTTCATTCGAACCTGAAAGCCAAAGACCCACAAAACCAACCCCAACCATTATACCATCATCTTATGTGGTTCACCTGACAGAGTAAGGGGGAAGGGAGGACAAAGAAAGATGACGGAGAGGGACTGAACACGGCAGAGGAGTCACGACCAAGTAAGAACCCGAAAACCCTATTTGGACCAAAAAATTGGAATTCAAATTCTAGGGATTGTTAGGGGTTTCTGATGACCAAAACAGGTTCCCAGGAACCAGATGACCACAACAGAACCAAAACCAAGGACTAAGGTGGCTGAAATCGACGGGGAAGCAAGGTTGAAATTGCCTGTCACTGTTCAACATTTGGGAGGAATGATTTTGAACCTTTTAGCTAGTTTAGGGTTCACAGATCCCTTCCTGGTCGGGGGGAGGAGGGGAAGAACGAACCACATCGGGTTGCGGGTTTGTTTGACCCAGTTGTAGAGATCCGAGTTGACCTAACTGGAGGCTGAAGATGATGACATCATCATCTGTCAGACCTGACAGGTGTCAGATGTCAGGCTGATGTCAGCATGATGACGTCAACGTTGACCATGATGATGTCAACGTTGACTTTGCTGACATCAGCGTTGACCGTTGACCAAAATTTGACCCGTATGTGGGGGCACGTCAGCACGAATTTTAAGGTGATAAAGGCCCCATTTGAAAGGTTTCGACAATTTGAATCCAATGGTGGTGGTTTCAAGTCGATCAGAGATCGTTAGGGTCGTTATTTAGAGGTTTTTAGCCTTGGGAAACATGTTTGGGACATGTTGATCGTTCTAGAATGTGTGAGGTTTATGATATGGACTTGTATAGGTTAGTAGTTAGTAGTAATCTTTGGATATGATTTGGACACGTCTGGACATCCCGGAGAGTATGGATTAGCCCCGAAGTGGCTTACGGCGCAGTTACAAGCGCACAACGCGGACAGTCTGTGAGTGGATGTTTGCTTTACAAATATGATGCATCCATAAATGTTTTTTATGTCTTATGATCATGATTTTAGATGCATTGATTGTATGAAGTTTTGGATATGATTCAGCATTTTCGTAGAAAATGCCTTTATATTACACGTATTTTGAGATTTCTATTTTATATGTGCATGTGATTATATGATTTGACGGTTTCACGGAGATGAGGGAAACTGAGGATTTCTTAACGGTAGTGAAGGATTTCATGGAGATGCATGAAATCGATATTCGAACATGAGTCCTAGTCGATAAGATTTGACTTGGATTGAGTCAAGTATGATTTTGGAAAAGTGTTTTGAATCGTGAAATGGTTTTCGGACTTGGAAATTTCTTTCGGGCGTATTACCCAGTTGATTTATGGTTTGACTTAGAGTATATTCAAACGTAAGATATATCGGGCTGTGAGCCAATTATGTCATTTATGAAAGATATTTCGGGCATGAGACCCAGTTGTAGATTTGATAGGGCTCGAGGAATCCTAGGTTTATGAAGTGTTATTAGACACTATTTTCGGGGTTGTGTCCCTATGATTTTGAGTTTAACGACTTGGGTTTTATTAGAGGGCCTCCGGTTGTGAATGAATTTCCCCGGAGCGCCTCCGAGGTACGAAGAGGTCACGATGCACCTGCTATCAAGCAGCCGAGAGAGGCTCGAATCAGGAGTGTGGTATATGAGATCGATCGATGATATGTTCACGACGATCTGGTGATTGTCGACTGGTGATGTGTTCCGGGAGACATTCTCAGGATTAAAGCAGTCCTTGAGCTTGGGTACGTGTTGTTGAGATTAGAACCGTGACTGATGATACTGATGATGATAATGGGCTGAGATCCCACATGGTTTTATCTTTGGGCTGAGACCCCACGTGCTTTGATTTGGACTGAGACCCTGTATGATTTGGTTTTGGACTGGGACCCTACTGAGAAAATGGCTTCGATTGAGAAGCATTTTTCACTGTGTTTGGTTTGAAAAGTAATACGTCTTTCTTTTCGGAAAGTATTTGAAATACTGTTTTATTATGCATGCATGCTTTTACGTGAAGGGTATAAACGTTAATTTCGTTTAAACTGCTTTTATAAACTATTCTTTTTGTCCACTCAGAGTTTTAATGGTTTTTGATACCCTTTAATTTGATCGCGGATGCGGGCTGTAGCGGATATCGAGATATCACATGTCGCCACAGTTCCTAACGTACTATAGATAATTCAGTGGAATTGGGTGGGTCCTGACAGTTTGGTATCAGTGCAAAGTGTTGCTATTAGAGTGTTGCGTATGTGCTGGATGTGATGTCTCTACGATAAAGATAGCATGTCATCAACTTGGTAGTAAGGGTAGGACTAGGAAGGTTAGGTGGAATTGAGCCTATCTTAAGCTTGGTGGGTTCTAGTCGGCATCCCATGCCGTGTGTTAGACACTGAGTAGGGTCAAGTTCTTGTGGGCCCAGCGGCTAGAAGCATTAGAGTTATGGATGGATGAGACCCTCAGGGTCGAGTTACTGATGGACATCTATCCTGACGTGTTGGGGTGAGCAGACGAGGTCGTGGGTGACCTGAGTTGAGATTTGATTGGACAAGTTACCAGGAGAGTGGTACTAGTAGATCAGATTCTGAGGCTGACCAATCGGTGGATTACACGCTTATGAATGGGTTATAATGGCATTGAGCTACGTTCTTGATGACATGATTCAATTAGTCCTGAGTGTTCGGTACGGGCTGTGAGTTACTGCACGAGTGCGGACTCTCGATAGTGGAATGTTTCTTGGAGCGGTCTGCACCTAGATTGTAACAGACATTTCTATCGATGGACGTGGATAAGACTATTGAGAGTTGAGTGATGTTCGAGGAACGTTCTTACGTTATATCTGCCCCAGTCTTGTCGAGGTACGAGCAGAGGTAAGTGATTGTTGGTCTGCACGAGCGGGGATTTTGGGTTTTAGCCGGGCCGCACTGTGTGCGACAACGATAAGAGATGATAAGCTTTGGGTGCTGGTGGTTGTGTCCTGATGCCACCTCATCTCCACCAGTAGGATTGAGATGACCGAGACGATTGAGGCGGTGAGGCTTCATCAGGTTATGTCGGGTCCTAAGAGTAAGACTCGAGTGAGGATGTGGCATCTCAAAGGGAGATGAGTTTGAGGGAATCCCAACAACGACCAAGTGGTTATGGATGATGCAAAGGCGTCATAGGGATTCTTGTACCTAGGGAGCTTGGGCGAGGGTTGCTTCGAGCTCTGATCCTTGAGTAGCCAACGTGCGAGTCATGGTGGTAGTGATTACTGAGTGGGATAGTGAGGATCCCAGTGGCTCGTTGAGATAGAGTTTGGTTGGTTTACGGAAGGCTTGTGGTGTGCTTAGATGTGTGACAAGCACTCTAGCTATGCTGGTAAGTGATGGTTGGATTGCATGAGTGTTGTGTGCAAGAGTTGAACCCATAGAGTTGGGATGACAGGGCCCACCCCTAATCCCCCGGGATTAGGGACTAAACCCTGCTCCCGTCGAACTTACGCATGACATGAAGGCTAAACTAACGTCCAACCTTCATGTGACACGTAAGTCGGACAAGGAATTTCCGATCCAACCATCTGAAAAGTAATCGGTCTTCCCAGAGTCTATCGAACTACTGTGGATCGCGGGTGTAATGTCTCCGTTTCTCTCGACCAACAACCCATGCCGCAACAACCTGGAGGGTATCGAAAACACGAAAAGACTGTGAGTGGACAAAAATAAAGTATAAGTTCAAAAACATTTCATAAAACAATGACATTTATACCCTCTGTTTCAAAACCAATGCATGCATATCAAATTCATGTCATAAAACCATTCAATATTCCGGTTAAACAAACCATATAAGAAAAACTGAACACAAGTTCCTTTTTCCAAATCCCGAGCCTCAACCCAAGACCACCGAAAACCATTATTTGAAAATCATCATCATCAAATCTCAGTGAAATCCAAAACACATTTAAAGCCACATTCCCATCCATCGAACCTGTTGGATCTATCCGAGTCTTTAAACTCCCGAGTCTTTAAACTCAATCCAGGTCCGAGTCTTTAAACTCAACAGGACTACGGGGGAAAATATCAATATCCGAGTCTTTAAACTCCCGAGTCTTTAAACTCAATCCGGGTCTTTAAACCCAATCTGGGCCCGTCCCCCATCAATCATAATCCAGGTCTTTAAACCCAATAACCAGATCCAGCAAATCCAATCCAAAACCGTTTGAAAACCTTTTTTTCCATTTCCGAATCCGAATCCGCAATCTCATCAGGATCCCGAATCCAAACCCAGAACTCATATCCATCTTCTTTCCAGATCCGAGTCCGCAACCATCATTCCGTGAGCCAGCATCCGTAATAACCATTCCGAACGCAAACCCGAAATCCACTTCCAAGTCCCAAATCAAATCTCGAATCGTGATCCGGAATTCCGATTCAAAACCCGAAATCACGTTTCTTAAAACCAGTTTTCTGAACTGGGCTTCAAGTCCGAAAACACCTTTCCGAAATCCTTTTACTTTCTTTTGAAATCAAATTGTATAATCAAATCATTAAAACCAGGTTCAAATCACAATAGCCATCGAAATCTCGTAAAACGTGAAATTCTGTAATTTCCTCGAAAAACGTGCACAAACCGTAAACCATCACAATCATAAATCAAATCATAGAATCAAGTATAGAAAACATATAAAAACATATATGCATGCATCAAGAGTTAGAAAGAAAAGTCCACTCACAGACCATTCCGATGTCGCCTCGATACGTGCGCACTTATGCCGTTCCCTACTATTCTGCTATCCTCGGCTTTCCTGAACCTATCCAAATCCTATAAAGAGGTTATTAACTACTTAATTATGCTTAGACTAAGGCCCCGTAATTTTCCCAAATTTTTAACTATTTTTCACCGAGCCCCAAAACCTTCGGACAGACCGAAACATATCGAGACGATGTCCGATTGACTCGAAACCAGGGCCAAAATTCTCGTTACATCGAATACTTTAAAAGTCATGTTGGAACCTTCCCCAAAAGGGGTCCCACGCGCCCTCACGTACGGCCCAAAGGGGCTGCGCGTGGGAGCCACGCGCCTAGTACTGTTCATCTTCAACCTTTGCCGAACCGGGTCCAGACCGGTCCAGTTGAACCGATGATCACGGTTCAATGTGTTTAACCGTCCATTTCAACTCCAATTCTGTCTGTTTTCAATTCTATAGTTTCTTTGGATGATTTCCTATAGATCTATATGTTTATAACATGAAAAAAGGGTATGTATGATACCTGTTCGATCTATCTGCAACCATCAAAATTCCTCTGTCACGGTTTCACGATTCTATCCAACGTCCACCTCTTCTTTTGCTCCTAACTCCTTCCTGGATTCCCTAGAAAAAATTTCCCATCAACCAAAATGATTTTTAGTCTACAGAGGTCATCCTACCATAATCGATTCAATTAAGCTTTTTCTGAGTTTTTGACCTTACCGTCCTCCTCAAACCGAAAATTCAGGTCCAATGAGTTCGTCCTCGCTTCTTTTCCAGGTTTTATTCTCAGATCATAGGCAGTAAATGTCGTTGTGAGGAGCTTGACCTAGGATACCATTTCCTCTTTGTTTCTCGCGGGTAACAGCCACCGCCCACGGTGGCCCTTGTGACGGCAACAGCACCACCTCACCGTCTGTTCTATCACTCCCCTTCACTCTCACAACTCTCATCTCAGATTGAGGATTTAGAGAACTAGCCTCATACTCTCATCTCTTCTCAATCTCTCCTGTTTTCTGTTCTACACCGTGCACACACAAAACCAACCCTGTTTAAAATTAATCAAGGCGGTCGTCCAATCTTCCACAACCTTCCAGTGTGGGACACTTGTCCCAAATCTGATGGACACAAAACCCCAAAGCAGCCAAGTGTCCATCACTAACTGGGCACAAATCCCAAGGCAGCACAATGACCAAAATACCCCTAATTGTTCAAATTATGATTTTACCCTTCGCTTCCTAGACCCATATCTCACCCGTCCGTTGTCCGATAAAGGCATGCCGCCTGTCGTTGTACTCGGGACGACAAGATCTACCTAACGGTACTCGATTTACGTGAAGAAACCTTGTCGTGCAGAAAGTTAACAAAGGCTCTTCTTTTACCCAAATTACGAAAGTGAGTCTTCCGAACATCATAACTTCCTCCTCGGATGTCGGAATCGGGCGTGCCACCTGTCTACGGACCCGTGACGTCTCGAACTACCTCACGGTCATCGGTCAATGTCCAATTGACCAGCCGAACTAAAGTTCAACATTTTGCCCGTTCTAGGGGCAAAATCGTCATTCTACGCTAAAAGTCCAAAAGTAACCAACTAAACACCGATTAACTTAACTAATCCGTCACTAATCACTTCGCTAATCCCAACTCCCGGAATGGGTCGTTACATGGGACATGCGAGCTAGTATGCCGATGGGTATGGTGATGGAATCACCGATTGGATGTGCAGAAACGGTATGATAAAGGGGCAGATAAGGCCTTGACCTTAAGACAAATTTGTTCCCGAGACACGTGGTTGATGTCCGAGAGAGTGATGGCTTGGAGGCTGGGAGGATACGATCGTGTATTCGTGAGCGACGTGGGGATGTGTGTTATGATGTCCTCCGTTAGCTCATGAAGCTTGGAATTGGTTTTGATGAGATAGCTGGACAGTGAGTTGGTACGGAATAAGTATTCCTTACCCAGTGTCAGCTTAGTGAACTTCGCATCACTCATGGATATATGAGCTGAGTTGAGGGGTGCTATGAACTTGAGCTTGTGAGCCGAATTTGGGTGACTTGGAGAATTGATGGTGCTCGATGTCACTGGAGGTGGTGTGAGCACCAAAGTTGGATGGACTCATAATGGTGTCATAGGTCATGCGATGTGGGCCAAGAGAGCTAGTGTGTATCCTCCGTAGGTTGAGAGGATCTAGGTGAGTATGGGTTCAGGCGATTGAGTATCGCAGTATGTGTGAGTCGAGCTGCTTAGGCATCAAGATGATTTGGACCAATTTGGGCAATGGATCACGATGAGAGTGAATCGGGATAATCGAAATGAGAATAGACTGAGTTGGTTATGGATCGGGCTAGTTGGTGATGAGCGCCAGCCAACCTGGACGGTTGAGATTGGAGTATCATTCATGAAAAGAACAATAGTCGATGCCTTGAGTAGGATGTTGGCAGTTTCTTCATCGCTCCAAATGGAGAGATCGTATTGGTGGTTGATGACCATGGAGTGTTGTTTGATGGTGGTAGGTAACCGACATGTTTGGGATTGGTACATCTTAGTGGCGTGAGTCGGTTGACCTTTGGAATGAACCAATGAATGAGATTGGTTAGTGAACTGGCTGGCTTATCTCTGGAGTTGGTTTGGTGACCATAAGGACTCAAAGAGGACGTTGATAATAGTGTCGTCTGTTTAGAGTGGAGACCAGACAGAATAATTCCGGTGTTGGAACACGATTGGCATGTTAAGCATGTGATGGACGGGTGAGACCCGAGATTGTGGTTGTGTGTGTGGTCTGCACCCGTGAATAGAGCATGATAGTAGCAAGATTGCTAAGTGTGATCAGTCTGATTGAAGTGATACTATCATCAGATTAAGTCCCTTTCTTGGCTCACAACTAACTAGAAACTAACTAAGTAACTAGAAGAAGAGGAAGTAGAAGAGAAAAGGAAGGTGTGAGGGGAGTGAGAGAGTTTGGAAATACCAACTAACTACAAACCAAAAATCCGAAAGAAAACATCCAATTGCTCGTGTGAGCTGTTGAGGTATCTTGGCTTGCAAAGGTTGTCACTAACGTCCTAGTGGAGTTCCATAGAGCGTTCTTGGTCTAGAACATCTCAGTTTAGATGTTAAGGAACCGAAGAACATAGAGTTAGTTTTCAAGCCGAATTTGGGAGCTTCGAACAGAGAACTTGAGGCAGTAAGGTCCTAGATTTTAGGGGGGCGTGTAATTGGGTGTTCGACTTCTTGGACGGTGTGTGAGTGGAATTTCTTTTCTCTAAACTCTTAAGCATCCATATTTATATGTTTTAAGTGGTTTTCTATATGATGGGATTTTATATGATTTTCAGTAATTCTTTATTTCATTATTATTTTATTACAAGTTTTACGAGATATTGCGTAAATTACGTTTTGAATACCATTTCGATTGTGATTTCAAGTTGAATATGTGTTTATGACATGAAGTTCTGTGGTGATGGATTATTTTTTATATTTGTATGATTTTTATGTGATTTTTGGGTGATTTTACGATAACTAGTTTATGGCATGATTTACGAGGTTTATGTTAGAATTGCGTCTTGGGCTTAGGCGTAGGTTTTCTATTGTGGGTTTGCGTTATGAAGTTGATACATGTTGACATGACCCAATCCGAATACACACGATTAGTACACATGGGCCCTGCTCCCGTTTGACAGAAACCTTGTTAGACAAGGGATAAACGCAAACTCACTCGTTCATGCCTCCATCTCTCAAGCCTCAATTTCCATGTAGCGGCCCTGGAGGGTTACAAAACCAAGAAAGCGTGTGAATGGACAAAAATAAATTGTTTAAAAACACACTTTGAAAACATTCATTCTTTTACCCTTTGTTTTCCAAATCCATGCATGCATAAGAAAAAACTATTTCAAAACCCGTTCACTTGGATTTAAAACAAAACACCTTTCATAGCCTAGAATTGTATGAAATAGTTATCAAATTGAAAACTACACGAACAATCAAAATGACCAATAAGTCAATACAATAATTCATGTATAATTTCACATCATGTAAATCCACACATGGCCATCATAGAAATCACTCAGAACCAAACCCATCATCACAATGTCACACATGAAACCACCGCCCCACTGGAAAGCACACCACAAACTCACTCGGGAACCAGAGCCCAGCTCGACGTCCGAGATTCACTAACACGCAGCTCAAGAATTACCACATAATTCACACATAATCAAATTATCACCAATACACAAGCACAACATCAATCATCAAATGCACCACAACAATCATCATATCAATCATCACATCACAAGTGTGTTACCGATAGGTTATCACATACACATTTGCTTAGGAACCAGAGTCCTACGCTCAACATTCAAGTCATCACAACACAGTCTCAAGAACTGGAGCCCCGGGCTCGATGTCTAAGACCAATCAATCAACGAGCATCATTCTCGTAAAACATACCATTATATGACTTTCGTATAAATCGTCCAGAAAACATATGAAAATCAGATAGGTTCCAAAATACATTATGTCATGTCATAAACCAAGTTCGATTCGAAACTACAATCAAAACGGTCTTCAAAACCAATTTCTAGAACTCCTCATAAAACGTGTATTACAATAATAATAAAATATTCATAAATACACCGAATATCCAATAAAATGCTCAAGCACTCATCATCATCCAAATAACTTAGAAACACATTGAAATCATATAAATATGCATGCATGGGAGTTTAGGGAAAGGAAGTCCAATCACACCTCCGAATCGCCGAATTCACCTTTGCACATTTTTCCGTAATTCCCGGGAATGTCACTTCCAAAACTGCTTGACCCATCGAAGGATTCTCGGCCACACCTGCACCTCACAATTTTTGGGTGGTTTCAGCTTCCAAAACTTCGTTTGGGCAATCAATTAGGGTCATAGTAACATAAGGAGATTGATCACAATCTTGGTTTCAAGCTTTCTCGTCCAAAACGGGTCCATCAATCTCATACCCAAACAGCTTTCACATATTTCTTCTTCTTCACTTAGCTTAAACCCTATATTTCTTTACTCTGGCTTCTCCCTCTTCTCCTCTCTCTTTTCTCTCTTTCTTCTCTTCTTTTTCTCCTTCTCCCTTGCTTCTCTATTTTCCACTTCATCCCTTGGTTGAAAACACACGAACACTTAAAACCATGTAACTCAACTCACACACACATATAGGTCGGTGGCACATAATCTTAACAGATAAGAGACACTTGTCCCTGTCTAATTAGGCTACAAGAGAAAAATCGCACAAAAATAATTACTAAAAGACCCTTCGAACTAATTTAACAAAACGCCCTTATGTATCTTAGACCAAGAACGAATCCAACCGGACTCCATTTTTGGCATTTTGTATGTTAGCGTACTCGAAAGTACGAAACCTTCGTAACAGTCCTCTCGAATCACATTTGCGAGGTCTCAGTAAAAAAGTCAACACTTTGAGCAAGAAAAGTCAACTCTTTGACTTAGGGGCAAAACGATCAATTTCGTCTGATCTTTCCCCGATTCTTGGTGTGCCGCCTATCTACGTACTCTGAATCTCGAGATCATCATAATGGTGTTTTTGGAACCCTCAAACGGTGTCTCAATTAAAAAGTCAACATTTTTTACCTTGATAAGTCAAAGTCAACCTTTTGACTTTGACCAAAAAGTCAACTAGGGAAAAATGGTTAATTCCATCTGACTTTTCCAATTTTACCCTCGATGAAAGTCCGGGTTGTTACACATGAGTTATAAATGAGTTTCTCGATATTTATGAAATACTATGTATGTCGACTTATGAGATGTCAGATATCTGGAGTTTAGCGCCGCTAAGTATGAGGCTGTGAAATTGGTTTAAGATGAGTACTTAGACATGTCCGAAGGGTGCGTTGGTGCAATTCCTGAACATGGCTCGGACGGTACCACATACAGTTTCCGGGGGTGTTATGTCACAACCCATCCTAATCACCCGGGATTAACACGGGATGTGTCATGCTCCTGTTTGACACGAAGTGTCAGACAAGGGATAATTCAAAACCTTCAGCCCGATCGGCTTCCAGAGCGCGCTAGGATCCGGTGGAGGAGTGTGATGTCTCGGTCTCTACTACAGTCTGCATCTGTGATCAACCTGAAGGGCATTAAAATCATTAAACGTTGTGAGTGGACGAAAAACAATAAGTTCATAAAAACACATTTATCTTAAAAGACATTTATACCCTTCACTAAAAAGCATGCATGCATTCGAAAACCATTTACAAAACCATTTATTCAAATAATCATTATTAGGGTCTTAGCCCCAAAGTCCTTAAATCCAAGTCATACGGGCCCATGCCCAAATCCATTTACACAGATCCATAACATATCAACAATATGTGGGAACTCAGCCCAAAACCGTAAATCCGAGTATGTGGGTCATCGTCCAAATCCATAAAACACAGAAATACCATTTCTGAAATCCAATTACCATTTCATAAATCCAACAAACCATGTTTACCAAATATCATATAACCAATCCTGTCACAGTTTTCAAATCTACGCGCGTGCTACCCGGGGTCTCAAATCCCAAGTCTCTCCAGGGTCCACCAAGTTCAATGTCCGCAGATCAATGACCCTCCCTGGGGGTTATAATCCATAAGTGCCTTCCTGAGAGTAAGGTACCCCACTGAGGTGACTCCACTTAGTTAGTGCTCCGTGATTACTCAGGGGTCCACCTAGGCCAACGACCCTCCCCGGAGGAGACAATCCATAAATAATGGATGGTATATGAAAAACCATTTCGTAATCATTCTCAAAACCTTTCAAACCTTTCAAAGGATCCATGTCCGGTCCCCATAAACCGTCATGAAACCAGAAATCCATGTTTCCAAATCCAAATCCATTTAGGGTCTCCCAACCCGAAATCACATTTATAAACCATAAATGGGACTCAAGCTCGATATCATAACCAATTGGGCCTCAAGCCCGATCATGCAAACCAACTACGCCTCAAGCCCGATTTCGTAAACCAACTGGGCCTCGATCCCAATGCCTTATTAAATCAAATGGACTCCAAGTCCGAGAGTTCGTAAAGCAAATGGCACTCACACCCGATTCCAAATTTCCAAATCCGAAATCAATCCATGAACCAATTGGGCCCCTAGCCCGATAATGTAACTAAAATGAACTTCAAGTGTGACGGATTCCAAAACAAATGGGTCTCATGCCCGAGTTTACCTTTTCAAATCCAAAACCATTTCGTTAAATCATTACCAAAACCAAAAGCACGTATAACCACATCATAAAACCATAAACTTTGATATACGTGCAAATACGTAAATCGCCTCGAAATACGTGTAAATAGGTAAATCACCAATATCCCAATTATCATCATAGAAATCTCATATGTAAAACATATAAAATATTTATGCATGCATCATAGTTTAGAAATCAAGGTCCACTCACAGACTGTCCGAGTTACCGCCTCGATATGCGTGCCAATATGCCTTCCCAGGCTAATCACAGTCACCGGGACTCCTAAACCTGTCCAAATCATACTAGAGGGTTACTAACTACCTTATTAACCTCTCATTAAAGTCCCATAATTTTTCCGAATTTTTAACTATTTTTAAACTTGATCCTAAACATTCGGACAACCCGAATTATATTGAAAAGATGTCCGATCGACACGAAACCAGTCCCAAAATGTTTGTTACATCAAATAGATGAAATTACATGTTGGAAACTTCCTCAAAATATGACCCACGCGCAGCACAATATCATCGTCTTCCTCGCGATTGAACCGGTCCGACTGGGTCTCTGTGCATCTGGTCCAACCGAACCGACGGAACCGGTTCACGCCGTGTTCTCCCTTATTTTCGGTCTGTTTCCTTCCATTTTAATTCCATTCTCTTTGTTTCAATCCTAAGAATCTATTCATGTGATCAAAACAACGAAAAAAAGGCACAAAACCTCACCTTTTCGAATTGATCTTCAGGGCCCAAAATCCCGTCGCCATCCAGGGCGTTTCCACCATCCACAGCCTCTTTTTTTGGTTGCCTTATCCTCGTTCCAACCCCACAAACGTCATCCATACATCAGAAAGGGTCCCTCAACGTTCAAACAAAACTTCAAATTTGAAATCACAAAAAGTGGTTTTCAGGTTACCTGTTTCCTAGGCCATCGTCGCCGTCCACGACGGTCTTGTCATCACCCAGCCACCATCAGCCTCTCCCTCACTCTACCTCTCACCCTTAGTCTAGGAGCAAGGAGATGGATGACATGGGGAAAGGGGTTTCGGGTTGGTTCGAATGGACGAAGGAAAATGGTAGGTGCGTGTATGGGTGTTTGTGAGCAATGGATGAGTGACACTTGTCACTCATCCATTGGGCTTGTTTCAAAATATCTGGGCCCACTCTGGACGAAAGTCCATCCGTCTTGTAAATTGTGCAATAGCTCCCCGAAACTTCCGTGAACCATAACTTTCCCGTCAAACGTCTGATTTTGACGTGTCGCCTGTCTACGGACTCGTGACATCCCGATCTACGTCACGGTCATCGATCCTCATACGTTTGACTCCCCGAGTCAAAAGTCAACATTTCACCCAAAACTAGGGGTAAAACGGTCATTTTACACCGTCCGTTTGATTTTACTAAACTAATCACCGATTAATCTCATTAATCTTTCATTAGTTCCCAGACTAGGGGTCATTACATGTTGTGACAGTCTGGATGATGCTACATATAGTTCCCAGACTGGACTCAGATGGTGCCTAGTGCAGTTCCCAAGGTGGTCTATACATACTGGTTACTGAGGATATGTTGGTTATGTTTGGTACTCAGACGTTGTATTCCTGAGCAGACTCTCAGATGCGATATCCCCGAGTAGGTTTTCACGTGGTGATTAGTTTTCTAGCTTTGAGGAGGGCTTAGTTGTATGAGTATGTTATGGTGATCTTACAGTCGTTGTGATGATAAATTGTTGTCATTACTTATAAAAATTTCCTACATGTACTTCGAGACTTTGATTTTCTTGTTTATGTTTACTTGAATTTCGTCAGTTTTCTTTTACATGCATAGCTTTATAAAACAAAGGGTAAAATTGTGTAAATTCTAAATTGTGTTTTCTAAAAGGTTATTTTCATCCACTCACGTGTTTTCTTAGTTTGAAAACTCTCCAAGGTCGTTGCACGGAAATCAAGGCTATTCAAGAGGTGGAGGCACGAATTGGCGAGAATTACGAGCATCCCTAGTTTGACGAGCATTAAAGGCGAAGTTTGGTTGAGCGACTTGTCAGACGGGAGTAAGGCCCAGATGTGATTGTCTAGGTGTTTTAAGGTGGGGTCCAGTCACCTAGCCTAGTTAATGCAGCAAGGGGTGCCTCGCTAGCTCACTATACATCCGTCAAACACAAGGAACAAAGGAGTCACGATCAAGCCGAAGTTGGACCTGTCTGCACACAATCCCACCAACCACTCTCTACATATGATGCCATCTCTACTGTAAGGGGGAAAACTTCCAATCCCTACTGCACTTGCAAATAGCTTCTCAACTCAATCTTCTGGAGTTAGCCTTACTTCCATGCTGACATGCTCCTGTAATGATAGCCTAAGAGTTTTGCACTAGCCACTTGACACTTCTCACCTACAAACAAGAGAAAAGGACTAGAAAATCAAAGAAGGAAAAAGAAATAAAAAAACTAGGGTTGGGCATGGTATAATATGGTACTTAGCCTTATAGTACTTTAAAGTATGTTTTGTTATGGGTTATTTGTTGAATGAAAACTCATGGGCAACATATAGACGGCCTTCAATTTGATGTTTACAATAGTTTCTTATTGTTTACCATGGTTTGCAGCTTCCCTTACCTTCTGGGTCATATTTGTTCCTACTCGACAACCGTTTTTTTGTTTCTTTGATGACAAGTTAAATGGACGTTTTGTTTCCTTAAGATTAACATACAACAAGGAAAGCTTTTTCGAGTTGGCAACTACGGGCATGATTTCAATTGTTATAGAAGAGGAAGGAAAGGAAACTACATAAAGAAGCAAGGCATGCAATGAAACCAAATAGGAAATCATTTTAATTATTTTTAAAAATAAAATAGAAATTCTAATTTGATTTGGTATCAGTATAGGATGGTGTTTCAAAACATCGATACTGAAACTGTACCAAACTAAATTGATTTGGTTTAAGTATCGTACCAATCTAAAATCGGTTTTACTATTTGGTATTTTTTCGGTATGGTTTGATTCAAAACCGGATGATTTCGATTTTTTGGTTCTATATGTCTGGACCTAGAAAAAACCTTATTTCTTTCTTCTCACCGCTTCAACATGCCTTCTTGTCTCTTCTTCAACCTGTAAGACTAGAGAAAGAAGTTAGAAAATTTTCTCTTCTTCCATCTCTAGCTACATCACCATCTGCAAAATAAGGAGGAGAAACATCTATCTTTAATCTTCAACTTTTTCACCTTCAGCCTTATCGAAGAAAGAAATGGAGATTTGTGTATGGAATTTTGAGATTGAAGGCTACAAGCGTTTATCTTTAAAGAGGCAAAAAAAAATCTGCAAATTAATGGGCGAATTGATGGCAAACGAAACGTTCACCGCCTTTTAATTCCTCATCGAAGAATTAATTGGAGGTATAAATGGAAGAATTACATTAGAGGTTACAAACATCAAGAATTAATTGAAGAATTGATATCAAATGGGCAATTAATCAAGTCTAACCGAGGAAGGCACATCTCAATCACATATTAGGTTTCGAGCCTAATGCATATTTGCGTTATCTTGATGTGACATTCTGAGCCCAGTAGAATTTATCCCATACAAGAATAATGTAAAACAAGACGGAGTCCTACTCTAATATGACTTTTTGGGACTACCAAATTAAAACTTACATCCCTTAGGATTTCCTAAATTCCTAAGCGATGTTGGGACATTTGTGGAAGCATAAATCACTGTAAAATTGTGTAGCTGCCACGTCACCCATAAGTCATATAATGTCCAAATTGCCCCGATAATGACATTAACAGTTCACAGACACTCACACATTAAATAATATATTCACGAGCTGAATATATTATTTAATCGAGCTAAAGCCTCAATAATATTAATATTCTCCTATATTATTTAATCGAGTTAAAACCTCAATAATATTAATATTCTTTCCGAGAATTAATTGTCATTATTATTCTTAATAATGAACAATTATTATAATTTTCATCATTATTCTTAATAATGAACAATTATTATAAATATTAAATTATCAAATAATATTTTTATTAAAAATATATTATTTATTAATTACAATATTCATCGACCAATCAAAATGCTCTGCTACTCACAAAATTTCCATATAAATAATGGAGCTCATTTCATTTTCAAGATAATTTGATTCATCTCTTTTTAAGTTTTTGTGATTTCTCTGTCAAAGTTGGCTTAAGCCTCAAAGTGTTTTTGGTCGAACAAACCCTCGAGGCTTCGATCGAGGTAAACGATAGCTTCCTATTTACTGTTTGAAGGGATCAAGGAGACTTTTGCGAGTGTATTCGAATTCTGCTTCAACAATGTTTCTTGCAAGTTAATCATGGCTAGCAAGTTTAATTAGTGTCTCAATTTCTTAATATAAAATGAGAAAGTATTATTATTTCCATATTGATATTGAGTAAATCTTTCTATAATTAATTTAATATCTAATTGATTGTATATCAAATCAAGTTTGGATTATACCTTACATAATTATAAAAAGATATAAACACTTACAAAAGTAATAAACATAAAAAAAAAAAGTAGTATAGACAAGAGAAAAGAAAAATAATGCGTACTCCTAATATACGTAATATATGTATGTATATAAAAACATAAGGTTAAATTAACGATTATACTCTAAAAATTAGAATTTGATCTTCTTCTCCAATTCAGGTGAAGGTCCTCCACCGTGAAACAAATTCTATTTGTTTTCTTTAAGAAGTATGACCAATATTTTTGAGTTTATTACCTCTTTATATATATATAAATATATTATATATAACTTTTGTAAATTATCCTTTTCTAATTTGAGCATATAAGTACTTTACACATTCGAAAGAGGAATACGTAACATAAAAAAATGATGTATATTACCCATTCCTCTATGGAATGCCTAGGTTGAATTCTCCAGCCCTACATGTCCTAGTGTAATTAGTATGTAGGTTACCCATTTCTATATTTTTGTTTCTATTTTGAGTTTGTTATCTTTCTTTTTTTTGTGTACTCCTTTTTAAGTTTATTATATATTTCTATAAGTATAAAGGTTACTCATTCTTCTAGGGAATGTTGTCCTAGTTTTATATCTTTTATAAATTTATATGTTATAATCCAAATTTGATTTGATGTCCGATTAGTGAGATATAAAATTAATTATACAAAGATTCACTCAATATTAATATAGAAAGAATAATATTTTTCCTTTTACATTAATTAATTTAGATACTAATTAAACTTGCTAACCATAATTAACTTGCAGGACACATAGCAAGCTATGAGAATGGTAGTAAGCATCACCCCCAATTCTTGGTGGTGAACAAAATCGGACTTCATGAGAATGGAGAAGAGGAGAGGGGGAAAACCAACAATTGAGGATTTAATTTTATGAAGTAATAGTTAAGTCATTAAAAACAGATATAAACAAATAATACAAGTTGAGTTAAAGATAGTAACTAAGAAATACAATTGTAGATGAACAAAGTGACATAGGAAGGAGTTGAATTAAAGGAGAAATTAAGGGCATTTGGGGCCCCCTCTCTTGGTCTTCCAGTTGTTGTAGCAAGGGCAGAATTGTTTGTTCCCATATGTGCCTGCAGGCACGCACAAGCACTTGGCACAACACTTTTGGCAGAAAAACAAACATGGCTTCTTGTACTGAGTCTTGGAGCACCTTGTTGCACAACGAGGACTACATTCTACATATATTAGAATCAAAATTGTTTATTTTGTATCGTATGAGAAACAATTTATTTATACATACATAACACTCAACTTGATACTTAACATCAATTCTTATTAAGATTGACGATTAGTTTGATACATGACCGAACGATTTCCATTTTTATTAATTGGCAGAGATAATTTTTAAATAAATTTAATTGATAATTCGCATTAAAATTATAGCATAGTATTGCACCTTAAACACATAATTCTTTTACAATATTATTTTATAATTTCTCACAATAAGCGGGACGAGATATTATCACCAAGAGTGGACGAAAGAAAGTCACCTTTTTTCTTTTCTTAAAATAACAAATGATTTTCCCAAAAATTGGAAATTTTCTGCCAAACTAATTAACTTCTTACCCTGAGGTTGAAGACTGCCTTCAGCAGTTCCATTCTGAATTTCAAAAGAAGAAGTAATTAATTATTACGAATAAAGAGGGTAACTTTGTAATAATATTTGTGTGTGAACTAGGTATTGTAAAATTTTACCATCGTATGGTTGTTACTGGTTTGGGGCTGTGGTGCTGGAGCCTCAGTTATAATAGCAGCCTGCAGAGCAACAGTTTAAGGATCAATTTAATTACATTATATATGCAACCCATGTGATTTGAGTAACACCAACATTATAAAAGTAAATTATGATCTTGAGTTCAGATCGGATCTCGTAAAATGTAAAATCGATACCTAAAATTTATGTCACAATTAACAAACAATTAACGTATTCCATATTTGCTATATGCAGTCAATACTCACACTGTTGTTTTCATTAATTTGTATACACTTGAAGCCAATTATTAAGCAACTAACGGCCACTTAAGATTACTTACAAATTACTTCAGTCAAAATAGGACATGCATGTTTGGCAAAAACAAAAACAAAACTTCAATTCAATATTAAGAGCATGATTTATTGTTAAATGTGCAATGATGACCCTTTCATTAAATTTTTGAATGTTTTCTGTTAAGAAAATGTCATGTACCACATCTCTATAAACCTTCACTTTTAATAGAAAAAGTTCAAAAATTGAGAGAAGAACCATTATGACACATTTGAGTAAAATTTTGGGACAACCATATTTACTATTGAAGTTTAGGAATGGTTGGTAAATTTTGGGTAAAATTAAAGTACGATAGAAACGGTTTAGCCTTAGTGAATTATATGTTGTGGAGATAGAACGAAAACTATGTTTGTGTGTTTGAGAGAGAGAGAGAGAGAGAGAGAGGGAGAGAGAGAGGGAGATAATGTGATAAATGAATAATATTGCTTACATGGTTGTCTGTTAAGAAAAGAAGCATGACAAGGGAGTGCATAACAATATTACTAATCCTTGCCATCGCCATTGCCATTGCCATTGCCATTGCCTTGGTCTATCAACTGCACCTGGAAAATAAATAAATAAATAACTGCTAGCTAGCTGCCTAGCTGGTATGATATATATACTCGAACTCCAGAAGCAACTAGAGAGAGAGAATTAATGGGGTGGAGGAGGAGGTAGTCACAACCTAATTTATAGCTAGGGCCTCTCTCTCTCTCTCTCTCTCTCTCTCTATGTGATTTGGATAATTCTGTGGAAGTGTGTTTTGCATATATACAAATTGAAAGTTACATGTATGCATGGTGCCAACACAGGCATGTGAGTAGCAGGCATATTTATATAAATAAACTTTGTGCTTTTCTACATTCTACATATGTAGGCTAGCCTAGCTAGGGCCACAAACTACCAAATTGGACTCGCGTTTTATAAAAATTGAGTTCTACTTTCTGTCATATGCAATTACTTGTTAGTTAGTACTACATTTTAATTGATTTTGTTACTTAGTACTACCGTCTAATTGATAGGCCTTTAATTAAATTTTATTTTATATTATTTTATACTATTTATATTTATCTTTTAATATTTAAATACCAAAAAATTAGAAAAAATAATATATTTGGGGGAAAATTTTCAAAAATAAATGAAGTCTGAAATTTTGGTTAAAAAATCGTTCCAATCGAAATTATAATAAATAAATTATGGACAAAATAAGGGAAGCCACCAAAAATCTCAAGGAAATTTGGTGGACTTCTATCGAATCCATTGAATCGCAGCCCAAACTCTGCAGCGCAGAAGATTAGCCCAAATCCATTTTTCGCGGCTCGCCCTCACGCAGCCCATAACCAATCTAGCCCATGCACGCAGATCCATCAGTTCAGCAAAATCGACGCGCACATTTCGAATGCTCGAAGCTCGCTTCGGCGCGCGTTTTTCGAACCCTGACCTACACACCGCTCAACGAATCCTACGCTGCAGTCCACGTTTTCGGCCCATGCCTTCGCAACACCTGACGGGCTGACATGCAGCCCACGCTGAATCCAGCTGTTCCTGTCAGCAGCTCCATACCGAAACTCACCTGCTCCATCTGCATGCCCCTACCGAGTCAACTGCTCCATTTCTGCACCAAACCAGCATGCCTTGCCCTGATTTCTTCAGATTGTTCAGCCCCTTTTCACCAAAAAAACTCATCATTTCACTATTTATTTTTAATTGTAATTTTATTTTAATTTGTATTTTATTTTTTCAGATTTTTAATGGCACTTTCGCTATAAATAAGGGGTCATTCTCATTGTTTGGTGACTTTTGTTTTAGGCACACTTTGAGCCTTACTTAAGGAAAACTTAGGCAAAATATTTCCAATACAAATTTAGAGTTTAAATCCGAAATTCTTGTGTTTATTTCTCCATCTTCACAAGGTTCCGTCCACTGTCGGAGAATCGTGTGAATAACAATCCATTGTTTCCATCCATCCTGAAAGTGTAACATTTGTTCCTCCATCTACTTAAACTCTTATTTTAGTTAGTTGGCTTTATTTATAATTCAATATATGTGTAGTATTTTCTTTCTAATATTTGTGAGTATTGAATACAATCTTCACATGTCTTACTTCATGAATTTTAGTTATTTCACACATTTTAGCGCTTAATACTTCAATTTGACACTATGTGTTTTATCCGCTGTCGGTGCACTTAGAATAGGACTGAAGAGATTTAATGTTAACCGTTGTCGGCACATTCAATAAAAAATAAAAGGTGAATCATATTGTAAGTGTTGGCCGCTGTCGGTGCATTTATAATATTGAAAAATGTATGAAGGTAATTAAGATGATTAAGAAAAAATTTCGTGATTGGTTCAAAATGTGCAAATACTAGAGTGTTGGTAAAATGTGTGTTTGAAGAAAGTCTCTTGTACAAAGGTTAAAGTAGGAGTAAAATTAATTTCATAATTGTTTTTTCATGCATTTTTATGACTACACTTTGTTCAAAACTTCCCCATATTATTCTTTTATTCCTTTCCATTAACCATTATTTACAGGCCTTAATTTCTCCGGTTAAGAATGATCTCTATTTACAAATGCTAAAATGACACAAAAAGGTTTTAAAATAAAGTATATACTTGAATTACGGGTTTATTTAAATGCGTAGTTTAAGCGTATCACTAATCATTACTAAAATTGTCACTTAGTACTACAGTCTAATCATATTCCATTTAACATAGTATTAAATAGGAGATCTCTGGTTCAATTCTTCCAAAGAATGAGATTGACACCCAATTTATGTAATGTAACCTATTCTCCCAGATCATTACTAAAAAAATATGCAATTAGAAATACCATTACATAATGTGACAAATAAAATTAATTCTTTAGAACGGTAATTTTACTTATATTCCCTTGAGACCACGAAAAGTGTTATTACCTATATGTCTAAATTCAATTTTGTAGAATAGTGACATTGTTTATTTTCATTTCATATAATTAAGAGAGTTGTTATGAGTTTACACTATGCCATTTCTGGCATTAGATGACACTAATCAGATGACAGTTTTTCGAAATCTATCATCTTATTCTTAGATATCATAGTTTAGGAAAAAAACTGTCATCTTATCATATAAAAGTATTAAAATGTGTTTTGCCCTTCCTCCTTCCTTTCTCTTAAAATTAGACAACAGATTATAAAAATTGTCATCTATGTAGCAGGTAAAAATAGAATTGATTGTCAAATATGAAAGCAGTATCAACTAAATGGTCAAAATACGTGTTAATTACTGTTCACTTACATCACCTGAGTTCAATCCCCTGAGTGTGCATCCATTCTCTCAGTCTCTTTTATTCTCGAATCACCCTAGATCTGCTCTTTCCCTTTCTCAATCGCAAAGAAAAATCCCAAATTTGAAATCCTTTATTCTCTCTTTGCCTTCCTCTCACTGGTTCATCTTTCTTGTGCCTCCCTCTCATTGCTTTGATCATCTTAGCCCCACTGCCGATAACATCCCTCCTCCACTCGTCACCCAATCCTTTCATAGACGACATCGATAACAGAGAATGGGCGGCATGCCTTGTGCTGCTTAAACCCTCACTTGGATCCAGTGAGGAAGAAGGCGTTGATTCGAAATTGGACCATGTGGGTAATCTCTCTAGAAGCTTGGTTGTGGATCTTCTGTTCCTAGTTGTCATAGTGTCATTCCTTTCTGCCCTTGTGATTGTTGTCATAGGAGCCCTTCCATTTATTTGAGTAAGAGTTTTGCTCGCATGATTAGCCAAGCTGATCGGCCTCGAAGAGGGGCTTGCTTGGCTCGGCAGTTTGGGACCCATCCCAATCCCCCCGGGATTACCATGGAATGTGTCATGCTCCCGTCTGACAAGAGGTGTCAGACAAGGGATAACCTGTTGCCACTTCCCAACCGGACTTCCAGAGTGCGTAAGGATCGATGGAGGAGGTGTATGATGTCCCAGTCTCTACTGCAGTCGCATCCGGAATCAACCTGAAGGGCATTAAAAACAAAAGCTGTGAGTGGACGAAAATAAACAAGTCTGTTAAAAACATTTATAAGACATTTATGCCCCTCAGTAAAATCATATGCATGCACCAAAAACCAATAATCCCATATTTATTTTGAAATAACCATTAGGGCCTTAGCCCGGAAACCAAAGCATAGTTTCAAATTCCAAAAGTCAATCCAAAAGTTATTTCGTCAATCCAGTAATATTCATTTATTATTTTTCCATCTCCGGCATCCCCGATGCCTAGCGTCCTAGACGCTTGACGTTCCAGACGTCATATCTCACGGTATTAAGCAACGCGTGCTGCCTGGGGTCTCACCGGGTCCATATCTCTGACATCCCCGATGTCTGACGTCCATGACGTCTAGCAATCCTGCTCCTGGATCACTATACGGTCCGGTAGCTCCGTACAATGAGCCCTCGCAGGCAATGCACCGTGCCTTCTCCAGTGTCCCCGACACTTGGAGGAGACCAGGATATAAATATCCTCATATCGAGATGGTTTTATGGAACACATTCTATTATTCATTTCCAAAATATCACAAGGGCCCTGCCCCGAATTTCCATAAAACCGTCATAAGTCCAAACAGTTGAATCAAATCCGAAATAGTTTATTCAATTCCATTTTAGGGTCCCCGACCCGAAATCACATATATAAGTTAACTGGGCCCCTGGCCCGATTTCATAAGTCAACTGGGCCCCTGGCCCGATTTCACAAGTTAACTGGACCCCTGGCCCGATTTTACTTTATCAAATCCGTAACCGTTTCATGAAATCATATCCATCCATATTTATGGAAATCAGTGCAAATCCAGAAAACCTCGATTCACGTGCAAACACGTAAATCGCCTCGAAATGCGTGAAAACATATAAATTCACTGATATCCAAAATAAATCATATAATCACAATTATAACAATCATGAAACAGTTATGCATGCATCGAATTTATAAAACCAATGTCCACTCACAGACTGTTTAACCGAGCGCCTCGATACGCGTGCCATAGGCCTTCCCGGGCCACACCACTAACACCGGGACTCCTATTCCTGTCCAAATCACATTAGAGGGTCACTAACCTCCACATTAACATCCCATTAAAGTCCCGTAATTTTCCTGAATTTTTAAGTATTTTTAAACTGGATTTAAAACCTTCGGACGTCCCGAACAATATCGAAACGGAATCCGATCGACACGAAACCAACGCCAAAATGTTCGTTACATTGAATAGAATAAAAGTCATGTTGACCTCACCTCGAGATTCGTGCTCACGAGCCGTCACGCGCCGCCGTGAGTGGCTGAGCGTGAAAGCCACGCGCCTGCGACAGTGACTGCTACAGTCACCATCTTCACCCGTTTGTCTGGTAAACGGGTTGGAAAGCCCGCGATAGGATCCGGTTCAATCACACCCAATTCGACATCAATTCAATCCGTTCTTGATCCTATAACAATCATCAACCAACCAATTTCAGTTCTGTGACATCGATTAACATCAACCAATCCATAATCGTGCCAACAACCCGTGATCACCCAAAACGGGTCGCTCACCAAAACTCCACCAATCCTCAACCATTGCCAAATTAACTTCACAGGAAGCTTATAAGGATTAATACGAACCAATTCACATGATTAATTGAACACGACGTTACCTCAATCACCACGACTCAAGCTTGAGTTTTCCGGCCGTCCACCTCGTCCGTTCACGGCCCTAGGAGCCCCAAAGCTTGCCCCATTTGATCTGGTTCGACACGTTGAAGTTCCAGGAAGCTCAATCCATCATCAATTAGGCTTGGGCTGGCCTAAAACTAGAAATTTGCATTTGAATTTCCCAGAAACCAGTTTCGGGTTTTCAGAGAAATCCAACCCCAAACTCACTCAATCCTTCCATTCTCAATCACAGAGGAACCCACACGACTTACACACCATTCCTTTAATCCAATTCAGCTGTTAAAGGCATCCAAAAGTGTCCAAAATCCACTGTGTAATGTTCCCCTGCACTAACCCGGAAACAATAGAAAACCCAGTTCCCACGTTCCTGTGATCGATGCCAACTCAACCCCATGTGCAATTCCACCTCAAACTAGCCCAAATCAATCATTTAATTGGTAAACAATCCATGGGATTGATCGCACCAACATTCCACCTCACGGCCAGTTCAATGAAACAGTGCCCCCGTGTGAAAGTACAATTCTGCCCTTGTGCAGAAAATTACCAAAATGCCCCTCACGCATCCTGACCGTAGCTCGGTCATACGGACTCCGATTGATGCGTGCCGCCTGTCCACGAACTCAGGGCATCGAGACCTTCCTAACGGTCCTCGGTCCTCGGCAATCGGACCCCCCGATCAAAAAGTCAACATTTCCCCCTATAGCGTCCAAATTACGAAAATGCCCTTGCACTTCCGTACAACATAACTTTCACCACGAACGTCGGAATCGAACGTGCCACCTGTCTATGAACTCGTGACGTCCCGAACTACGTCACGGTCATCGGTCAAAGTCCGTTTGACCATCCGAATTAAAAGTCAACGTTTTGCCCACGCCTAGGGGCAAAACGGTCATTTTGCACAATTCGTCCGAAATCGCCCAACTAATCCCAGATTAGTAAATCACAATTAAATATTATTAAATCCCGATATTCGAGACGGGTCGTTACAGTTGGAGTACTTAGTTAGAATTCCTATAGACTTCACCAAATGTTTGATTCGAAATGGACCTAATGAGGGGTTGTCCTACTGGCTAACAGGAAACATCTCAATCCCCCTGAATTATCGTGGGATGTACTTACTCCCATCTGACACCACATGTTAGACCAGGGATAAACTCGTCACCCACTCGGGGTTAGCAAGTGTACGCTAGGATCGGTGGTGGCATGTTATGTCTCGATCTCTGCTACAGCCCACATCCGCTATCAACCTGAAAGGGATTAAAAACCATAAAAGCTGTGAGTGGACAAAACAAAAGCTTATAAAATTAGTTTATCGAAAATACAATTATACCCTTCACGTAAAATGACAAGACCCGCCCCCGAAGGACGTAGATAACCGTGCCCGGTCCTGCTCCCGTCTGACAAGTCAACTGAAGTTCCAAAATTACCCTCAGCACTTGCCAAATAAGGGATAACTGTACCTGTGTCCACTCATGCCTTCACCTCTCGAATAGCCTCAACCATCGCGCCACGACCTGGAGGGCCAATAAAACAGAAAATGTGTGAGTGGACAAAACAAAATTTTAGAAATACATTTATCAAAATACATTCTTGCCCTCCAGTTTCACAAACATGCATGCATGTCATAAAACATGAGTAATAGCGTGAAATCAATCAAGTATGAACAGTCCACTAAACAGGGTTAAAAAATTCCAATCCATAAATTCATAACCCATCAGTCTTTGACTCTATTCCAATCCTTAGCATCCCAGGTGCCAAAAATTCCTCAATCCAGGGTTGGCCGTGTACAAACCCATAGTCATATTTCAACCTTTACGGCTCATCTCGAGCCCTGATACATTAGCATGACTCATCTCGAGTCCTAACCAATCTCCTGACTCACTTTGAGTCCCATTTTCCTGTCTCGACTTTTCTCGAGTCCAATCTTGACTCCTTTTGAGTCCACTCTCATAACAATCATACACGCCATCATTGGCATACTCGGTCACCGAGCAAATTCTACTGGTGAATCACATCTGATACGACCTCTAAGGCCTAAGGGATATTCCATTATATTCTAGACTCGTTAATAATACATTCCACCTAAGGAATTCACTGAGCATAATCTCATCCCGCGTCCAATCCTCTCAATTGTGCTACCTTTTCTAGCCTCTGGGCTCAATAATTCTTGGGACCCACACAAATCCGTGTTTAACAGTTAGTAATTCACAGTGTACACTGATTAACATCTAACCCCTAATCCAGGGTCAATCTTATTCCGAGAGCAATTACGAGGTCTCATATTCCCTCGTATACCCGTCTCACTACGAGGTCGCGCACGAGGCTTACATTTCGGAGGCATGATGTGGCAACAGAATCAGCAACCTAGTGCTCTGATACAAATTTGACAGGACCGGTCCCCGAAGGACGTAGATAACCGTGCCCAGTCCTGCTCCCGCCTGACAAGTCAACTGAAGTTCCAAAATTACCATCAACACCTGCCAAACAAGGGATAACCGTATATGTGCCCACTCATGCCTCCACCTCTCGAATAGCCTCGACCATCGCGCTTGGACCTGGAGGGCCAATAAAATAGAAAAGGTGTGAGTGGAAAAAACAAAGTTTTAGAAATACATTTATCAAAATACATTCTTACCCTCCAGTTTCACAAACATGCATGCATATCATAAAACATGAGTAATAGCGTGAAATCAATCAAGTATGAACAGTGGACCGATAAAATCAAAACATGTTTTCCCATGGTCCATGAAACTCATGTTCATCAAATCAGTGCACGATATAAAGTATCTGGTCACAAATATCAATAAATCATAATACCACCAATCCTCAATATCCAATCTCAATATCCAAGTAACCCGTCATGATATCAATGCAACGCGTGCAAACTCGGGTGTCTCACGTTCGAGTACCTCCTCAGGATCTACGATGTTCTGGGTGATATCATCTCTAGGATCTACGACGTCTGGAGGATATCATCATAATCTCACACTCCTGAGACTGAGCCTCCCTCAGAGCTACTCATCTCCAGGCAGTGGATCCTGACTACTCCAGGATCTACGACGTCTGGATGAGACCAACAAATCACCGAGGACGGTATATGTGGAACAGTCACCAAATCCAGTAATCTCATTTTAAAACCATTCAAATCTCAAATCAAATCAAACATTTCAATAGGGTCTCTGCCCGAAACATAGCTTTCACAAAGTAAGTTCCACAAATCCATCATAAAAACAGTGTCCAGAATTCACTTTATAAATCAAAATTATCAATTTCATCATATTCACATGTGACTCCAAATCCGAGACAAAATCACTATCCAATTGGGTCTCAAGCCCAAAATATCATTTTCATGCAAATTCGTGCAATCGCAACCTCAGTTGCCAATTTCACATAAATCCATAAGATATATCCAAAAACATTACAATTTTACCAAATCAATTTTCCGACTCATAATCCGAGTCAAAACCAATCACAGATCCCGGGCCTTCGCCCAAAACAGCAATTTTGCAGTTTTGTCAAAAATCGTGCCCAAAATCATATAAAACAATATCATATTCCAAAATTCCGGAAATCATCACATCGAAACATCAATCATGCCAAATCATTTCAAATCATATCATAAGCATTTAAAACATATATGCATGCATTCAGGGTAGAAAACAAAAGTGCACTCACACAACGTCCATATCGCTCGCTTTCCGAGCTGCACGTTTTTCTGTAAATTCCGGAAGTTACCATTCTTGCCCAAAATCATTATCGAGGGTCACTAACACTTCAATATACCTCACATAATTTTCCCCAATTTTTATGGAATTTAAATATGTATTTTAAACATATATTAAAACTTCGGATACTCAGAACATTATCGAAACGATATCCGATTTCCTCGAAACCAGTGCGAAAATGTTTGTTACATTAAATGGGACAAAAGTCATGTTGAACTCACCTTGGGATTTGAGCCCACACACCCTCACACGCCACCCTTAGTGGTTGTGCGTGAGTCCACGCGCCTGCTATAGTAAAGTGCTACAGTAAAGGTCTGTATATTCAATTTTGTGATTCCATACCTCGAAGTCATTCGAACAAGCCTCAAGAGTTCAAGGTCTGTTCATCATTTGATTTTCTCACTGGTCATCAATTCTTCTAAATTGATTCGTCCTGGAGATTCATAGAAGTCTGATAAACACATTCCAAGTCCCAATTTCATCCTTCTAACCCTTCAATTACAAGACTCACTTCTCAGTTTCCCGTTTGTCTGCCCGGTCTGTTGTAGGCCAAAACGACACCAATTGTTGTCGTTTTTGATTGGGTTCAGCTCCCCTTGAGTTCTGGAGACTTAATCCAAGGTCAATTTCAGTGTTTATGGCTCAGAGTTTCGAATTCTATTTGTTGGTCAATTCGAAAATTCGAAGGGTTTAGGTCTCGGGTTCGTGGGTTTTCTGTCACAATTCCAGACAGTCAACCATCTCTCATTCTCTGTTCTTCCTTTAGACTTATCTCTTTATTCCTCTCACCAATCGATCAAACTGGAGAAATTGAGGTGTGTTAGTTGAGCATGCTGATGCTCTGTGTTGTTTCCTTCCCATTTACACACATACCCGTCCAAGTATGTATTCAAACAAATCCATCAAATAATTGCCACTAATCTCTCTTTGCGAGGTGACATGTGTCACTTAAGGAACAACGTGAGTCACTAAATGCTGAATTCTCATCCAAAATAGCAGGTACATGTGTCATTAACTGAGCGTAAAACACCATTAACATGGCTGAATCAGCCAGTACTGATTAAATTACCATTTTACCCTTCTTTGACAAATTACCAAATTGCCCTTAGCCGTTCGAGGCCCAGAACTTTCACATCCGACCTCTGATTGACGCATGCCGCATGTCTACAGATTCAGCATCTCGAGACCTATCCCACGACACTTATGGAAAGTCCAAACACGGTCCCGATCAAAAAGTCAACAAATGACCCCTTTTCAACTAATTTACCAAATTAACCTTAAGCTTCCAAACATCATAACTTTCTCCTCGAATGTCGGAATCGGGCATGCCACCTGTCTATCAACTCGTGACGTCCCATACTATGTCACAATGATCGGTCAAAGTCCGTTTGACCGCTCGAACCAAAAGTCAACCGTTCACCCAATTCCAATGGCAAAATCGTCATTTCCTTCAAATTTTCCAAATTTCCCTTTTTCAAATTTCCGAGTCGTTACAACCTACCCCCCTTAAAGAATTTCATCCTCAAAATTTCAAATCAGTAGTACCATGATAGTTTTCCCGAGGAATATGTATGTGAACCAGAAACATAATCAACTGCATACCCTTCTAGTTCAACCGGATATAAAGCATAATCAAACTTAAGGAAACTCAACAATCCCCGTCACTGGGTCAACATCGGGACATATATCTCTCTGTAACCCCTGACCCGCGGGCAGTCATATCCAAGCTTACTTGAGATACGGAGCCTCGCTCAACGTCCGAGTATATACGATCAAAAAATCACAAGTACCAGTATCATCATCCCAATCACATGTCATCCACTCATGACATGGTACAACGGTTTAAGTTATCATACATATGCCACCAGGCCAATAACCTCATAAGGTCCAATAAATCGGGGACTCATTCCCCTCATTAAGTTAATCACTACATACCCCTTTTTCTAGGGTCACTCAATCTCATAAATTGAACCTTTCCTTCTGTTATATTTATCATTACAGGCCTTACTAATGCCTACTTCCTGCTAATAACGGGCACTTAGTACAATCATTCATACGATATCGCAAAACATATCCATTCCTTAGCCTCAGTTCCATTCAACATCATATACCAACATCATACACCTAGTATGATCTTGTAGTTGGACTCCAGTAGTCCAAATAATCAAAATCATGTACCATGCCAATCTATGGAGTTCCATTAATCACAGGATTTCACCTATCCTTACGTTATCAAACATGTTACTTCTCGATCGGCTATCTTATTAGTCTCCCCGTGAATGATATCTGACCCGACAACACGGTTATAATCTCAATGTATCCTGACCATCGCCTCGTCACACATTAAGCTTTTTTGCTTATCAATAATTTCTAATCATGATGGTCGATACAGTACTCGTACATTCCTTCCCAGAGGTAAGACTTCTACCTACTCGATCCATGGGTCACTATGGTCGATCCTAAATCATGCAAGAAAAGTAAAACTCCTGAAGGTTCATCTAGCATCGGTAATCTCAGCCCCATGCTACCAAGGTACACCTCACCAAATCCCAAATCTCATAGTGACATATCACTATGCACACAGAAAAGGTCACACCGAACATAAGTCACTGTTTCTCCACTTTGTGATTATTCTATTTCCGTTCTCATTTCGAATAACTCTGACCTCCTTCCGGGTCAATCACCATAACTGGGAACCATTGTAGAGAACCTCTCTACAATCCCCTGTGGTATCCATCCAATCTCAAACTAATCATGTTTCCCCGTGACAGTTTCCATTGACCAACACATCTGTTTTTCCTGGGATTCACACTAATCCCGGTCGTTATTCGTATATGTTTCACAAACCTACTCTGGTCGACCAGACCTAACTCTTATTCATCCATATATTTTTCTCTCTGAGGGCATTTAATACATCTATCCAGTATATCACACGCCCATCTGTACATGTAAGTACACCAACCAATCATCAATCATGGTACCATACACCATCCCAATATGGTTAGAATACCTGACTCATCATCTCACAGACTTAACCGGTCCATTTGCCCATCCAAATGCATCACCATTGGCTAACCTTAGCCATAACAATCCGGACATCATATTTATCTCTTTTACTCATGACTGTTAGTCATCACCATGTTGGCCACTCTCACTAGGCCCAATGATCACATATGTCCAACAGAACCACAAATCATTAGCTCATGATAAGGGATACTTATCCCACACCATTACCGTATGAAGTAGTCCAAAATCGACATGTAAGTTCAGACCATCATCCTTTTTTCCTCTTTAATACCACTGGGTTCCCCACGACAACACTGAGCCGAATGAACCCGTATCTACCAAGTCCTGTACTTGCACCTTCAGTCCTTATGACTCTGTAGGTGTCACATACCAAAGTGTCAGTGAAACAACTCGTATACTTGACATGATCTCCATCATAAAATCAATCTCTTATCCTGGAAAAATCTCAGGAAACATATTGAAAAATCTGTACATCATCAGCCATGATTAGACATCTCACACACTAATCACATATGCCACACATCTGACCAGTGAACTTGTTCACTTCATACCAATAATCCATCGATTGCGAGGTTCAATATCATTCTAGAGGGTAATATCCTCGAGTCCCTCTGAAATACAATCTCTGGTAATCCTGAACTCCATTTATCACTCTTTAATCGACATATGCGATAGAGGTACCATGAGTCATCAACCAATCCATCCCAAGGGTTACATCCAAATCATCCAAGTCCAAGAATCTTGGGTCAGCCATTAGGCAAATATCACCTGTCATCCTGGGTAGCCTCATATCGATAGGTCTACCCCCTTAGGTCTTACCAATTTCACCATATATGATTACCTTACCGAGCTTACCACATAAATATCATCAATTTTATCACATCCATAGCTCTAGCTGGCTCACCGACTTCCATACCTTAACCAATCACGAACATCTCCATATCTGTCCAATGCACACTCTCAAAACATGGAAGAGTGGATAACCTGGGACCTACCGAATACATACGTCATGACCACGAGTAATACGTATCCAGGTCACCACTCCAGGGGCTACTCAGGCCTCCTGATAAGTAGCTACAATCCTCAGGCATGTGGTCCCAACTGACCACGCCCCTACGGTCCACCATGGGCCCCACCAACTCTCCCCTCGCCTGTCATATCAATAATCAATGTAGGAGCCAATCCTTGCTCCATTGTACCCCAACTGGTGCCTCTATCACTTTGTCAATCGATATACCCTTTCTTTCTGATGTGACCAGACGACCCACAATCGTGAAAAATTAACCTTAGCATTTTATCACCTAGTGGACCCAACTGGCGTCCCACTGCACTGGACCATCTTCTAAGTCCAATTCTCTGTGTACTACGGGTCACTACCCGAACTTCCAATCACTAAGTAAAATTGACACGACCAATCCAAGTCCAGAAGTCCACTAAACAGGGTTAAAAATGCCAATCCATAAATTCATAACCCATCAGTCTTTGACTCTATTCCAATCCTTGGCATCCCAGGTGCTAAACATTACTCAATCCAGGGTCGGCCGTGTCCAAACCCATAGTCATATTTCAACCTTTACGGCTCATCCCGAGCCTTGATACATTAGCATGACTCATCTCGAGTCCTAACCAATCTCCTGACTCACTTTGAGTCCCATTTTCCTGTCTCGACTCGTCTCGAGTCCAATCTTGACTCCTTTTGAGTCAACTCTCATAACAACCATACACGCCATCAACGGCATACTCGGTCACCGAGCAAATTCTGCTGGTGAATCACATTTGATACTACCTATAAGGCCTAAGGAATATCCCATCATATTCTAGACTCGTTAAACATACATTCCACTTAAGGAATTCACTGAGCATAATCTCATCCCGCGTCCAATCCTCCCAATTGTGCTACCTTTTCTAGCCTCTGGGCTCAATAATTCTTGGGACCCACACAAATCCGTGTTTAACAGTTAGTAATTCACAGTGTACACTGATTAACATCTAACCCCTAATCCAGGGTCAATCTTATTCCGAGAGCAATCACGAGGTCTCATATTCCCTCGTATACCCGTCTCACTATGAGGTCGCGCACGAGGCTTACATTTCGGAGGCATGATGTGGCAACAGAATCAACAACCTAGTTCTTTGATACAAATTTGGTAGGACCGGTCCTCGAAGGACGTAGATAACCGTGCCCGGTCCTGCTCCCGTCTGACAAGTCAACTGAAGTTCCAAAATTATCCTCAGCACTTGCCAAACAAGGGATAACCGTACCTGTGCCCACTCATGCCTCCACCTCTCGAATAGCCTTGACCATCGCGCAACGACCTGGAGGGCCAATAAAACAGAAAAGGTGTGAGTGGACAAAAGAAAGTTTTAGAAATACATTTATCAAAATACATTTTTACCCTCCAGTTTCACAAACATGCATGCATGTCATAAAACATGAGTAATAGCGTGAAATCAATCAAGTATGAACAATGGACCGATAAAATCAAAACACGTTTTCCCATGATCCATAAAACTCATGTTCATCAAATTAGTGCACGATATAAAGTATCTGGACACAAATATCAATAAATCATAATACCACCAATCCTCAATATCCAATCTCAATATCCAAGTAACCCATCCTGATATCAATGCAATGCGTGCAAACTCGGTGTCTCACGTTCCAGTACCTCCCCAGGATCTACGATGTTTGGGGTGATATCATCTCCAGGATCTACGACGTCTAGAGGATATCATCATAATCTCACACTCCTGAGACTGAGCCTCCCTCAGAGCTACTCATCTCCAGGTAGTGGATCGTGACTACTCCAGGATCTACGACGTCTGGAGGAGACCATCAAATCACAGAGGATGGTATATGTGGAACAGTCACCAAATCCAGTAATCTCATTTTAAAACCATTCAAATCTCAAATCAAATAAAACATTTCAATAGGGTCTCTTCCCGAAACATATCTTTCACAAAGCAAGTTCCACAAATCCATCATAAAAACAGTGTCCAGAATTCACTTTATAAATCAAAATTATCAATTTCATCATATTCACATGTGACTCCAAATCCGAGTCAAAATCACTATCCAAATCCGTGAAATCGCAACCTCAATTGCCAATTTCACATAAATCCATACGATATATCCAAAAACATTACAATTTTACCAAATCAATTTTCCGACTCATAATCCGAGTCAAAACCAATCACAAATCACGGGGCTTCGCCCAAAACAGCAATTTTACAGTTTTCTCAAAAATCGTGCCCAAAATCATATAAAACAATATAATATTCCCAAAATCCAGAAATCATCACATCGAAACATCAATCATGCCAAATCATTTCAAATCATATCATAAAGCATTTAAAACATATATGCATGCATTCAGGGTAGAAAACAAAAGTCCACTCACACACCGTCCATATCGCTCGCTTTCCGAGCTGCACGTTTTTCCGTAAATTTTGGAAGTTACCATTCCTGCCCTAAATCATTATCGAGGGTCACTAACACTTCAATATACCACATATAATTTTTCCCAATTTTTTCAGGATTTAAATACGTATTTTAAAGGTATATTAAAACTTTGGATACTTAAAACATTATCTAAATGATATCCGATTTCCTCGAAACCAGTGCCAAAATATTCGTTACATTAAATGGGACAAAAGTCATGTTGAACTCACATTGGGATTCTAGCCCACGCGCCCTCACGCACCGCCAGGAATGGCTGCGCATGAGTCCACGCGCCTGCTACAGTAAAGTGCTAGAGTCGTTGTCCCCACCCGTCTGACTGATAAACGGGTCCGGTTGGCCCACGTCTTGACCCGACTAAATTCCTGTCAATTTTCAGTCGATTTCTACATTTGATTCCGCTAATAGTGTCAGTTTAACCTTAATTAAAGCTCTGCATATTCAATTTTGTGATTCCATACCTCGAAGTCATTCGATCAAGCCTCAAGAGTTCAAGGTCTGTTCATCATTTGATTTTCTCACTGGTCATCAATTCTTCTAAATTGAATCGTCCGGAGCTTCATAGAAGTCTGATAAATACATTCCAAGTCCCAATTTCATCCTTCTAACCCTTCAATTACACGACTCACTTCTCAGTTTCTTGTTTGTTCGTCCGGTCTGTTCTAGGCCAAAACGACACAAATTGTCGTCGTTTTTGATTGGGTTCAGCTCGCCTTGAGTTTAGGAGACTTAAACCAAGGTCATTTGTTGATCAATTTGAAAATTTGAAGGGTTTGGGTCTTGGGTTCCTGGGTTTTCTGTGACAATTCCAGACAGTCAACCATCTCTCCTTCTCTGTTCTTCCTCTAGACTTATCTCTTTATTCCTCTCACTGATCGATCAAACTGGGGAAATTGAGGTGTGTTAGTTGAGCATGCTGATGCTCTGTGTTGTTTCCTTCCCATTTACACACATACCCGTCCAAGTATGTATTCAAACAAATCCATCCAATAATTTCCACTAATCTCTCTTTGCCAGGTGACATGTGTCACTTAAGGAACAACGTGAGTCACTAAATGCTGAATTCTCATCCAAAATAGCAGGTACATGTGTCATTAACGTAGCGTAAAACACCATTAACATGGCTGAATCTGCCAGTACTGATTAAATTACCATTTTACCCTTCTTTGAAAAATTACCAAATTGCCCTTCGCCATTCGAGGCCCATAACTTTCACATCTGACTTCCGATTGAAGCTAGTATCTCAGTAGGGTCTCAGCCCCAAAATCAAATCAAACAGGGTCTCATCCCAAACCAGAAAACACGTACAGGGCCTCAGCCCAAATCAAATCCAATGAAAAATATTTCTCAATCGAAGCTAGTATCTCAGTAGGGTCTCAGCCCCAAAATCAAATCAAACAGGGTCTCCTCCCAAACCAAGAAACACGTACATGGGAACTCATCACATCCTCATCTCAGTGTTAGTCACGATTCCAATCCTAGCACATGTGCGAATATAAGCTCAGGACCGCTCACAATCCTAGCATGTCGCCGTGAACACATCACCCGCCGCAACCATCTCTAGATCATCGTGAACACATCATCGATCGATCTCAGAGAATAACATCGGCACTCCTAATCCGAGCCTCCCTCGGCTATAACCCCCAGCGGCTACACGACATTAGGTAGTGCATCGTGACCTCTCCGAAAGGAACACTTCCACAGTTTGGAGGCTAGCGTCATATGACCCAGGACTCGAACCCAAATGTCATCATCGATCGGGACTCAAACCCAATCGTCCGAGACTCTAACCTGTAGTATCACACATAGGATTCCTTGAATCCTAGCAAATCCACAACTGGGTCTTATACCCGAAATATAATCCAGGATTCCTCGAATCCTGTCAAATTCAAAACTGGGTCTCATGCCCGAAATATCTTTTGAAATCTCGTAACTGGGTCGTAGCCCGACTTATCTCACGTTTGACTATACTCTAAGTTAAACCTAAAATCAACTGGGTCATATGCCCGAAAGATATTTCCAAATCTGAAAACCATTTCTCATTTCCAAAACACTTTCAAATCATCCCTCACTTCACGCCAAGTCAAGGTTGATCAACTGAGACTCGTGCCCAAATCTCGATTTCATGCATCTCCATGAATTCCATTAAAATCGTGTCTCTAATCCTCAGTTTCACGCTTCTCCGTGAAACCCTCAAAATTATATAAAATCATGTAAAATATATGCACGTAGAATACTTGGCCGAAGCACAAATATCACATAAAATAGAAATCTCAAACTACGTGCAATAACGCATTTTTGAAAATGTCAAACAATTCATATTTGAATCACATGCACTCATGGCATCTAAAATAATGTTCATAAACACATATAAAACATTTATGCATGCATCTTATTCATAAAACAAAGTCCACTCACAGACTATCCAAGCTACGCCTCGATACGCGCAACATAAGCCTTTCTGGGCCAATTCGACCTCTCCGGGTCATCCATCCAAAACGTACTCAAAGGTTACTACTACCCTATACAAGTCCTAATAAAGAACCCCTAACATTTCCAGAAAATTCAACGTGTCCCAAACACACTATCCTAGGCTTTAAACCTCAATTTGACCAACCTAACGATCTCTCATCAACTCGAAACCACCATTATTGGATTCGTATCGTCGAAACCTTTAAAATGGTCCTGGTCCTACCTCAAAATACATGCCCATGAATCCCCACATTTGAGTCAAAGCAAAAGTCAGGATTGACCAAAAAGTCAAATGCTGACGTCAGCAGTCAACGGTCAAAGTCAGTGTTGACATCAGCATGACATCATCTCTGACACTCTGACATTTGACACGTGTCAGCTGACAGTGCCATATGCCAGTAGCTCACGTGTCTGACATGTTAGTGACATGTGGCACCATCTGATTGGTCCACGCCACTGATATGCCAGTAGCCTAAATCCCTCATTTCTGGTCCGTTTTCAATGCCGTTTGATCCTACATGATCGTCTGGATCCTAGGAAGGGATCTTTGACGTCAAAACACGAATAAAGGGTTTGAAATTACCTTTTCGAAGCTCACCATACACGGCCAGTTTTCAAGCTCCTTGCCTAAGCTGCTCCGCCGTCCATTCTCTTTCCTTTTAATCCCTAGACCCTCACATAGACCCCAAGAATTCAACCTCATCATGAGAAACAATGCCCAAACGTCCAAAAATGAAATTCGAATTTTGAATTAAAAAGGAGTTCGGGTTTACCATTCCCGTTGGTCCCTCGGCCGTCCACAGTGGCCCTGCCGTCCCTGGCCTTCTCTCAACCTCTCCAACACTCTGTCTCTCACCCACTAGTCCAGAAGCAAGAAGAATGAAATGGGTTTTGGGAATGGGTACGGGTTGGATGCAAAAAATGAGGGGAATGGGAGAGATATGCATGAATGAAAGGGAGAGGGCAATGGATGAGTGACACTTTTCACTCATCCATTTGGCTTGACCAAAATATCTAGGGCCCACTAAAAGGAAAAAGTTAACTTTGTCTCATAAAATGTGCCACCGTAAATAGTTTCTAAAATTTTCTATGACTCGTATCTTTCCCGTACGTTGTCCAATTTCTACATGCCGTCTGTCTACGGACTCGTATCGACTCGATCTACGTAACGATCTTCGGTCCACGTGCATTAGACCTCCAGAGTCAAAAGTCAACTTTTTACCCTCGCTAATACTCGCTTAATTCCTAATTAATTCCAGAAATTTAGGACGGGTTGTTACAATCTTCCTTCCTTAATGAATTTCGTTCTTGAAATTCAAGCTGACCCAAGTCCACAAGTAAACGGTGGAAATCTAATATTGTCTCCCACTCAGGGCACTTTCGTGTAATAGTACAGGTCTGACGTAACCCACAGTACACATCGGTACTCGCTGTCACTTGACATGAACAACAATCCAACTTTCGACTGAAACCAGCATTGACCGTTGGATTGGATACGATTACAACTCACCAACCTCGAGAATCCACACGTCGGTTCGTAAGTTTCACTCGAGACACTGACACTCGTTGATCTCACCTGTCACTCACTCCAACAGGTTTGCCATACTAAGTTAACCTCATAGTCGGCTTTTCAGTCTGAAGGTTCTTCTCATCTGATAATCTAAGCTGACATCCTACTCAGGGTCCAATAAGACAATCATGCTCTAGATCCTGCTGTCCTAAGCCGTCATCATTGTTCCCACTGAGTGATCTCTTATCCTCTATCACTAAACGGTCTACAACGGTAACCCGCTGTCCATAAAGATACAACTTTTTTCTAAAACATTTTAAGTCCATGATGACTATCGTTACTAGCCAGCAATTCCTGGCCCCACTGCTCTTTCATTGTGCCACTCTGATCTCGGCTCGCTCTCGAGTCCCCAATCATATCTCATGTCACTTAGCGACCTACGCTGAAATCATGACTCATCTTGAGTCACAAACTGTCGTCTCATGTATCCTGTCGAAACACATGTCGACATCTTGCCCATCCTGGGTGTAGCTGGACCCCATCAAATACTTGCCTTACCAGGAATAGTCACATAAATAATCAATAAGGTTCCTTGGGCCCACATGGCCCTGAGTTCCATGCTCGCATAATCACTGAACCCTCTTTATTCACTCTGCTCTAGGGCATAGTATTCAATGTATGATCCCTATACTCAATTTACAATCAACATCGGACCCCGTCCGATTACCATATCATATCAATCATCAAGGCACTACCCAGGCCTGTTCAAGGACTACACCCTAGCAACTTCCAATCACATATTACCGTCCACGTGCCAATCATCTATCATGGCCAAACCTCACTATACTCAACGTCCTCTCGAAGTCATCGTGGTCACCTAACCAACTCTAAAGATAATCCAACTAGTTCACTAACCAATCTCATTCCTTGGTTCGTTCCAAAGGTCAACCAATTCACGTCACTAAGACGTACCAAACTCGAACCTGTTGGTTACCTGTCACTGTCCAACAACACTCCATACAATCGCCCCATCTGGAGTGGTAATGAATCTGCCAAAATCCTACTCGAGGCATCGATTATTCATCCTTTTCTGAATGATATTCAATATATCACCATAATCTCTCTCGATCCAAACTCACCTCGATCCATGATGGGTCCACATTAGCCCTCTTTCATCTAATGATCCGAAATATGAGAATAGCAGAGTCTGCCACAACCGCATGTAGACCAATCGCAGAAATGCTCTGTTATCGAGACTCCATACCCATGTGGTCAACTTACCGCAGGCACCAACCGCTCAACGTGTACTATCCTCGATAAGTCCATAAGTACCACACTCCTGGTAATTGTCCAATCAATCTCAAACTAGGGTTATCACGAACCTGGCTGCTCACTACAGCAAGTCCATCCTGACTGATCCATCGCTCTCGTCTTCGAAAGGTTGCTATACTCCAATACTGGTATCCAACCAACCAGTAACCACAATCCGAGGACCTCGTCCACTCGTAATTCTACGGTTTCCAGCCACTGGGCCCATAAGAACTTGGCCTTACTCAGTGTCTAATACTGCACAGCCGTGGCATGCCACAATCACGACACACCATACCACACAACATACATACTGTGGCATCCCTTGCTAATCGGCATCCTTCTGGGATTCGACACACTGAAACATGGAATCTCACGCCAAATAGGATCAAACATTCCTATTCCCAACATTCTCAACTAGCGTCGTCCACGACCTCCACTAATACCACTTTGACAGAATCCCCTATCTAGCATGACTGCCCAGCGATCTCGATTCTCAAAGTCTTCATACGGGGACAATAGGTCGACTAGGTCCCATCCACTAGTAAAACTACGGCTCTAAGCTGTTAGATTCACACGAAAATCAATCCTACTCGGGGATCAAACCTCACTAAAACATAGCATCCTATGCCAATCGAACCCTAAACCATCACATCACGTGCCAAACGTAACCTGACCAAGGTTCGATTCCACTGAATCCTCATACTTTCACCCTAACTATAAGGTTGATGACGGGCTATTAGCAATGTAGAGACATCAAATCCAGCACCTGCGCGTCACTCTAAGAGCAATCTCACGCTCTAATACCAATTTGACAGGACCCATCCCCATCCCCCTAGATTATCGTGGTATTTACCAGCTCCCTTCTGACACCGCATGTCAGACCAGAGATAAACTCGTCACCCACTCGGGGTTAGCCAGAGTACGCTAGGATTGGTGGTGGCATGTGATGTCTCAATCTCTACTACAGCCCGCATTCGCTATCAACCTGAAGGGTATTAAAAACCATAAAAGCTATGATTGGACAAAACAACAGTTTATAAAATTAGTTTATCGAAAATACAATTATACCCATCGCGTAAAAGCATACATGCATCATAAAATATCATTTCAAATGCTTTCTCGGAAGCAAGATGTATTGCTTCCCAAATCAAATCCAATGAAAAATATTGCTCAATCGAACCTAGTATCTCGGTATGGTCTCAGCCCCAAAATCAAATCAAACAGGGTCTCAGCCAAAACCAGAAAACATGTACAGGGCCTCAGCCCAAATCATATAACACATGGGAACTCATCCTATCCTCATCTCAATGTTAGTCATAATTCCAATCATAGAACATGTGTGAATATAAGCTCAGGACCGCTCACAATCCTAGCATGTTACCGTGAACACATCACCCATCGCGACCATCTCTAAATCATCGTGAACACATCATCGATCGATCTCAGAGAATAGCATTGACACTCCTAAGTTGAGCTTCCCTCAGCTATAGCCCCTATTAGTTGCTCAACAAAAGGCAGTGCATCGTGACCTCTCCAGAAGGAACACATCCGCAGTCCGGAGGTGAGCATCATATCACCCCCAATGTGATCATCGATCGGGACTCAAACCCGATCGTCCGGGACTCTAACCCATAGTTTCACACAAAGGATTCCTCGAATCTTGTCAAATCCATAACTGAGTCTCATGCCCGAAATATAATCCAGGATTCCTCTAATTCTATCAAATATACAACTGGGTCTCATGCCCTAAATATCTTTCGAAATCTCGTAACTAGGTTGTAGCCCGACTTATCTCACGTTTGACTATACTTTAAGTCAAACCTCAAATCAACTGGGTCATATGCCTGGAAGATATTTCCAAATCCAAAAACCATTTCTCATTTCCAAAATACTTTCAAATCATCCCTCACTTCACGCCAAATCAAGGTTGTTCAACTAGGACTTGTGCTAGAATCACGATTTCACACATCTCTGTGAAATCCTTTAAAATCGTGTCTCAAATCTTCAGTTTCATGTTTCTCCGTGAAACCCTCAAAATCATATAAAATCATATAAAACATATGCACATAGAATAGCCCAAATATCACATAAAACAAAAACCTCGAACTACGTGTAATAATGCATTTTCCTCCAAAAGTGCTAAAAAATTCATATTTAAATCACATGCACTCATGGAATCTAAAATAATGTTCATAAACACATATAAAACATTTATGCATGCATCGTATTCATAAAACAAAGTCCACTCACAGACCGTCGAAGATGTGCCTCGATACGCGCACTACAAGACTCTCCGAGCTAATCCGACCTCTCCGAGTCATCCGGACCTGTCCAAAACATACTCAAAAGTTACTACTAACCTATACAAGTCCTAATCATTAACCTCTAACATTCTCGAAAAAGTCAACATGTCCCGAACATGCTTTCCTAAACTTTAAACCTCAATTTGATCAATCTAACGATCTCCGATCGACTCGAAACCACTACCATTGGATTCGTATCGTCAAAACCTTTAAAATGGTTCTAGTCCCACCTCGAAATATGTGCCCATGCATCCCCATGTTTGGATCAAAGCAAAATTCAACGCTAATGTCAGCAGTCACTGCTCACATTATCATGACATCATCTCTAACACTCTGACATCTGACACATGTCAGCTAACAGTGCCATGTGTCAGCAGCTCACGAATCCACGTGTCTAACATGTTAGTAACGTGTGGTACCATCTGATTGGTCCACATCACTAACATGTTAGGCTGACTGTGCATTGACAACTGCCACGTGGTAGCCTCCCATTGGCCACTTGAACTGACATCTGACAGATGATGACGTCACCATACCACATCATCATCATCCTCACTGAGCTGAGTCAACCCGGATGACTGAACCGGGTCGCACAGACCCGCGACCCTGACCCGATGCTAAATCCCTCATTTCTAGTCCGTTTTCAATGATGTTTAATCCTACATGATCGTTTGACCCCCAAGAAGGGAACTTTGGCCTCAAAACACAAATAATGGGTCTGAAATTACTTGTTCAAAGCCCACCATACACGGCCAGTTTTCCAACTCCTTGCCTGAGCTGCTCCATCGTCCATTCTCTTTCCTTTTGATCCCTATACCCTCACATAGACCCCAATAATGCAACTCCATCATGAGAAACAATCCTCAAACTTCCAAAACTGAAATTTGAATTTTGAATTAAAAAGGGGTTCGGGTTTACCGTTCCCGTTGGTCCCTCCACTGTCCATGGTGGCCCTGCTGTCCCTGGCTTTCTCTCGGCCTCTCCAACACTCTGTCTCTCACCCACTATTCCAGAAGCAAGAAGATTGAAACGGGTTTTGGGAGTGGGTACGGGTTGGATATACAAAATGAGGGGAATATGAGAGAAATGCATGAATGAAGGGGAGGGGGCAATAGATGAGTGACATGTGTCACTCATCCTTTGGACCTGACTAAAATATTTGGGGCCCACTAAAAGGCAATAGACAACTTTTTCTCGTAAAATATACAAACATAAATAGTTCCCAAAATCTTCTATGACCCGTATCTTTCTCGTAGGATGTCCGATTTCAACGTGCTGCTTGTCTACGGACTCATATCGACTTGATCTATGTAACGGTTCTCAGTCCACGTGCATTGGACCTCCCAGATCAAAAGTTAACTTTTTACCCTAGTCTAGGGGCAAAATTGTAATTTTACCCTAGACATCCGATAATCCTCAACTAAGCCCCGATTAGTCTCGTTAATCCTCGCTTAATTCTTAATTCATCCCAAAAATTTGGGATGGGTTGTTACACTGGTCGCTGGAAGCCTACTTTTGGTAGCTAGAGTGACTTGCGAGAGCATAAGAAGAGTACTTGACACCAGTGGAGTACCGGTGTAGTGGACTCTAATGCTTAAGTTAGTAAATCAGATGGTGATCTGACACTGTATATGCAACGTAAACCTCAGTGAAAAGTAAATAACAAATGTACCTTTATGGGATAAAGTGCCCCGTACTTATAGTGGCAGTAAGTAGGTTGGAACCGTATTGAAGTAAAGCTCAAGTGATTGGTTAGTTGTTACCGTGTGACGCAAGATGTTGAATGGATAGTAATGATTTGCTAGAGGGTACATTTGTAGTTTTACTACTGTGGTAGGTAATTCTTCTTTGGTACCAACTGTGATGCTCGAGGATGCATGTCGACAGTCCTTGAGAGAGACCAACTAGGCGCCCCTGTCGGCAGTTCCCCCATAGGGTGGGGCTACAGGTAGGGTCGGCTGGCCCACGTTCGGTTGAAAAGCGTCTGATTCATGTCGGTAGGCAGTGGAACGACTCACCATGACGCTTTGTGGGATGTCTTGGGTAGCTCCTTAGTGGTTGGTCAGAATGATATATGAAACGACCCGAACCTTTAATGAGGACAAAATCGGAAAGTCAAAAGAAATTTACTATTTTGCCCCTAAAGTCAAACGATGGTTTTTTACCAAAAGTCAAAGTGTTGACTTTTTTATCTAGATGGCTTTTGAATTTTCTGTAAAGACCGTTGCCAAGGTCTCAGCCCCCTGAGTACGTGAGTAGGTGGCATGCCAAAAATAGAGTTGGGATGGTTTCGTTTTGAGTCCAAGTCATGTAGGAGTATTTTGGTGATTTGATTAATGGGGACATTGTAGTAATTTTACATATGGTGGACCTAACATGTTCTAGAAGTGACTATACTTTTCTCTATCTCTCTCATCCACCGACTTATATGGTTATAAATATATCATGATAGTGTGAGGAGGTAATCGGTGGAACAAGGCCGAAAAAAGGAAGAAAAATGTGATGCAAGAGAAAAATGAGAAAACAAAGAAAGAAAGAGAAGGAAAAGACGAGGAGGAAGGTGATATGAGGTAGGTTTCGATGAGCAGAAGGAAGATGACACAAGGGTGGAGCTTTGGGTGATCCCAGAACTCAAACTCGTGAGGGCCAACAATGGTCGTGACTCACCAGATGGTTCTGAGACACCCTAGCGCTGATATGGGGGACTTAGACGGCTAGTGAAGTCCATAGGGTCACTTTGGGACTGAAAGAACGAAGTATGGTAGCATGGGAAAGCTATAGTGTGTAACGACCCGTCCCGAAAGTTGGGAGTAGATTAGTGGTTAGTGACAGATCAACGAAGATAATATGTGGTTAGTTGGATACTTTTGCACGGACGGTGCAGAATGACGATTTTGCCCATAGAATGGGCAAAATGTTGACTTTTAGTTTGGGCGGTCAAATGAACATTGACCGATGACCGTGACGTAGTTCGGGACGTCACGAGTTCGTAGACAGGTGGCGCGTCAGATTCCGACACCCGAGGAGGAAGTTATGATGTTCGGAAGATTGAGGGCATTTTCGTAATTTCCTTAAAAAAGAGGATTTTGTTGACTTTTGAACGAAAAGTTTTCTTCACGCAAAATGAGGACCGTTAGATAGATTTCAACGGCCTGAGTACAACGACAGGCAGCACGCCTCCATCGGACATCGGACGGATAAGTTTTGGTTCTAGATAGGTGAGGGGTAAAATGGTAAATTTGTACAGTAAGGGGCAAAATGGTCTTTTGGCAGCTTGTTATGAGAAGTAATCAGATGATGACACCTGGGCTGTATGGATTGGATATTTTCACCAGACAATAGGAGATGAGGACACGTGGTTTGTCTCTGGTTGGTTCCGGCCCTTTCTCACTAATTGATCGATTAAAACAGGGGAGGTGCAGTCGTGCCAGTGTGGTTGAACCGTGAGGTTGATGAGGGTGGTGTGTGTGTGACTGGGTGTAGTGGACATGGGAAACAGAGAGTAGAGAGAAAGAAAACATGAAAAGGAGATGTTTGAATTGGTGAGAAAACAGGGACAGTGAGGGTGATTGTGTTGTTGGTCGTGGTGATCCGTGTTTTCGGTTTAAAAACTGAGCAGAGAGGGGACTACTAGTAGTGGGGTGAAGGGAGGAGGGAGGTGGTGGCTGATCACGACGGCTGCCGTGAGTGGTGGCCGGGAATCGTGGAAAATAGAGACCAGAGAAAGGCTTGGCGACAACGTTTTCGAATTTCCTGCAAACCTCCTTATTTTGTCCTTGAGTTGTAAACAAAATATGTAAAAGAAAGAGAGGAAAATGCAGTGGCAACCACGACGGTTCACCACGGCGGTGGTGCGGTTCCAGACAAAGATTGGGATCAAAAGTGAGGCTTGAGGAGGTGAGGTCTCGTATTAAGTTCCACATTTTGAACATGTTATTCGATTTAGAATGGAAGGAAGAACCTACTAGGCTAATTAGAACTGAAAACTGATTAAAATTGAGTAAAAACCGTGCTCGCCGGTTCGATTAAACTGGCTTGAACCTAACCGGTCTGGACCCGGTTCGGCAGAGGTTGAAGATGAACAGTGTTGGGCGAGTGGCTCCCACGCGTAGCCACTTTGGGAGCGAGTGGGGCCCCTTTTGGGTAAGTTCCAACACGACTTTTAAAGTATTCGATCTAACGAACATTTTGGCACTGGTTTCGAGTCGATCGGACATCGTCTCAATAAGTTTCGGGATGTCCGAAGGTTTTAGGCCTCAGTTAAAAATAGTTCAAAATACGGAAAAATTATGGGGCTTTAATATGAGTATTGTGAAGTAGTTAGTAACCTTAGTATGCGATTTGGACAGGTTCAAGAAAGCCGAGGATAGTGGAATGACCGGGAATGACGTAAGTGCGCGCGTATCGAGGCGACGTCGAAATGGTCTGTGAGTGGACTTTGCTTTCAAACTTATGGTGCATGCATATATGTTTTTATATGTTTTCTTTACTTGATTCTATGATTTGATTTATGATCTTGATAGTTTATGGTTTTGCACGAATTTCAAGGTATTTACGAAAATGCGCGTTTTACGAGATTTCAATCAAGTTTGTGATTTGAATCTGGTTTTGATGATTTGATTTCGGGATTTTAATATGATTTGATTTTAATGATTTGAAAGGGATTTTGGAAAAGTGATTTCGGGCTTGGAGCCATGTTCATGAGTTTTCGTTTTGAACTGGATTTCGGATTTGGTTTTGGACTTGGAAAGGAGACTTGGGTTCAGGACGATCGTTCCTGATGCTAGCTTACGGAATCATTGTTGCGAATCCGGATAAGGATTTTCTATGGTTTTCACTGTTGATTGAAAACGGTTTTGGGTTTAAAGACCCGGAAAAAGAGAAAAATCCACTGGATCTGGTTTTGAGTTTGAGTTTAAAGACTCGGATTGATTGACGGGGGGAGGGCCCTGGATTGATATGTTTTGAGTTTAAAGACTCGGTATATGTTTTGATTTTAAAGACTCGGATATGATACCCCCCGAGACCTGTGATTGTGTTTTGAGTTTAAAGACTCGTTGATATCCCGGGAAGGCCTGATTATTGCGCATTGTGTTTTGAGCTTAAAGACTCGGGCGCATCTGAGATCCAGTAAACTTGTATAATTAAAATTTTCACTGGTTTTTCACTGGTTTTCAGAATGTTTTGGGCAGTGGCCCGGATGAATTGGACTTGACGAGTTTTGGGACTGAGTTCCCGGATTTGAGATTGATTTGTGATTTAAGGCTGAGGCCTGGATTTGAATAGCGGAGTCGATTCGGGTTTCAAAGATGGTTTTTGATATGAATGGTTTCATGAATTGGATTTGATATACATGCATTGGTTTTTAAATGGAGGGTATAAATATACTTGTTTTATTGAACTGTTTTTGAACTATACTTTATTTTTGTCCACTTACAGTCTTTTGTGTTTTTAATACCCTCCAGGTTGTTGCGGTGCGGGCAGTTGGTCGAGAGAGACGGAGCCATCACACCCGTGATCCACAGTAGTTCGGTGCACTCTGGGAAGTCCGGTTACTTTTGGGGTGGTTGGATCGAGAATCCCTTGTCCGACCTACGTGTCATTTGAATGTTGGACGTCAGTTTAGCCTTTGTGTCATGCGTAGGTTAGACGGGAGCAGGATTTAGCCCTGAATCCCGGGGGATTAGGGGCGGGTCCTGACAATTGGTATCGGAGCGAGGTTTTGTGTGTTCTGTGCGAGGTTTGGTTCCCAGAGTCGTTGGTTTGTCTTAAAAAAAAAACGCGTAGGCCTCCACCTAATCGCCTAGACGCTAAGCCCCTATTAACCGTCCTAGAAACACCTAGCTCCCTTTTCAACCTTAATTATACTCTTATTCGCGTATACATGTACTTATATGGGTATATCTAGGTATCCTTTTATTTTTATTATTTTATTTTGTATTTATAAGAGATTTAAAATTAATAAAAATCAATATATTCCTTAACAATCCGATTAGGATTTAACTGATTTCCAAAATGAAAATCTAAATCCAAACTGTTACTAACGGAGCGGCTTGTATCCCAAACTGTTTGACCTTATCCAGTCAAATCTAAACCGTTGGATAAATAACGGTTTAAAGTAGATCGATTAGCGGTTTTAACATATTAGTACCCACTTTTAGTTGTCAGGTGTAGAAAGCTCGAGTTTGGACCCAAATTTGAATCATAAGCGTTCTTCCATTATATAGTGAATAAAATTTGGTGTTCCTAACTGTAGTTATGTAACATAAAAATTATTTTCCAAGTTTAGAGGTAAAAAAAGTTAATGAACAACTCAAACCTCGCCAGAAGTTGAAAAAATAGCAAATTTACAAATACAAATAATAATCTATCTCACAAAATTTAATTGTCAATAATTCCTATTGAAAATAGGATTGGCTAATATGTATTTATTTTTTAATATATGTACTTATATATATTTTCTGATTCACCTTTTTACAGTGTATTGAAGAGTTATTTGTAAATTAGTCGTTGCTATTTTTAAGATTTATCGGTAAACAAAAAAACAGTTAAAATAAATCTCGGTGCATTTAATAAAAAATAGTGGTGTATTAAGTAAAGAACAAAAATAGCGGTGTATCAAAAATTGATTTATTTTGAAACACCTGCATTTAGTTGTTGTCAAAACGTCATTTGTACTTTTTGGGATAAGTTCCGACTCTTCGATCGCTATTGTCCTTCGTAATTACAGGCTTACACTGATATGCTTAGTATTCTGAGTAGGAGGGGGCACTAATCCGTTAAAATTTTAATCGATCCACTTTAAATTGTTATTTATTCAACAATTTATATTTGACCGGATAAAAGTTAAACGGTTTGAGAATCCAAACCATTATGTTAGTAATTGTTTAGATTTAAATTTTCATTTTAAAAATCCGTTAAATCCAAATCGGACCGTCAAGAAATATATTAATTTTCAAATCAATTATTAATACAAAATAAAAATAAAAAATAATAAAAAAGGCAAAATATGTAAAATAGATAAAAATAAAATAAAATAATAGCAAGGTGATGAATATTTTTTTTTAAAAAGGTCCCTAGCTCCAAGGTTATATGAATTGATTTTGATTTGAAGATAAAAGGTCCCTACCTCCAATGCTTTCCCTCTTTCTTTGTTCTCGGGCCACCTTATACTTAAAACAAGCTGATAGATAGAGACCTTTAAAATAAAATTGGTTTTCCTTTTTAATAAAGCGTAAGATGTTTAAGTTTGATATTCGTGTTTCTATAAGAAACCTTGAGCTTCTATGATTCATGCACTTATTTTTGGTAGAGATTTAGTCATGCACTTACTCGATTCTTTTTCCATCCAAAGTGTGTGGTTTGAACTTGTACTTTGGTGTCACGGTTTTTCAATTTCTTGGCAATAAAGATCTGCTTATGCATACTTGTTGAATTTGTATTAGTGAATTTTTGTGAACGAAACATAAAATCGAGTTTTTTTTTTTCAAACCATTATCAATCTAACTCAAATCGTTAGTAACAGTTTGGATGGAACAATTTCAATTCTAATTTTAGAAAATTCAAACCGTATCAAATTGTTAAAATTTCAATGGTTTGAATTTGAATATTATCAATATTCGTATCAAACCGTACTATATTCACCCCTAATTTTTAGTATATATAATAATAATAATAATAATAATAATAATAATAATAATAATAATAATAATAATAATAATAATAATAATGTTGAAGCAAAAATCGAACCCGCCACGAAAAATCCTCATAATTCCTGCAAACAGCAAACAATTAGCTATCGTTACCTTGATCGATTACCAGAGGAGTTGTTTGGACAGCAGATGACCATCTAGAAACTTGACATTCCAGGCCCTGTTGAGCTCCAGATGGTGGCTACAAGGTGAAGCATAAAAATGAAGGATCGATCATGCCATCTGTGAAGCTCCAGATGGTGTACGCCATAGCGTAATTGAAGGAAGAAAACTTGGAGGTGAACCATACATGTGGTGCTTGGAAGATAGAAGGGCCACCTTCAAGTGTATGTTGAGCCAACATTGAAGCTTTTAGCAAGGGAGGCGAGGAGTCTCATCACTTGATGTGAGGCGTGTCACAACCCAACAGGAAGCCTATTCCAGCTGTGCGGACGCTTGTATGATTCTGAAAAGAAAGTCAAACGATTGGATGTAGAAATCCAAAATTTGAGAGCTAGCTACTTGTTGCCATCACATGCCCCCACAACTTTGAACTTCAAGGAAAGTGAAGTGCAAAATTTGGGTACGGAGAGCTGGAGCGGGATCATTACCAAAGAGTAGGAGCTTGAACTAATGGTGGAGTCTGAGCCTGAACTGGAGCCTGAGTTGGAGGCTAAGAAATCAAATGTTCCTGAAACCGACGAGTCTCTTGACGATGTTTCCCTACATTTAGTAGAAGAGTGGGCATAGTTCCTAATGACCATGTGCTTTGAAGACTTGCATCCATAGTTTCTTTATGTCATTTCCCTTTCACATGTAATTTTCATTCCAATAATGAATAACTGGTGTGAGCAATCCACATGTGATTTGCCAAATACCCTCCAAATGAATAAATAAGAAAATCATTTATGCTGAATTGTTGGACCAATTGTTGGAACGCAAGTGTTAACTTTCTTTTATCCACTTTTTAATGTGTCGAAGCGAACACTTTCAAACGTTTGGCGATGTGTCAGAATGAACTCCATACAATGTGCTATAGCTAATTCATTCATATGCCCCTACTGCAACCATGGGTATGCAATGACTGGTTCTAAATAACTCGAAGTGTTAGATGATTTAGTATTTGGTATGTTGCCTTTAGGAAAGGGCTTTTGCTCTTTCTAACTGAAGGTTTGGAATGCTTACTGGAAAGCTCGAGCTCTTCAAATTTAGGAGGTTTTGGAAATGCTTCCCAAAGGAAGACCTGGTGTACTTCCTGGTGGAAGGCTTTAAGCGCTTTCTTCATAAAGCTCTGCTTGCCTCCCAGAGGAAAGCTATGAGCTTTTCCTGATGGAAATCGTTGGGTGCTTCCCAGAGGAAGGCTTTGAGTGCTTCCGAGTGGAAGGCTTCGAATGCTTCAAAGAGGAAGGTTTTGTGTGATTCCAAGAGGAAGGCTTTAGTGCTTCTCGGAAGAAGGCTTTGGATACTTTCCGGAGGAAGGCTTGAGTGCTTCTCGGAAGAAGCTTTGGATGCTTCCCGGAGGAAGGCCTGAGTGCTTCTCGGAAGAAGGCTTTGGTTGCTTCCTGGAGGAAGCCTTGAGTTCTTCTTGGAAGAAAGCTTTGGATGCTTCTCAGAGGAAGGCTTTGAGTGCTTCGCAAAGCGAAGACTTGTATGCTTCACATGGCGAAGGCTTGGGTGCTTCGCATGGCGAAGGCTTGGATGCTTCGCAGGGCGAAGGCTTAGATGTTTCGTAGGGCGAAGGCTTGGATGCTTCGATGACGAAGGCTTTGATACTCAAGGGTATAAGTTTTGAAAATTGTGCAAACTTGTTGGTATGAATTCAGAATAATTTTTCAATCTTATTGATAATTCAAATGCACGATACTTGAATTTAGAAGGAAAAATTGAAAGCTTCATAAACTTCTATGTCTCCTTAATTTTGACATGCAGCTAGTTGATGCGGATCACTTTTGACGCTGGCTCCTTAGGCTCTTTGTTCTCCATGTGATCTGCAGTCTTCTTCTTGATGTAGTCTATGCAATGCCCCTCCTTCATGAGATTTTGGAGATATCTTTCGAAAAATATACATGTGCTGATATTGTGCCCATAACATTCATGATAGGCGCACCATTTTGTTTTATCAGCTTTCTCCTGATCGCCCTTGATGGGTCCTGGTTTTTTGAACCAAGTCTTGTCCTTAATCTCATAATGAATCTGGTGGACTCGTATTGAGAATTTCATTTTAGGCTTCTCGATGGTTGAGTCATTAGGAGTTTGGTTCGAATTGCTCTTGTTGAACCCCCCATGTGAAAATTTTCCACTTACGTCCTCTTTGCGTTGTAGTGTCGATGCAGAGGCTTTCTCACTCGTCTCGGCATGATCTAGTGCATGTGCAACACCTTTTTCATCCTCCTAGCATGCATGTTGCTCAGCTAGAGAGAGCATCTTGGTAAGACTTCGTGCATTGCCGATGACAATGTCTCCGTAGTGCTGGCTGTCTCGAGGGAGTCCTTGTTTAAAAGCCATTGCTACAACAAGGTCGCTACAGCCGATAATTCGAGACTTCTCCTCGCAAAATATTCATATCTATTGCCGCAGAGTCTCTTTTTCTCTCTTTCGGACAGAGAAAATATGGTCATCCTTCACCTCGATTGTCCGAAGTTGTGCGTACTCCTTCACAAATGCCAGGGCCAACTCTTCAAAGGACGCAATCGACCTTCGGGGGAGATGATTGAACCAAGTCATGGCTTGGCCTTGAAGAGAAGCTTGGAAAACTTTGCACATGAGCGCATCGTTATGTCTGTGGGGGACCATGACTCTAGTAATCTATGTGTTTTACCGGGTCGGAAGCTCCTTTGAATGGTGTGAAGTTTGGCGTTGCAAACCTTTGAGGGAATGGCTCCTCCTCAATATCCCTTACAAAAGGCGTGGATAGTTATATTTGAGGACGTATATCATCCTCTAGATTGCCATCTCGTTGAACATGAAGGTGCCTATCCAACATCCTTTGTATATCATTAGCCCGCAGCGCACCTTGCTGAGGTGGGGAGTCATTTCGTGTTAATCTCCGAGAATCTTCTTGTGCCTCTCCGCTTGATCTCTAGGTTCATACAGTGGAGTAGGCTTCATCCTCCCTCTCACGACCTTGGGCAGATCGTCTTAGGTCTTTGTGTAGAGCCTGAGGTTGCCCCCTACTCCCATGTGAGCGTTGTGAGCTTTCCACCCGTGAAGTTGCCCCGATCCTACTTCCTAGCCCTCATGTACCGATGGCTTTGGGCATTGTGGGATCTTTGCTCGGCGAGTGTGACTTTCTTCACCAAAGTCGCTTAGTGAAGTGTCTCGTGACATTGTTCGGCAGCGGACCAGTTCTTTCCCAGGTCGCCTTGGAGCATTCTCTTGCCTTCCACGCGATGTGGAACGTCTGTCAGGCTCTTGGTCTATTCTTTCTGTCAAGAGTCACCGTAAGAGTTCTGTCTAAAGTTGAACTTGGTTACTCATCCTTTCAACTTGTTGCGCCAAGTTTTCCTGAGGAGGTTGGTTGTCAGGACCCACCCCGGTTCCACCCCGAAAACCGAGGTAAACCCTGCTCCCGTCTGACAACGGTAAAATGAAACCGTTATACAGAGCATAGTACTCAAAAAACAAAGTAAAACAAAAACGATACACAAAGCACACGGACAACGGTAAAATGAAACCCTCCGGGAAAACTCTCGAGTACTCTATGCCTCCGACGCTGCCTCAACGTCAACCCCCGCACTAGCTCCACGACCTGGAGGGCAGTTAAAAACCAGAAAGTGTGAGTGGACCATAAAGAATAAAAGTTCAAAAACCATTTCATAAACAAACCAGGGTTTGGCCCTCCGTTTTGAAAACATGCATGCATAACCCATTAATTAAACACAACTATAAACCACGTAGTAGTCATCATAAAAACGTTCATAATTCAAAAAATAGGCATCATGAAAACAGTACGATAACACATAAATCCAAGTCATCATTATCCGATCAAACCTGCTGGACCTATCAGAGTCTTTAAACTCCCGAGTCTTTAAACTCAATCCAGGCCTCAATAATCCGAGTCTTTAAACTCCAAGTCTTGAAACTCAACAGGCCTGCGGGGGAAATATCAATATATCCAAGTCTTTAAACTCAATCCGGGTCTTTAAACCCAATCCGGGCCCGTCCCCCGTCAATCACAATATCTGGATCTTTAAACCCAATAACCAAATCCAGCAAATCCAATCAAAACCATTCGAAAACCATTTGAAATCCATATCCAAACCCGAATCCGAAATCACTGGCCCGTAGCCCTTCCGGCATCCAGAACCGTCATTCCGAACCCAAATCCGGAATTCCACTTTTCAACTTTAAAACCAAATTCCGCTTTCCGAAATCCGATTCTAAAATCGAAAACCTTGATCATCAAATCATGTATCAAAATCCACTTATAATCATTGAAAATCACTTATCGTTTGAAATCCCAAAATCATGGCATCATAATCGCAAATCAAAGCTTCCTCGTAAAACGTGCTGAAAACCATAGCTTTCTCGTAAAACGTGCAATTATATAAAACAGTTATAATATATTCGATAATCATGAAATCACATGTAAAACCATAAAACAGTTATAGAAAAACAGTTATGCATGCTCAATTATAGAGAAGGGGTCCACTCACAGTTACCAGGCACGTCACTTGTGTCCCGTACGTTCCTCGTCCGCCTCGGGAATTCCCGATCCTGTCAACAATCACTGAAACACGTCACTAACACGTCCATCAAGGTTTTCCTAATTTTCCCCAATTTTCCCGAACTTCAAACGTACGTAAAACGAAACCCTAGAACTTCGATCCCGCGGAACTAACTTGAATCGACGTCTGATTAACCCGAAACCTATCCCAAAAGCTTCGTCCTGTCCTAAGCAACGTATTCCCCTCAACCAAACACATCAATCCTACCTCTAACCCGTCGTCCCTAGCTCGAACCCGTGACCAACCAAAACCCCTGTTCTTCAATCTTAGAGCCCCTCTCACAAATATCCACTTGCACTTGTACACTTGGCCTTATCAGATTGGCCCAATTCCCAATGCACCAAAAAGACCAAAATGCCCTTGTAACACAAAATTACCATTTTACCCTTTGTCGTTCTAGACCCGTACCTTGCCCGTCCAATGTCCGATGAAGGCATGCCGCCTGTCGTTGAACTTAGGACGATGAGATCTACCTAACGGTCCTAGGTCTACGTACAAAAACCCTGTCGTGCGAAAAGTCAACTTTTCCCCCTATTTTAACCAAATTACGGTAATGCCCTCAATCTTCCGATCAACATAACTTCCTCCTCGGATGTCGGAATCGGGCGTGCCACCTGTCTACGGACTCGTGACGTCCCGAACTACGTCACGGTCATCGGTCAATACCCAATTGACCGCCCGAACTAAAAGTAAACTTTTTGCCCAAACCAAGGGCAAAATCGTCATTCTACACTAACGGGCCTAAAGTAACCAACTAAACACCAATTAGACTCACTTATCCGTTACTAATCACTTTACTAATCCTGGCTCTCAAGACGGGTCGTTACATTGGTGGTGACTTCTACCTGAGATGTCGTGACGCCCATCCAGACAGTCCCTTAGATCCATATTTGCTTTGGTTTGATCTTTCCGTGATGCACTTTCCATCATCCGCCCGCCTATTTGTTGCAAGGTCGAAATTCCTTCCCCTAACACGGGCACTTGGCTAGCTGGAGAGGGGAATGCTCTGAAGCTGAAGGTTGGCCTCCCTCCGTGTTTCTCCATGGGCACTTCTATGGACACACGCCTAGGTCGAATTGGCCGCTCCTCTGGAGTTTCTATGCGAGCCTCATTCCTCGTCTGAGCAGTTGAGACAGAAACACCTTTTCCAGCTGATCGAACGGATAGACGAACCTTAGCCATGCTGAATCAATGAATCTTGAACATGAAAGTTGTTGATGGATGATTTGAACAACGTTCAAAATTTACGAACAATGTTGATAAACGACGAACGAAGAAAGATGAACGATGAACAATTTCCTGAAGAATGATGAACACCGTTAAAGAATGATGAACAACCGAGAGAGCTTCTTCTGAGCATTCCTCAATTGCTCTCAATGAAAGCACCAATTGTTGAAGCAGAAATCGAACCCGCCGTGAAACGTCCTCACAATTCCTGCAAATAGTAAACAATTAGCTATCGTTGCCTTGATCGATTACCCGGGGGGTTGTTCGACCAAGAACACTCTGATGCCTAAGTTAGTTTTGAGAGAGGAAAAGGATATACTTCGAAGCGAATAATCGACTTACCCTGGAAATGTAATATGCTTCACTATTTATAGGAAAATCTTAGGAGCCTCGTAGCGTTATGATTGGTCGGTTGAATTTGTAATTAATAAATAATATATTATTAATTAAATATATTATTTAATAATTATAATAATAGCTCATTATGATAATAATGATAATTATTGTGGTTTAATATTAATATTAATTGTCCGTTACTAAGAATAATGACAATTAACTCTCGGAGAGAATATTAATATTACGAAGATTTTAACCCGATTAAATAACGTATTTAGCTGGTAAATAAATGATTTAATGTGTGGGTGTTTTCAAATGACTAGTGTTATTGACAAGGAAAATTTGGTATGATTTTGGATTCCACAAATAATAATTTACCTTCAAAATACTCCAACTAAAATAAATATTACCAAAATTATATGAAAGTTATTAACATGTTAGCATAGAAGGAAGACAAAAATATATAAATAAATTATATATGATCCAAAATAAATAAATAAATTATATATATGATCGAAAAAATCCAAGGAAGGAAAAGGAAAACCAAAATTGGCATGACCTGGAATGAGATTGGGGATAGGAAATTGAATTGGTATAATATTCATTCCCCAAAGCCGAAGCTGCTTTGATTCTGATGCATCATGCTGCATCTCACATCTGCATGTGAAATAATGGTGTTATGAAAGCGATAGGATACCACCTCACACATTACACGTGGCACCTGTGCACTCACATGTCCCTACTACTGTGTTAATAGATTCACACTACAGAACATTGGGGTTTCTAATTAATTCCCGACATAGTTATAAAAAATAACATCACTTACAAAATATAAAAATGAGATGACCATGTCAAGGATACAACTTTTAGAATGTAAAGATACTACAATAATATCATAGTAGGCCAATTGAAATTTACTTTTATTGGCACATTTCGACTCGAAAAATTCACTTGGGGCACAAAATTCGTGGCATGCTAATCGATATTTGGACGTTTTAGAATGTGAAGATACTACAATAATATCATATTGCAATTTAATTTAATTGACACACTCCGAATTGGAAACTCGACTTAGGGCACGAAAGTCGAGGCATGTTGGTCGATATCTGGACAATGACGTTGAGATGACGAAAGTCATTTAAGTTAAAACGACGCATTTTAAGGAGGTCGGGTGAAACCTCACTGGTGGATACAGATTACATTTCATCCAAATTCGGAAGCTTAGAGCATGCGCAAAATTTGATGATTATACATTACACATTACTTGGTCATTACTCGACTATTCCGTCAACTTCACTCCAAGCTCGAGATTGAGTGTTAAAGCAACACCCACGCCTCTCTTCTATGTACGTGCACGCCAACAAGACCTGAATGGTTTAAAAATAAGGGTGAGTGACCCCAATATTATTTCAGTTGAAACCTTTAACAAAAAATAAGTTTTAACCCCTTATTTTATTTGAAATCCCAAAACAGTCATCACAAAACTGCTTTAATTTTGATGCATCATGCTGCAGTTCACATCTGCATGTGAAATAATGGTGTTATGAAAGCGATAGGAAACCGCCTTACGTTTACTCGTGGCATCTGTGCACTCACATGTCCCTGCTATTGTGTTAATTGAATCACACTCCAGAACATTGAGGGTGTGTTTGGTATACCGTATTACATTCTGGATAGGCTAAATAATCTGAAACCTGTGTTTGGTATCAGTCGTATTAATTAGTCACCATATAAATTAATACGGTTGAATATTTTTATACGGTCCAGACACGCTAAAATAATACGCTCGAAATTGTCCGTATTAAATAGTCGGATAACTAGTAATCTTGTAAAATATAATAATAATAATAATAATAATAATAATAATAATAATAATAATAATAATAAATAGTAATATAATAAAATTAAATATTAATTTAGTAAATATTAATAATAAAAAGTAATAAATACTAATAATAATAAATTAATAATTAATAATTAATGATATTTCAATAAATAATAATGATAAAATTAAAAATAAATAATTAATAAAAATGTAATAAATAGTAACAATTATTATTATTAAAATAAATAATAAAAATAATGACATACATAATTAATATTTAAGAGCTAAGGATTTCGTCAATTACTATAATATAATCCGGTCAGTATAATATAGTCGGCATTCTAATCCGGAAAAGTACCAAACGCCCAACTAAATAATCAGTCTATCCGATTGAAATAGTCAGTACAGTACGACATACCAAACGAGACCTGAGGTTTCTAATTAATTCCCAACATAGTTATAAACAATAATATCGAACTTATAAAATATAAAAATGAGATGACCATGTCAAGGATGGAACTTTTAGAATGTATGGATACTACAATAATATCATATTAGGCCAATTGCAATGATACACTCCGATTCGGAAACTCCACTTAGGGTACGAAAGTTGAGGTATATTGATCAACATCTGGACGATGATGTCTCGATGACGAAAGTTATTAAGTTAAAACGACGCGTTTTGAGGAAGTCGGATAAAACCTAACTGGTGGATACCGATCACATTTAACCCAAATGCGGAAGCTTAGAGCATGGACAAAATTTGATGATCATACACTGCACATTACTTGTCATTATCGGACTATTCCATCAACTTTACTCCAAGCTCGAGAGTAAATGTTAGAGCAATATCTGTGCCTCCTCGATGTACGTACGCACCAACGAAACCTGAGGAGTTTAAAAATAAGAGTGAGTGACCCTAATATTATTTCAATGAAAATCTTTAACAATAAATAAGATTTAACCCCTCATTTTATTTGAAATCCCAAAACAGTCACCACAAAACTGCTTTGATTCTGACGCATCATGCTGCATCTCACATCTGCATGTGAAATAATGGTGTTATGAAAGGGATAGGAATATAGGATACCACCTCACATTTACACGTGTCACCTGTGCACTCACATGTCTCTGCTACTGTGTTAATAGATTCACACTACAGAACATTGGGGTTTCTAATTAATTCCCAACATAGTTATAAACAATAATATCAACCTTATAAAATAAAATAAAAAGAGATGACCATGTCAAGGATGGAACTTTTAGAATGTAAAGACACTACAATAGTATCAACATCCACACGAAAATAATTAAGTTTATAATAACCATACACTTGCCTCTGTAGTCTCACTCATACCCACTTGTCAGTTTGTCCTCATAGGGAAGGATTGATAGTGTAAGAGTTCTGATATAAATTAATACAATTGAATATTTTTATACGATTTAAATATATTAAAATAATATTATTAAAATTATCTGTATAAGTAATAATTTTAAAGTATAATAATAGTAATGATAATAATAATAATAAAGAATTATAATTTAATAAATAATAATATATTTATAATTAATTAAAATAATTAATAATATACATAATTAATATTTATGATATAAATATTTTATATCACCTACTATAATATAATTAAAATTTAAATATAAATATTTCATATCACTGTAGGCCTGCAGTGAATCATCATTCAACATTGTAAAACTAGAAGTTAAGTTTAAATATCAAAATTTACACCATCGACTTCGTTAAATAGATGCATCTGCTGAATAATTAACGTTTAGTATGGTCTCGTGAAGCATCATAGTTATGAATCCTTGTCAGACGGCATCCAAGGACAGGACCCAAGAAAACCATTCGGTTTTGCCACGTTTGTCGTACATCTACAATATTGTCATCTTCCCTGCTTAAAATTAGTATAAATTATTGAAAGTTTATATATCATTCAGGCAAAAGGAGTTGAGACTTGAGAGTTCTGCCAAAACACAATTTTTTCATTCAACAATTTTAGGAACGGAAATCATACATATTAAATCTCAACCGCAACCTTATTTTTTTTTATATAACAATCGAATTCAAAACTACTCATTAATTACAGTCAAACCGAAGAAAAAAAAAACCCACCCAAATACTCAATGCATTGATTAATGGCTGCTAAGACTCAACCACAGTAGACAAATTTGGTGTCTCCAGAATTACTCAAATTACGCTGGTATGTTAGGCGTACCGAGTAATCAACTTTGACAAATTTAAAACAAAGCTACTTTCTCTTTACATAAAATTCATCCTAAAATCCTTCAGAATTGAATCAGGTGTCTAGCCTGAAAGGTCCTAAACACAAGCAATTGGCAGCAAGAATGCAAGATTGGTTACATGGGCGAAAAAGAATTCAGTCAGGTTAAATAAATGCAGTGAGTCGTTAAGCGTCACGTCCTGTAGCATTGAAGAATTGAATCAAGGCAGAGGCGCCAATACTCTTTGTAGGAGATTAGAATCCACGGAAATATTGGAACATCAGTTCCAATTGTAGATGGAATCCTAGAACCAATTTTACAAGTTCAAATTTAAATACCCATTAAAACAAAAAGAAGAAAAATCAAAACTCATTCAAATTTCAACTCACCGTCTGCCTGTGAGGACTCCAAAAGCTGCAGTAGCAACCAATGTCCGAGGTTTCCCAGAAAGAACCTTGTTGTAGTGGGGCATGACTATTTGTCCTGATATGTATATCCCATTAACAAGTTAGGAAAGGAAAAATAACCAGCAATACGGAAACTGGAGATTTCAGAAGAAAATTTGCACACAAAAAATTGCATCTGGAGTCGGCGGGAAACTCCTTTTACACCGTTCACATTATCAAAGATCAATGCCACAAAAGTACAGGGGCACGCAATCAAACAGAGCCCATCAACCTCACATTTAATATTATCAAAATTTACAGCCAGTGCTTATAACTCTGCATTGTCCTGACTCCTGGTAGACGAGAAAGAAATTATTTGACAAAAAAGAAAACCTATTGTTGGCATGTGAAACTTTCCGACTTCAGATGCAATCCAAACTGAAACATCACTAATTCACTAAAGTAAAAAAATCAAACTCTCACCTACAGTCAAAAAGTTGCTATGGAGAAATGAAATCACAACAGAAGATTTTTCTCCAGTCAGTCCCTTTGCAGTCTGCAATTTCTCTGATGTCAAACTAGTATCCTTTGGAGAATCAATGCCATCACCCTGAACAGATATAATTTCAAACCATATCCCAGAGGGAAATCTTCTTGGCCTGACCAGCCAAAGGAAAATTTTGGTGTACGGTGTGGCATGAATAACAGATATAGTGGATTCAATTAATATACAGACAAGGCTGATTGTTGTGTTCATCATGGTAAAGAAGATATAGAAAACAGAAGTAGTTGGTAATAGAAGTAGGAGTGGTGTGAAAAGAAGAGATCCAACTATGTGTTGCTTGACAGTGTAGTCATAGCTATCCAATCTCCGGCGAAGAGGATTCCACTTTCGACCCCTGGATAACATTCAGCAATTCCATGAGCAACATAGCAAAACAAACACGGGTGAAGGGAAAATTTTACTTGCAATTTCCTCAACTTCATATAATTGAAATTCTGAACTTATCATTGAAGCAAGGATAACTTATATGCCATGAATATCTATTCTAAAGGATATCAAACTGTAGCCAGAAAATAAGAGCTTTTCTCGGAAAATAGGAACACAGTGCAAAATTACAAGAATATTTTCCGTACTGTATAGAAATGCATATCTTACATGGGTGTACAAGTACATATGCTGAATAAGGTAATACATATATGGATACATAGACTTATAAACAACAAATAGAAAACCCATTGCAATCTCCCATGCACAAAAAGTTACAAATATATATTATTTACTTACAAGTTATTGAAACAAAAAAATTAGTAGATTCACAATTTAACTTTATATAGCATTCAGGAACATGGTTCTACTATTGGAATCCAGTGCGGTATTAATAAAGTGTTACAATATCAAGGACAGCATAAACATACTAAAGACAATGCAAAGTAGTCAACAGAAAGAACAAAGTAAATTTACATAGTTGTGGGACTGATTCAAGCAGTCCGACAACTGTAAATTTCTACTCAGTACGTAAAAAACTAAATATATAAAAATTCATAGCATATTATACGTTTCCAATATGTATTTGCATTTATGTGCATTCATTGCAGATGAGCAGATATAAGTGGACAACGGGCTAAATTATGGGAAAAGAAAGTACAATCAGCAGACAATTCAACCAGAAAATGCTGACTACACTTGCTGGTTTTCTAACATATTTTTTTCCCTAAAAATTGAGCACGTCTGATAAGAGTGGAGAATAGGTTCATTCGAAAAATTACCCTATGATAAATATAGAATTACCATAAAAAGTTTGGTTAAGGTAATTGGTTTCATGTTGAACTTTTGAAAACCGAAGGAAAAACAAGAAATTAGAAGATTAATACCTGAAGAGACGCCACAAAGCTGCTAATGCCTGTATCTGTGTTGAATATACATGTGATATCAACCAATGAAGAGTAGAGACATGTAAAGTTGCTAGTGCTATCAAATCAATTATCAAAGCTGCAGGTACAGTCACTCCAAAAAGGATCCCTGATATAGCAAGTCCTCTAATGAAATAAAGAAAGTGAAACCCTACAAAAATCCAAATAGTAGACCAGATCTGAATGGCAGTTAAAGAAATCATCCCAAGAACTCCTGCCAATTCCGTGTTTAATTTAAAACCTGCAGGGACTCCCATCAACCACACACAACCTGAGCGCAACAACTCGTTTGTAATGTCAGTGGCAAACTTCAGAACCCATATGCAAACAAATTCTGAATGATACAACAGTGCCAAGCCAAACAAGTTTCCTAGAAGTATATCAACGGCTAAACTTGACCACATGGAATGTTTATGCAATGCAGCTTTCTCTGCATATTCCACACTTGATAGTGACCTTTCAAATCAAGGAGGAGATCATGAAAAACATATTTCAGTTTATGCGGGAAAGAAATAAGAGAAGCCAAATACCAAAAAGAAAGAAATAAGGATAAAACAAAAGAAATGAAAATACATAAGAAGAAACACAATCGTCAGTTACTGCATTGGATATAAAAGTTTGAATGTAAGACACCTAGAAAATGAAAAGGATAGAGTAGACACGGTTCATAGAGGAGGAAAAGGGCAGTGTAGATACAGTCAATAGAGAATTAAAGGGATCATGTGGATGCCAACCATTGTACTAAAGAAAACCTCTATTTCAGCCTCAAACTCAAAGAACCTCAACATTAGCATGCAGAAACTGTATAAGAGTTTACTTCCAAACAAAATAGTGTGAAATTTAATAACATGGGGTTTCCACATTTTATCCAAAATTAGAACGTTAAATGAAATTGCATTTGAAAACCAACTTATCAGTGAGAAAACTACAAAGTATTCAACACAGATTTCCATATTTGCATTTTCTAAATTTTATTAAAGATCAAAACACTATATGAAACCAACTTATCAGTCAGAGAATATCCCATTTTTCAACATAGATGTTCATATTACCTCATGCCATTATCTTGAAGAAAGATTGGCCAATAAAGAATCTGAGAACAACGAATTCTGATATTTATCCTTGAACTGCTGAATACCTTTACTGATAGAATGTATACCCATGAGTCTGATGCATAATTCAGAATCCTATGAAGAAATTGAACACTGGCATAGAATAAAGTGGATAGAGAAGCCACAGACACAGCGAATAGTTGCCATACGAAGGCAATAACCCTGAAAAGCCACACAAATGATATTTGAACACTGCAGAGGGAACAAGGCTTAAACAAAAGAGGTAGATAGAACAAATGTGTGAAGAGAATACATGTAAAAAGCGGAAAAGCACACAAAAGAAGTCTTGGGAACCATGCATCTTTCAAAAAACTTGTCTGCAGCAGCAGAGCTATTAATAGCCAGAACAATTGTATCCTGCATTTAAGGAGTAGAAGAAAAGACTTTACGATGCTAGCAACAAAGATAAGTCTTAATGTGCAGAATAAGTAGCAGAAACTCTTACCAAGTCAAGAAGTGGCTTCTTTTGGTGAAGTTCATCAACCCACTTGGGTTTTCTCAAAGGAGCATTCACTTGCTCAAATGAATTCCGGGGATGTATTGAGAAATGGTGAGCACCATAGGTGGGAGTCTCGTAGAATATTAGCTAAATTCAATCAAACAAAAGACAGGACATTAATCACCAAAACCAAACATTATGCTCAAACATCAGAAATAAATTAAGCGCAGCATGCCATTGAAGCATTCATGACTTACATACGTGGACATCAGATCGAGACACCATTTGCCCATTCCAGTGAATGTGATGCAGTTTAGGAATCCAACAAATGTCTTTTCCAACTTGTTGTTCAGGATCAAACAACATCTGGACCCAATAACCGTTTACCACAAAAGTTTTATTACATGGTTCTGTTGATCCACTGGGCTTGTGGCACCGACAAGACGACGAACCATATTCATCTTCTATTGTTTGACCCTTAAAAACTTGTCCCACTATGCATAACATTGACTTATCCTGTAGTAAAACAGGCATTCTTCTATTTGTGTCATGAAGGATTCCCTGAAAACAGTATTGATTTCAACAAAGCAATTTCCCAAAATAAACCAAATAAGCAAAGAAATAAATGCATACAAAATCACTTAAATGCAATACAAACATAAAGAAACAAAATGGAAACAGAAACGAATAAATCGCAGTTCAAAATGGTTGAAATCTGATACGTATGTGAAGACTTGTATATACCTGCAGGCTTGGCTGGAAATCAGAAAGCACAAGCTCAGCGCAGGAAAACGCTACGACGACGTCAAGAGAAGACGAAGAGGAAGAAACGAACCAGCCAAACAAGAAATTGGAGTCCGATGATGATTTTCTCAATGAGAGTTGCTTTGGCCACCAAACCCTACATCTCCTTCCCATCCTTGTGAGTATGATTGCTAATTTCTTAGACAATTGAGACAACACATGTGATTGGAGACGAAGACGATGTGACCAAGGACAGTGACCTTCAAATTGATCCTTCACTAAAACCCAGTTTGAAAGCACTGTTCAATGTACAGTGAATTATCGATTTTGCCACTGCTTTTTTCTTTTCTCCTTTTCTATTAACATTTAATGTACTGTTTTGCCCTCATGCCCAACTAACCCTCCTCTGCCTCCGCGTTTGTCCGTTCCTCTCGCTGTATAGCAGGTCGTCGTCCATCCAATGGCGACAGCACAAGCAGCGCAAAAGCTACCCTTTCTTCTGCTTGCAACTTGCCGCAGCTGCATACGATCCCCATCTTTGCTTTCGCCTTGCCGCTGCTGCATCCAATCCTCGTTGATTTGCTCCTCTCCCCGCATAGCTCGGTGCCCTTTCTTCTGCTTGCGACTTGCCGCAGCTGCATACGATCCCCATCTTTGCTTTCGCCTTGCCGCTGCTGCATCCAATCCACGTTGATTTGCTCCTCTCCCCGCATAACTCGGTGCCCTTACATCCAATCCTCATCTCTGCTTTCGAATTCCTCCATGATGCTCGCCTCTCCATTTCGTGCCACGTCTCGCGTCTAACCTCACCTCTTCGATTCTGGCCGCTTCTCAATTTCGTGACACGTTCTCCTACTTTGAGTCTTTGCGATAAAACCCACGTCTTCCTTGCCTCTTCGTCCCTCCATTCAGTTCACATCATTCCTACTTGCGTTCATATGACGCTTTTCTCTGTTTCTCTTTGAAGATTTAACTGTCAATCGTCTACCATTATCATTGATATATGGGCTGCTTGCCATCAGTAACGCATTTTTCTATTACCTAATTTCTTCTGCACTGACTTTTGCTTTTACTAATTTTTGTATGGTTTTTTCTTTTATTTCAATTCTGGGTTCTTGATTTTTCTATAATTTTTTGTAAATTGAGTTATGGTTCATGAGCTAACCTTCATGCTTAGTTTTGGGAATAAAATTTTAGTTTTGCTTTGTGTCTCGGTTTTTCTCCTTTCCTGAATGAAATGATGGATTTTGTGATTTTACCTATGGATAGGATTTGATAAGGGATGGATCGTGTATACCTGAAGGGGGAGTTGATGATAGCTTCTGAATTCTGTATGAAAGAAATTGTGTGAGTTTGGAGTATGTTTGTGTTTTATGCATGAAGAATGTAACAACCAGACTTTTTCTTCAAGTTCTATAGAGCTTATTGTTCGCATATACGTAAGAGACATCCCTTTTTATGACGTAAGAGACATCCCTTTTTATGACTTCAGTTGTAGGTGAAAAGTTCTATTAGCTGTTAACCTAAGCTAGTTGCACACAAGTTTGGGAATTTTATTATCTTGCACTTTAAAGTGATTATGGGTTTTGGGTTTTTGGTACAATGTTATTTGTAAGCTAAGTGTGAGTTGGAGGAATTCAAGTTTGTGATGGTCCATGATTTAAGAGTAAATATTTTGCTACATTTTAGACAGATCACACGATTAGAGGCGTCCAATTTTAACTACAATATGGCCATGAAGTTAGTCTTGCTAACTATGCAGCAGGTATTGGCCCTGGATATATTCTTTTTCGATCTATTATCTTCATTCGCAGTTGTTGATCGAGAGGCAATTCCTTTAAGATGCCTCTTTTTGGTTTGTGTTTAAATATTTTTTTTTTGCTATTCCAGGAAACTGGCGAGAACTATTCTGGATAGCCAGCTGAGAGCAGAAGGCCATTCCGTGTTCTTCTCAATGTGGGTTTGATTTAGAAAACCACCAGAAATTGTGTTTTGGCATATGGTGGTGTGGGTTATTCTTTTTATTTAGGTAATATTTTTGTATGTGGGTTCAAAATTTAATGTTTGAATATATTATGAGGCATTAGGTTCATACTCCTGTTAATTGGGTGAAACCAATTTCTTTTCTTATGTTGTTCATTTTTTAATATCATAGGCTTTCGATTAGTAATTTTGTAGTTTGAATTTTCTTACCTCTGTTTGATAAGTCACAAATTTAGCATTGTTTCAATGTTACTTCTAATCTTTTTTACTTATTTTTTGATTATAATCATTCAATCAATAAGTGAAAATGATATCTTTTGTGAAGTTTGTGCAGATTGTATAGTCGAGATTTAAATCATGTTTTTGTAATGGAATGTGATTTTTCCAAAGCTAATTCTTCAAGAACTCATCAACAACTCACAAAGGGCCACATTATCTCTCATTTACACGGCCAAGATCCACCAAGACCCTAAAAGTCACGGCCTAGCCCTAAGAAGTCCCAAAAGTGCGATTAAGGAAGATTAGGGGATTACTTCTGTAATAAGTAGTCCTTGTACGAATTTGCTTTCCCTTTTTAATGAGGAATGACATGGATTGATTTGTAAAAGAAGACTCAAAGATGTCCTAATCAGATCTGAAGTTAAAGATGCAAGAAACAAGGAAATGAAGTTCCTTGCAAATCAAGAAACTCACTAATACACGGCTAGGGTTAAGGAAACCCTTTAGGGGCATTTTTCTCTTCCTCATTCCATGAGAACTCTTGTGATTTGAGTTGGCAAGATAATTAATTGAATTCCTAATCAAAGTAGAAGTCAATAAGTGGAGAAAAAAAAAAAGGAGAGATTGCTTGCACAAAGAAGGCTCCATAAAATGCGGCAAGATGGGTTTTTCACGGCAATCTTGGTTTTTCTCCTTAGTTAAGGTCTTTGTTTTCCCTTATTTTTAGGGAGAAAATAGGGCACGTGTGAGACATATAAATAGTTAATTTTCTCTCATTTGTGGACGTACCTCATAAGATTCCAAAACTCTATCAAAATTTATACTTTTACCTTAAAGTTAATCGCAATTTCCCCTTTGTTCATGCTTTTGGATTCAATTCTTACTTCTTGATTGTGACGTGAAGCATGGGAGAAGAAGTGTTTGTACCACTTCTCTCACGCCTCATCTCTCTTAGTATTTGTGTTTCTCAATCCCTAATCTCTTTAACACATGCATTCAATTATGTTGTTTGTTAACTTAGATTTGTGTGAGTAGTTTCCTTTAGAATTAGGGTTGTTTGAAGCCCTAGCCATATTATTTCGTATTTAGATTTCTGGTTCTTGATTATGATTGTTATGCATGATTGAATTTGTTGGATTACTATGCTTCATGAACTCAATTTGATCACCTTGTTTGCGTATAATTGTAGATGTAATTTCTTGACAGACCATAATATCATCTTTCAATTTGTAGCATCACGTTTAAGAGGGGGAATCTTATTCGTAATCTTAACTCATGACTTTCTAGGATTGCACATCACTTTTCTAGGGATAGTGTAGTGTCATAGTGTAGTGTCATCAAATCTTCTTTGTGTTTCATGCATTATCACGCACTATCGATAATAGACGTTTTAAAGGCGGGACATCACGCTTAAAACATGCAATCTAAGAGAAGATAATAGGTCTGGAGCGAGCCTTAGCCGGACCTCTGCACGAGCACATAATTCAGAAACATGCATAGTAATTGAATCAAGGAAATCTAATGAGAACTATAATTGGTAAAGGTGGATAATAAGCCCTAATTCGTGCAAATCATCCAATCAAGTTTCTATTATTTTGCACTTTGTTTTCCTTGCGCAATTTCCTTCTAATCATCATGCTAAACCCCCCAACGTTTTTGTGTCTTTTTAACCAAGTTATTTCATTCTAAATTAAGTGGATTCACGTTGAACAAGTCCTCGAGGGATCGACCTTTGCAAACCTACTATACTCGTTATATACTTTTGTGCACATGCAAAGTATTACATTAGGAGTTATCATTCATCATTCTTTCTTGGATAAACTTCTATCAAGTTTTTGGCGCCGTTGCGGGGGACTTGTCCCTTAACGGTGTCCATATAGTTTGAAATTACCTGACTTGGTTTCTTTTATTTTCTTTTCAAGGTACTAGTACATGTCACGTAGCTTCTTCAGTGGAGGGCACATCTCACGGTTCTACTCTAACCTCACGACAATCTTTAGTTCATGGGGGCCCACCACCAAGTCCTAGTGCCATGGTAATCCACAAGATCGTGCTCTTGTCCCTCCACCTGCCCCTAGACTCCTTCGGGATTTCACTGTCCCTCATGTGTCTGAAGACCTATTTCCCATTGTCTTTCCCACAAGCACAATTGAGAACTTTGAGCTCAAGTCCGAGACCATTCACATGTTGCCTACTTTTCCTGGACTTTTGGGGAAGATCCTCACCTTCATATCACGGACTTTCTCCAGGTTTGTTCTACTCTTCGTATTAATGGGATGAATGAGAATGAAATTAGGTTGAGGTTGTTTAACTTTTCACTCAAGGATCGAGCTAAGGCTTGGTTCCATTCACTAGCACCCGCCTCTATTCATTCTTGGACAGAATTGACTAGTTTGGTCCTTACCCAATACTACCCTATTGAGAAGATTAATGAGTTTAAGGCTAAGATTATGAACCCTAGACAACTCCAAGATGAAGCCTTTTATGAGTATTGGGAAAGGTTCAATGATACGCTACACGCTTGTTCCCATCATAACATTAAGGATCATCACCTCATGATGTACTTTTATGGAGGCCTTAGAACTGGGATCTGATAAGTCTTGAATTAAGAATCATTTTATACCCTTTATGCTTGTCTATTAATGTTTAAATACCAAAAAATAGGATAAAATACTAACTTTTGTGAGAATTGTGCAGAATTGGATTAAGCTTGGAATTACGAGAATTTTGCCGAAAGAATCACCTCAATTGGAGTTATATTGAAGAAGTTATGATCGAATGAAAGGAGACCACCGAAAAGTTGTACAGAATTTGGTAAGTGCCTACCGAATCCTGAATGGTAGTTCAAATTCCACTCGGCCAGCGCCTGCCAAAGTCTAAACTTTCATTTCCGCGCGCACTTCTTGAACCCGTTCAGCTTGCTTCGACACGCGTCCACTGATGGCCCCAACAAAGGTTTACGCGTTGACGACGCGTTGACCTCGAATTTCTTAAGCCCTATTCGGCGTGTTTAACCGAGTTGACTGTGAATTGACCAAAGACTTCCCGCTATTTTGACCAACTGTTTTGGTGGCCGACCACCGAAGCTGATCTTAAGGCTTTAATTCTGACTTTTGGGATATTTTTAAGATTAATTCAAGTTTTTTTCAGACCTATTCTCCATTTTGTATTAGGATTTCAATCCTATTTTGTCAGGACCCGTCCCAATCCCCCCAGGATTAACGCGAGATGTTCCTGATCCCGTCTGACACGGAGTGTCAGACAAGGGAATTTCCGGCATTAGCCCGCTCGGGAGCTTCAGAGTATGCCAGGATCTGGAGGAGGTGTCTGATGTCCCGGTCTCTGTTACAGCCCGCATCCGCTGTCAATCTGAAGGGCAGTCAAAACATTTAAAAGCTGTGAGTGGACAAAAAAAGAGCCCGCATCCGCTGTCAATCTGAAGGGCAGTCAAAACATTTAAAAGCTGTGAGTGGACAAAAAAAGAATTTAATAAAAACATTTTCATCAAGACATTTGTACCCTTCACTAAAAAGTAAGCATGCATTCGAAAACCATTTACCCAAAAGAAGCATAATGAAACCAACCATACGGGCCACTACCCAAATCCATGTGGGACTCAGCCCAAAACCAGTACATCATATAACATATACATATAAATCATGCTACCAATCCTATCACGGTTTCTAAAGCTACGCACGTGCTACCTGGGGTCTCAAAGCCCAAGTCTCCCAGGGTCCACCCAGGTCAATGTATGTAGGCCAATTACCCTCCCTGAGGGTTACAATCCAAGTCCTCCTAAGAGTAAAGTACCCAACGGAGGCGAATCTGCTCAATTAGTGCTCCGTGACTACTCCGGGGTCCACCTAGGCCAACGACCCTCCACGAAGGAGACATTCCAAATAAGGAAGATATATGAATATATATATATATATATAGAAAAAATTCTTAAAACCTTTCAAGGGATTCATGCTCGGTCCCCATAAACCGTCATGAACCTAGAAATCCATTCAGGGTCCCAGACCCGAAATCATAAACGTAAAGTATGACACGACCCATCCTAATCCCCCTGGGATTACCTTGGAATGTGCCATACTCCTGTCTGACACGAAGTGTCAGACAAGGGATAACCTGATGCCACTGCCCATTCGGGGCTTCCAGAGTGCGCAAGGATCGATGGAGGAGGCATGCGGTGTCCCAGTCTCTGCTGCAGTCTCATCCGTGATCAACCTGAAGGGCATTAAAAACAACAAAGGCTGTGAGTGGACGAAAATAATTAAGTTCATAAGACACATTTCACAAAGATATTTATGCCCTTCATTAAAACGTATGCATGCCTCGAAAACCAGTAATCAAAACATTTACTCAAACAAGCCATTAGGGCCTTAGCCCAAAAACCGTAACTCAAAACCAAGTGAGGGAACTCAGCCCAAAACTGTAGAATACCAAATCCGTGAATACAAAACCAAGGGGGTCACTGCCCAAATCCATAACACAAATCCATAATTCCAAAACCATTTAGGGTCCCCGACCCGAAATACCATTTCATAAACCAATAATCCATTTTTACCACATAACCATCTCCGGTATCCCAGATGCCGAGCGTCCCAGACGCTTGACATCCCAGAAGTCATATCTCACGGTAATAAGCAATGTGTGCCGCCCGGGGTCTCTCCGGGTCAATATCTCTGACATTCCAGATGTCTGACGTCTTAGACGTCTAATCATAGCAATCCTGTTCCTGAGTCCCTATACGGTCTGGTAGCTCCGTACAATGACCCCTCGCAGGCAATGAACCGTGACTTCCCCAGTGTCCCAGACACCTGGAAGAGACCATCCCATATCTTCATATCAAGATGGTATATGGAAAATAGTTTTATCAAATCATTTCACAACATTTCAATGGGCCCTGCCCGAAATCTCCATAAAACATCACAATTCCATTTAGTGTCCCCGACCCAAAATCACGTTTATGAAACATAGGGTCACAGACCCGAAATCACATTTATAACCCAACTGGGCCTCATGTCCGATTCTGTAAACCACGGGACCCATGACCCGAATTTATAAATCAACCGGGCCCCTGGTCCAATTTCATAAATCAACTGGGCCCCTGGCCCGATTTCATAAAGCAACTGGGCCATCAGCCCGATTACGTAACGCAAATGGACTCCAAGTTTGAGGTTTCCAAAACAATTGGGCCTCATGCCCGAGTTCATCTTTCCAATTTCAAAACCATTTCATCAGATCATTCATGAAACCACAAGCACATATAACCACAAGAAAACCGTTAGCCTCGATATACGTGCAATACATAAAACATCTCGAAATATGTGCAATACATAAAACATCTCGAAATATGTGCAACATACGCAAAATCAATAATCACAATCACCATCATGAAAATCACTTATATAAAACATATAACACAGTTAGGCATGCATAGTATTTATAAAACCAAAGTCCACTCACAGACCGTCCAATGCTGTGCCTCGATACGCGTGCCATAGGCCTTCCCGGGCCACACCACTATCACCGGGACTTCCAAACCTGTCCAAATCACATTAGAGGGTCACTAACCTCTTCATAACTTCCTATTAAAGCCCCGTAATTTTCTCGAATTTTTAACTATTTTTAAACTCGATTCAAAACCTTCGGACGTCCCGAATAATATCGAAACGGTGTCCGTTTGAGACGAAATCAGTCCCAAAATGTTCGTTACATTGAATAGATTAAAAGTCATGTTGACCTCACCTCAGGATTCATGCCCACGGGCCGTCACGAGCCACCGTGAGTGGCTGCGCGTGAAACCCACGCGCCTGCTACAGTGTCACCATCATAACCCGTTTCTCTGTGATTCAGGTCCTACAACCCGTGAGATGACCCTATCTGTTCTCTATCAAATCGACATCAAATCTTTCAATTGAACATTCAAATAGCTTCGTTTTCAGTCCAATTAAAGTTCTGTAAGCTTAATTTCACCAATCCTTACCTTAATCCTTCAATTCGAAGATGAATGTTCGAAGAACACCTGGGCACTGTTCCTTCTTCGAAGTTCATCAGTCCCATCAGATTTATTTCAATTGATCCACCCAGAAGTTTTGTTGGACCATGAGAAACTCATTTTCGAGTCCAATTTCATCGTTTGATCTCTCCAAGATCATGACTCAGCCTTCAATTTCCTTCTCTGTTACCAGGTCCGTTCAGAGCCCAAAAGCCAACAATTTTCTTCATTCTTGATGTGGATCGACTCGTAATGACCTCAGAAAGCTAACTCAAGCTTCAATTTCGATCCTCAGAGCTCATAGATCGAATTTCGAATTTTCCCTCCAATCTCCAAGAATTCGATTCTCAGTTTCCAGTTACCCTCACTGTCCCTCGTGTTTTCCTCTCTAGCTTAGTCTTCTCATTCTCTCAATTTTCCACTCTCAAGCTCAGCTGTGGAAGGGAAATGATGATGGGAAGAAAACTCACCCTCTCACCCTCTGTTTGTTCATGGTTCAAAGAAGAACACAGAGAAGATAAAGAATGATGGAAGATGATGATGGAGGATTAACGGGAAACATGGAGCATAATATAGGCCTCAAAACAAGGGATGGGTGACACTTGTCACTAATCCAGACGTCCACAATCATCGGTCACCATTGGATGGTCTATAGCAGATATCAAAGGAATGGGCCCTTGTAGGGACTTTCAGAGAATGATTTGAGGTGTAGGATCTTTCCATACACATTGAAGGAAGTGGCCAAGGTTTGGCTCATGACTTTGAAGCCTAAGTCCTTGGAGACGTGGGATGAGGTTGTAAAGAAGTTTATGGACAAGTTATTTTCCCCCCAAAAGACAACAACCCTAAGAGCTCAAATTTTCAATTTCAGACAAGATGATACTGAAACGTTTAGTGAATACTGGGAAAGATTTAGAGGACTATTGTTGCAGTGTCCACACCATGGGTTACCTAATTACCTTCAAATGCAAATTTTCTATGACGGTTTAACCCCTACATGTCAATCAATGTGTGATAATGTAGCTGGTGGTGCTCTAAAGAAAAAGAGTCCAGGGGAATCTCAAGAACTCTTTGAGATGCCGGGTTCTAATATGCATCAATCAAGAGGGAAGAGAAGTGGTGCATATGAAGTTCATTCAACTAATGACGTTTCTTTCAAGGTTGACAACTTGGAAAGGAAACTTGACGCTGTGCTTTCAAAGTTAGGCTTATCTCATGCCTCTCAAAGTGCTACATATGCTGATTACGATCAAGAGCAAGCCAATATGATGAATTGCTATAATTCAAGGCAAAGGAATGATCCATACTCAAATACTTACAACCCCGGATGGAGGAACCACCCTAACTTTTCTTGGGGTGGAAATCAGAATCAAAGCCATGCTTAGCAGCAGCCTAAAAACTACCAAATTCTCCTAAGAAATCCCGTGGATGAGACATTACAAAAATTCCTGCAAATGACTTCCACTTTGTTCCAAAACCAAGCTACCACCATTCAAAAGCTTGAGACCCAAGTTGGACAGCTTGCTACTGCTCTTATCCAAAGAGAACTTTGGAAGCTTCCAAGTCAAAATCAGTTTCTTCAAAAGAATCAGGAGCAAGCAAAAGCCATCACAACACTTAGAAGTGGTAAGGTTATTAATAATAGCGTTAGCTACGATATTCCTAATACGTCTGAAATTGTGAATGCAGATGAGGAGGAAATAGAGGCAGAAAAAGCACCGAAGAAAGATACTGATGTACCTCTTAGGACTAACAAGGATGAATTGGTTTTACATAAGGCTCACAAGCCCTACGTGCCACCCATTCCTTTTCCAAGAAGACTTGATCAATGCAACAAGGATAAGGCCTTCAAAGAACTTTATGACATTATCAGTAAAGTTAATATTAATTTGCCTTTACTTGATTTAATTGATGATGTTCCAGCCTATGGCAAGTTCTTTAAAGAATTGAACAAGTACAAGAGGAAATATGAACCACATGAGAAGGTTTTAGTCTCCGAGAATGTCTCTGTCGTGCTTCAAAGAAAGCTTCCACCCAAACTTAAAGATCCTGGCAGCTTCTCCATACCTATTACCATTGGGGACAAGAAGATTGAGAAGGGTATACTAGACTTGGGTGCAAGTATCAATCTTATGCCATACACGGTTTACATGCATCTAGGTTTGGGAGAGTTGAAACCTACCACAGTTTCTTTACAACTTGCTGATCATTCAGTAAAGTATCCAAGAGGTATAGTTGAAGACATTCTAGTTCAAGTTGATAAATTGATCATACCTGCTGATTTTGTAGTGCTTGACATGGAAGAATCACCAATCAAAGATCGTGAGTTACCTATTCTTCTTGGGAGGCCATTCATGGCCACATCAAGGACAATCATAAATGTGCATGATGGAGTGCTCACAATGACAGTTCTTGGAGAAACTGTCCAATTTAGAGTGTTTGAATCTCTAACTCATCTGTATTCTTCTTTAGATTGTTTCCCTGTTGATATATTAGATTCTTTTGTGTTCACCAAATTTTCTCAAGGCCCCCCTAAAGACCCATTGGAGATTGTCTTGACCAATGTTCTGGATGACTTCGAGGATGAATGGGAGTTGGAAGAGGAAGTTTTTGCTTTGGAGGCTTTGAAGTCATATCCCAACACCTATTTAGTCCCCCTTGAGCCACTTGAGCCATCCATTGATCATCTCATACCCTCAATCATCAAACCATAAAAACTTGAGCTTAAATTGCTTCCCTCTCATCTTAAGTATATCTTTCTGGGTGACCAAAATTCGTTTCCAGTTATCATAGCTTCTGATCTGACCTCTTTGCAGGAAGAAAAGCTATTAAGAGTTTTAAGAGAGTTCAAATCCACCATTGGATGGTCTATAGCAGATATCAAAGGAATCAGTCCCTCTATGTGCATGCATAGGATACTTTTGAAGGAGGATAGCCAACCCAGTCGTGAACCTCAACGAAGACTCAATCCCAACATGAAAGAAGTGGTTAGAGCTGAAGTACTTAAGCTACTTGACACTGGGATCATCTATCCTATTTTTGACAGCAAGTGGGTTAGTCCTACTCAAGTTGTACCAAAGAAGAGGGGCATGACTGTGGTAAAAAATGATCAGGATGAACTTGTACCAACAAGAGTCATGACTGGATGGAGAGTGTGCATCGATTACAGGAAGTTAAATGTTATGACTAGAAAAGATTGTTTTCCCCTTCCTTGTATTGATCAAATGCTTGAAAGATTAACTAGTTACTCACACTATTGTTTTCTTGATGGTTATTCAGGTTATAACCAAATCCCAATTGCACCTCAGGACCAAGCGAAGATAACCTTTACCTGCCCATTTGGCACGTTTGCTTATCGGAGGATACCATTTGGTTTGTGTAATGCGCCAACTACATTTCAAAGATGCATGATGGCCATTTTCTTTGACATGGTTGAGAGGTTTGTAACACCCCGGAAATTCGAAGGATGTAAATTTGTTAAATATTCAATAAAATGACGTTTTTACCCTTGTGAATAATATGGGCAAATTATTGACTTTTTGCTTGGTAGGTCAAACAGACATTGACCAATGAATGTGACGTAGTTCGGGACGTCACGAGTCCATAGACAGGTGGCACGTCCAATTCCGACGATCAGGGAAGAAGTTATGATGTTCGGAAGTTCAAGGGCATTTTCGTAATTAGGACGAAAAGGGAGAAAATGTTGACCTTTTGATTGACCATCATTTTTCACGCAATTCGAGGACCGTTAGGTAGGTCTCGATGCCCTGAGTCCGTAGGCAGGAGGTACGCTAAAAACGGACATCGGACGGATGAGTTACGGGTCTAGAAAGTGAAGGGCATTTTGGTATGTACAGAAGGGCAAAATAGTAATTTTACACAGGGCACTGTTTAAAAACCGTGGAAACATGGACTAAACACCCATGCCGTGAGTGGTTTGATCAAGGATTTGTTTAACCTTGTTAGTGGCTGGACAAGGGGAATTGTTTAATAGTTTTGAGTTAGTGGAAACAGTTTGGTGTGGGTTGAACCAGAAACCAGGCACGAGAGGAATTTAAAACTGGGTTTTGGGGTCTTTTGCGGGAAACAAAGAATAGTAGGACTGAGATTCCCTTGGGTTGCCGTGAGGTCTGTTTTGATTATAGGGAGTGAGAGTGAGTCGGGAGAGTCATTTTGGAGCAGAGGGACTCAGAATTCGAGAGAAAAATAGACGGGAAGAAAAACTGGGAAAATTGGAGGGAAATTCGAAAGTTTGATTATGAGTCGAGAGGGACAAAACCAAGGATTGAAACAGTCTTCTGGGACCATTTAGAGTTCAACCGTATCAATTTTGAAGAGAATCGATCACGGTTTGGCTAGGAACCCAAGTTCCAGTTGTGATGAAATTTCAGACCTGAGGACGATCACCTACGGGTAAGTTTTCCTAAAATTGGTTGTGGTTTAAGGTTCGTTTAGGTCTTATGAAGCTTCAGTTTAAGCTAATTTGAAAATGGAGTTGAGTCGAGTGAGTTACAACGGTTGACCTGTTTGTTTGATCACAGGCCGAATGGTCGATTTAGGGCTTGTCGAGGATAATTAACGAATGGGAACCTAAATTAAAATGTAAATGAAGGATTTAGGTGGAAAAAGGAAGGGATTCGAGTGAGAATTGATCGAGTTTAAACCGGGTTGAGTCGCGGGTTTGGGACCTGTTTAGCAGACATACGGGCGAGGAAGATGACACTGTAGCTACAGTGCATGGGGCGTGGCTTTCACGCGCAGCCACTTTGGGCGGCGCGTGAGGCCTGAGGCCGTATCTTCGGCACGGTCAATTTGAGATTTCATCCTTTTAGTTTATTGAACATTTTGAGTTAAATTTCGAGTCGAACGGACTTCCTTCAGGATAGTTTTGAGGGTTCGAAGGTTTAGGACTTTAAGTTAATTACGTCGAAAAATCCTGAAAAATTAGGGAAATTAATGCAAGCTTTTTGGGAATTTTGTAACCCATATTGTACTCTTTGACAGGCCCGAACATTCTCGAGGCAACCGAGGAGCGCACGGGGCGCGATTGACGTATCTAAAAACCGTGAGTGGACTTTTGATTTCTAACCGAGTATGCATAACTGTTTTTACTCACTTTTCCTATGTTTTCATATATGTTTTTATGGTGGTGACCATGATATTTCTGTTTTACGTGATTGCACGTTTTTCGAGGTGATTATCGTGTTTTACGTATTTTGAGATTACATTTTTCTCCTATGCATGGATGATGGTTTGATGAAGTGATTTGATATGATTATGCATGTCACGTTTTAATGATGATTTGATTATGTTTTGTGAAGTAAGATTTTGGGATTTGCATGTGAAATTCAGACATAAGTCCTATTATGACGAAATGTGATTTCGGAATGGTTTTGGAAAATGGATCATGGTGGATCCTGGATTGTTACGATTTTACGCATGATTTTGGGTTTAAAGACCCGGTATGATTGTTGGATCTGGTTTTGAGTTTAAAGACCCAGTTAATTGATGACGGGAGCGGGCCCAGATTGGGTTTAAAGACCCGGATTGAGTTTAAAGACTCAGTTATTGTGATAACACCCCCCCCCCCCCCCCCCCGCCGCCGCCGCCGCCGCCGCCGAGGCCTATTGATTATGTTTTGAGGTTAAAGACTCGTTGATATCCCGGGAAGGCCTAATATATGAGTTTAAAGACTCGAATAGATCCAACGGCTTGATTGTTGATGTTACATTCAGTTTTACATGATTTTATGGCTATTTACTATAATGATTTCCATATGCTTCGTAAAAGTGTTTTCGAATACTTAGTTATGCATGCATGTTGTAAAACTGGAGGGTAAATCCCGATTTCATTAAACTGTTTTCTAGAATCTTTTGTTTTAGTCCACTCACACTTTTCTGTTTTAAATACCCTCCAGGTCGTGGTACAAGTTTTGGGGGATAACGCCGAGGCAGAGGCAGATGCATAAAGTTTTCCCGTTGCGGTGTAGTTAGTTCACAGAGTAGGATTTTATCCTTATCTTGTTTTGTAACTATGCTCTATGAAACTGTGGACTTGTATTTCAGTTGGTTGTATCGTTTAATCTCCCTGGTCTGACAATGTTTGTGGTGTAATTTTTGGTTATTTTGGTCGTTTGTGTTCGGTTGTCAGACGAGAGCAGGATGCTTCCCGATTATCGAGGCGATAATCAGGGTGGGTCTTGTTAGGTTCATCGAGGTTTTTATGGATGATTTTTCTGTGTTTGGTTCCTCATTTGATATATGTCTTGATCATCTTGCATTAGTTCTAAAACATTGCCAAGACTCCAATCTGATTTTGAATTAGGAGAAATGCCATTTTATGGTTAAGAAGGGTATAGTTCTAGGTCATGTAATTTGAAGCAAGGTGTCAGGACCCAACCCTCCTCGGTTAGGACCCAACTCATCTAGCACCATATTGTCCGCTTTGGGCCTCGCCCTCACAGTTTTGTTTTCGGGAGTTCATGGTGCAACTTCCCAGGAGGTCACCCATCATGGAATTGCCCCAGCCTCAACTCGCTTAACTTTGGGGTTCCAATCCCCCCCAAAGCCACTTGAGCTCCCAAAAGGCCTAGTGCTAGATAGGTGTGTGCCTACACCTTTAAGGCACACCACCATCCTCTCCCAGACTATTCCCCATTGCAGGAATGTGGGATTGTTCACCGTTCCCTACAGGACACGGGTCTTACACAAGGGAATAGAGGTAGATAAAGCAAAAATTGACTTGATCTTTAAATTACCTCCCCCAGCATCTGTTAAGGGAATTCAATGCTTCCTAGGTTATGCAGGTTTTTCTAGACATTTTATTAAGGATTTTTAAAAAATAACTCGGTCGTTATGTAACTTGTTAGCTAAGGACACTTCTTTTGACTTTAATGACGAGTGTTTGCAGGCCTTTGAAATGCTTAAGAAGAAACTAACTCTGCTCCAATTATCATGGCTCCAGAATGATCTTTACCCTTTGAATTGATGTGTGATGCATCTGATTTTGCTATTGATACAATACTAGGCCAAAGAATTGGAAAAGTCTCTCATGTTATTTATTATGCAAGCAGGACATTGAATGATGCTCAGCTAAACTATTCCACAACAGAAAAAGAGTTACTTATTGTTGGCTTTGCTCTGGAGAAGTTCAGATCTTATCTTGTAGGATCAAAAGTCATTGTCTACTCAGACCATTCAGCTCTACGATACTTAATGACCAAAAAGGATGCCAAGCCAAGACTCGTTAGATAGATCCTCTTATTACAAGAATTTGATTTGGAAATAAGAGACAAGAGTGACAAAGAGAATGTAATTGCTGACCACTTATCACGTTTGAAAAGTGAAGCAATTGATAGAAATGCACAGCTGCCCTTGAATGAATCAATCCCTGATTAACAACTTCTTGCCATCCAAGATGATGAACCATAGTATGCTGATTTTGTTAATTTTCTTGCTTGTGGTATTATTAGAGATGATCTAACCTTTCAGGAGAACAAAAGGTTCTTTTCGCAAGTGAAGCACTACATGTGGGATGAGCCATACCTTTTCAAATATGGACCTGATCAGATTATTAGGAGATGTGTTCCCGAGGTTGAGCAAGAAAGCATACTCAAGTTTAGTCATGAGTTTACATGTGGAGGTCATTTTGGTGCCAAGAAGACAGCAGCCAAGGTTCTTCAATCTGGTTTCTTTTGGCCTACTTTGTTTAAAGATGCTTTTAACTTTTGTGTTAAGTGTGATAGGTGCCAAAGAGTGGGAACATCAGCAGCAGAAATCAGATGCCTTTGCATAACATTTTGGTTGTGGAGATCTTTGATGTTTGGGGCATCGATTTCATGGGACCATTCCCACCCTTTTTTGGCTACAATTACATCCTGGTGGCAGTAGACTACGTGTCTAAATGGGTAGACGAAATTTCTTCAAAGACCAATGATCATAGAGTGGTGATTAACTTCCTGAAGGACATCATGTTTTCAAGTTTCAGAATGCCAAGAGCTATCATCAGTGATAGTGGAACTCACTTCTGCAACAAGCCATTTGAAGCCTTGATGAAGAAGTATGGAATCACACATAGAGTGAACACACCATATCATCCCCAAACTTCTGGCCAAGTGGAGATAAGCAATAGGGAGATCAAGAATATTCTAATAAAGACTGTGAATTCGACAAGGAAAGATTGGTCCACAAAATTACATGATGCACTTTGGGCCTATAGAACAGCTTATAAGACTCCTATTGGGATGAGCCCTTACATAATTGTTTTCGGGAAAGCTTTCCATTTTCCTATGAAGTTGGAGCACCATGCTTTGTGGGCAATCAAGAAGCTTAACCCGGACTTCACAAAAGCTGGAATGTCAAGAAAGCTGCAACTCAATAAGCTTGAGGAGCTAAGGAATGATGCTTATGAAAGTGCGAATATTTACAAAGAAAGGACCAAGCTTTACCATGATAAAGCTCTCGCGAGAAAGGTATTCTTCCTTGATCAAAATGTTTTATTATATGACTCTTATTTACGTCTCTTTCCAAGTAAACTTAAGTCTAGATGGGTTGGACCTTTCAAAGTGATCAAAGTGTATCCTCATGGAGCAGTTGAAATAAAGAATCTCAGCAATGGTAACAGTTTCAAAGTTAATGCTCACAAATTAAAGCCGTACTTGATGTCTGATATGGATGTTCCCATTGCACATATGGTGGACACTCTTCCATTCCATTAAGCCCATTTGCAACCACGTCTTGCCTAGACGTTAAATACAGCGCTTGTTGGGAGGCAACCCAACCAGGTTCTATCTTTTTAACCTTTTCACTTAGTTACTTCTTTTCTTTCTCTGCTTTTATACTCTCGTTGCATTGCATGCCTTTTTTATATTTTATACATTGACGACAAAGTTTAGTTTAGGTTTGGGGGTAGGGAATTGCAAATTTTTGGGTGCTAAAGAGTTAATCTGTTAGAGCATTGTTGAAACATTGCAATGGAATCTTTATGCAAACTAAGGCATACAATCATCATTTAGAAGGAAGCCTTGAATAGTATTCTGATTAGGTGTTCATTCTGACCTCTTGTGCTCTTAGAATCATGGTAAATAAGGTACTTGATCAAACAAATGAAGAAGAATAGTGGAGACTACCCTTGTGATGTGTTGAGCCGACTTGTTTTTTTTTTTTGAGAGGGTTTAATTTGTTTCTGCTCCAATCCTTTCTTTATAATTCACTCTAATATGATCTCATTATCTTTTTTGGTTGATTACTAAGAATTTATCATAGTTTCAGATATCACATGCCCTTCATTTGTGGAGTAGCCATTTTGAAGTGATGCTAAGCTTTGTGTGCATAACCTTCTAAAAGCCTTCTCTAAACCCTACCTTTGTGTGCTCCATTAGCCATTTTGCAGCCAAACACATGTAGCCATTTCTTCCATAACCTACATCACTCCTTCCCTTTTGTATCTCACTTTGAGGTACCTAGCTTAATTATGACCATACCCTATAGCTTGGAATCTGCCAAGGCTGTTGAAAGTGGAAATTCGATGCAAGGAAAAGTATTGCTACTGTTAAATCAAAAGTTTATGGACAATCGAAAGAAGCTCAAGTCAAAAGAAGTTCATATCAAAAGAAAAGAGAACTTAAATGAAGTAAAACTTCAATGAAAAAAAAATGAAAAAAAAACAAAAAAAGCAAAAGAAAAAGTTCAAGTATGATCTGAGAAAAGTTCATTCCATTCAACTTAAAGTGAGTAGATGCTGGGAATAACATCAAGCTGTGCAAAGTAATTTTTCAATAGCCCTTGGTATGATTCTAAGTTACTTGTTGTTCCTATTCTTTTTTCATTTTTCCCTCAACCAAGCCTCATTACAACCTATTTAGATTAAGACATATGTTGATCATTTGGGCAATGACATGAATGCTGGGAGGTATTTGCTCTATCTAATTCTTAGTTTTGGATTCTCTCATGAGATCTATCATGAAATTGTGCCATTTTTCTTATACTTCATATGTGAGAATACTTGCTTTCATATTACATAACTCCACTCACATATGTTTGATGGAGAGATTAAACCTTAGGTTCGAGTGATTGAGTGAATATGTGAGACTTAGAGTTGAGACGAATTCTATCTTCAGGTTTGAAAATGATACCTATGAATCTTTGAAACTGAGAGTAGAAGTGTTCACTTGCACACTAATTAGTTGATGGCATGGTGAATTCAAGAAGGTGAAGGTATACTAAAGTTTCATCGGTTCACATTACTTTGTTTCCATAATGTTTTAACCCTTGTATTTTCAATAGTCTTGGTGGTGTTTGTGGGTGTCACCTCTATTAAATCCTCAGGAGACATAAATCCACCTACTAGGCACACCTAGAGGTTTAAATGGTTTATCTTAGGAAGATCGAGTCATTATTTTTAATTTTGCTTTTGTAATTTTTTTTTGCTTGAGGACTAGCAAATGATAGGTTTGAGGGTCCTTGTTAGGTCATATTTTATGCATTTTGCCATCAATTATTATCTTTGATGTAGTACTAATATCTTTCATCACATAGGAGAAAATAATAATTTTTGTGAGAGTGGTGCAGGATTGGACATTATATCGAATTAGAAATATTTCGGTGCAGAAAGGAAGAAATTCGTAGTTGAAAGAGCTTACTTATGGAGCAAGGAAAAATAACTTGGAAAACAAGAAGCTGTCACTATTCATGCATGACACTGTTCATGTGAATAGTAACAGATTACCTGTCTTTGCTTATTTGCCCTCATGCTTTCTTACCTATATAAGCCCTCTTCACTCTCAAAATAAACCTTAGCCTCCACATAACAAAGAAATCAGATCTGCTCTTCTTTTTTCATTCACCTTCTCTTCCATTGAGAAAACCTCAAAAATAAAACTCATCTTTCTATTTCCCTTCCATAACCATCTCCCCTCTTCCATCCTTTTCCATCTGTTTCCCCTGTACCTCAATCTCTCATCATAAAAGCTCCAAAATTCCTTCATCAAATTCGTCATCCATCATCTTTGTTGTGTGAAGAAGAAGCCCTTTTCAGTTCTAGAGAAGAAGACTACCTTCTACTTAGACTTTTCTGCATCCATGTCTTTAATTAATGCTTTTATATTGATTAGATATATGTGTAGCTAATTTCTCATCTAGAGTTCTTGATGTAACCATGTAAACTCAGTTCTATGTTATGTTTGAAGTATTCTGATTTTTACAAACTCTTCTTTGTTTCATTCATTTTAATTATTTATTCATATGTGATTCTAGTGCTTGATCACCATTAGGGTTCCATATGCCTAGTTAGATTTAGAGCACATGCCATGCCTAAGTTTAATTGATTTATGAATGTAAGAATAGTGTTAGTTAGTACATGCCATGCCACTGAATCTGTTTGGTCATATTTATTTTTTTTCTCATGCTTAAAGGCTTTCTAGGAGTAATCTAAAGTACATGCCATACTTAGGTTGCAATTAGAAGGACTAGATAGTGTTCCACATGCCATGGCCTATCATACTTATGTGAAAACGATCCTTAGAATAGGTTTGGAAGATCAGAGTACTTTAGTCACTGTATTCATAGAATCAAGGTTACATAGGTGAAGTCAAGACCCTAGATTCCATCTCCCTACTTTTCTCAATCTTTTCTATCTATCTTCATTTACTTAAAGTTTTAATTTCAGTTCAACGTCCTACATATCCTAAATCAAAACCCAATTTTGTTTTATTTTTCAGTTCTTTTTATTCCACTAGTTAATTGAGTCATTATAGGGTTATTTAGAGGTAATTGTGAAACCTAATCAGTCTCTGTGGTTCGACACCCTTACTTGTGCATTATCATTACTACAATAGTAGTGTATAAGCTAGGATACATCAACACAAAGCTTATCAAGGACTTAGTTGCTCGAAAAATATGGTTTGATGCCTAAATGTCGTGGACTTGCCTCAAGCTTGCAAGGCAGCCCTAGTTTCCATTCCCCCTAAAGTCAATGATCATGGGGCCCCTTCACTTCCTTGTCTCATTCAGTCTAAACATTTTGAACATTGTTTATGTGATACAGGAGCTTCCATTAACATTATGTATTTCCATATTTATAAGTATTTGAACTTAAGAGATCTTATACCTACTTATCTTTGTTTTAGATTGGCTAATGCTTCGGTTTCTAACCTTGTAGGTGTACTTGAGGATGTTGTGGTTCAAATTGGAGATACTTGCACCCCCGCTGATTTCTATGTCTTGAAGATGGATAGAATTAACAAGAATGAAGAGCCTACATTGATCTTTGGATGTCCTTTGTTAGCCATAGTCGAATGCCTCATTGATGTGAAGAATGGACAGGTATCTATTCGGGTTTTAGGAGAGCTTCGTAATTTCTCTATACATGATACTATGCAATATCCAGGGGAACCTATTGTTGATTTCCCTTTGAATACTTTGGATATGCTTCTTAATGAGAACTTAAATTTATCATGTGTGGAAGATGACCTAGAAAAAGCCCTCACTTTTCCCCCTAAACCAGATAATACCTTGGACCCCAATGTCATGGTCGAGCTCCTATATCTCAACGCCATGCCTTTCATGCACTCGTATAAGGCACCCTTTGAAGCCTTGCCCCTCACCACCACAGAGACCTTACCCTCTCACATCTCTTCATCTGTCCTTGAGCTTAAACCCCTTCCGGAACATCTCAAGTATGCTTACCTAGGCATCAACAACACACTCTCGGTCATCATAGCCGCAAATCTTAGTCCATCTGAGGAAGACATGCTTGTTCAAGTCCTTCGTACTCATCAAATGTCTATTGGTTGGACTATTGATAACATAAAGGGCATTAGTCTAGAAAAGTGTATGCATAGGATTATCCTTGAAGAAGATACCAAGCCCTCCCGAGAGGCACAATGAAGGTTGAACCCGCCTACAAACGAAGTTGTCAAGAAAGAGGTCCTGAAACTTTTGGATGTGGGAATCATCTATCAAATTAGTGATTCTAAATGGGTAAGTCTAGTACAAGTAGTGCCTAAGAAGAGTGGGATTACCATGGTTAAAATGAGAAGGATTATCTTGTGCCTCAAAGGATAAAAACTGGTTGGAGAGTATGCATTGATTACCGAAGGCTCAACACTATCACTCGTAAGGATCACTTTCCCTTGCCTTTTATTGAACAAATATTGGAGCGATTGGAAGGTCATTGTAATGACCCGTCCCAAATTTCGGGATTAGGTTAGGTATGAATTTGAGGATTAGCATGACTAATCTGGGATTAGTCGAGGGATCGCGGACAGACGGTGTAAAATGACGATTTTCCCTTAGGAATGGCTTAAAAGTTAACTTTTGACCTGGGTAGTCCAATGGACTTGGACCGATGACCATGACGTAGATCGGAACGTCACGAGTCCGTAGATAGGTGAGACGTCGAAATGGGACGTTCGACGAGAAAGTTACGGGTCTAAAATGAAAATCGGCACTATTTATGCAAACCGAGAAAAGACGACACGTGGCATGGTGGAATTGGGGAAAAAATCTAGAAGGACCCACCCGATGAGTAACAAGTGTCACCCATCTAATAGGCCCAGACCCCAATATTTTGGGTCTTTATTCCCATCTCTTTCAGTCATCTTCATCCTCTTCTGTTTCCTATACCCGTGAAACACCCATAACCCATACTACCCAAACCCACACTGACACCCCTCAACCCTTACCTTTTACTTATGGTTTGAATAGAAGAATGATAGGGAGGTCGAGACGATCGTGGTGGTGGCCACTACGGTGCAACGATGGCGAGGTAAGGGGAAAAACTCGAAAGCCCATATTTAGTTCAAAAAGGAAGTAATGGGCCTATGGGACGGCGACACATGTCACATGTCAGTTCCTAGTCAGCACTAACATGTCAGTGACGTGGCCCATTCACGAGCTGCCACATGTCACTGACATGTTAGTGATGTGGACCAATGATAGGATGACACATGGCACTATAAGATCTGATAGCTGTCAGAGTTGTCAGATGATGTCATGCTGTCAGACCCATGTTCTGGAGGGAACGGTGAACGATCCCACATTCCTAGGAAGGGAATGTTGGTGTGCCTTAAAGGTGTAGACACACACCTATCTAGCGCGAGGCCTTCTGGGAGCTCACTAGTTTTGGATTCCTGGGGAACTCCAAAGTTAAGCGAGTGGAGGCTGGTGCAATCCCATGATGGGTGACCCACTAGGAAGTTGCACCGTGTGCTCCCGAGAACAAAACCCTGCGGGCTGGGCTGTTTCGACCTATGAGTCTAGAGGGGACAATATCGTGTTAGATAGAGTGGGCCACTGCGCAACTTTGATCTAAGTGAGGCCTTTTGGGAGCTCAGTAGCTTTGGGGGGGGGATTGGAACCCCAAAGTTAAGCGAGTTGAGGCTGGTGCAATTCCATGATGGGTGACCCCCTAGGAAGTTGCACCTTGAGCTCCCAAAAATAAAACTGTGAGGGCAAGGGTAAGGAGGCCCAAAGCGAACAATATCGTGTTAGATGAGTCGGGTCCTGACCGAGGAGGGTCGGGTCCTGACAGAATGGTATCAAAGCTAGACCCTGACCGAGAAGTATGCCAGTGAGGGCGCTGGGCCCTAAGGGGGATGGATTGTAAGACCCGTGTCCTAGAGAGAATGGTGAACGATCCCACATTCCTGGGAGGGGAATGGTGTTGTGCCTTAAAGGTGTAGGCAGACAAATATCTAGCACTAGGCCTTTTGGGAGCTCAAGTGGCTTTGGGGGGATTGGAACCCCAAAGTTAAGCAAGTTGACGCTGGGGCAATTCTATGATGGGTGACCCCCTGGGAAGTTGCACCGTGAGCTCCCGAAAACAAAACCGTGAGGGCAAGGAGGCCCAAAGCGGACAATATCGTGTTAGATGAGTCGGGTCCTAACTGAGGAGGGTCGGGTCCTGACATGCTTAACTTTGGAGTTCCAACCAAATGCAATGCTAGTTAGCTCCCAAAAGGCCTTGCGCTAGATAGATACGTGCCCACATATATAAGACACTTCACCTTTCCCTCCCCGAGCGATGTCAGATTTTTCAATGTCTTCGCAATACAGTGGTCTTACAATCCACCACCCCTCTCCTTGGGGCCCAAAGTCCTTGCTAGCACATTTCAGGTCGGGGTCCAGCTCTGATACCAAATTTTCACGACCCAAAACATGTAGCACGATAGTGTCCGCTTTGGGCCCAGCCCTCACGGCTTTGTTTATGGGAACTCACGTGCAACTTCCCAGTAGATCACCCATCTTGGGATTGTACCAGCCTTAACTCGCTTAACTTTGGAGTTCCAACCAAACTCAAAGCAAGTGAGCTCCCAACAAGCCTCACGCTAGATAGATACTTGCCCACACATATAAGGCACTTAACCTTTCCCTTCTCGAATGATGTGAGATTGTTCACCATTCTTCGCAAGACACGGGTCTTACACGGGCACTCTCGTAGTATTTGGTTGAACCTCTCCCAAAACTCATAATAATGAACATGAAATGACATCGAAACTGAACATAAATAATGACTTATCATTTGCCTTGGTAGATTGATTCACTTTGCTTATTGAGATTATTTTGTACTCTTAGAAACTAGCCACTTTTACTTTCTTGATTTATTGATGAACTTTCATCAAGGTTTATAATAGAATTACTATGGAGAAATACATGACTCACACATGGTTATTGTGTAATCCCTAGGGCTCGTGTAGTGTCATTAAATTCCTTTTGTACAAAGTGTTTTCTTGCACGCTTTGGTAGCTTAAGACAGCTATTGCATAATTGATTAGAATTTTAGTAGTTTAAGGGAACTAAACATACAAACGAAGAATTAATGAATATGTGAGGGTAAGCTTAAGAGACCCCTTGCATTGGCACTAAACTACAAAGGAAACATTATAATTGTACCTTCCAAACCAAGTTGGATCATTTTGTAGTTATGTGTGGATAGGGATTACCTTAACTGCCTTTAATTTGATTACAAACCTATTTAATTTACTTTACCTTCTTGTATTACAAGTTATTACTTTACAACAGCTTTTGACGTAGACTAGCCACCCCGTCTCCCCCCCCCTTTCTGTAACGACCCGTCTCGAATTCCTAGATTAGATTAGTGACTAATCACGATTAGTGAGGCTAATCCGTGATTAGTAGGGCAAAATCGGACGAACGATGCGAAATGACCGTTTTGCCCCTAGTCGTGGCAAAACGTTGACTTTTCATACGGGCGGTCAAACAGACTTTGACCGATGACCGTGACGTAGTTCGTGACATCACAAGTTCATAGACAGGTGGCACGTTCAATTCCGACATTCGAGGAGGAAGTTATGACGTTCGGAAGTTTAGGGGCATTTTGGTAATTTTGGTTAAAAGGGGCAAATGTTGACTTTTTGACCAAGAGGTCCGATGGCCGAGGGTCGAAGACCATTACGTAGATAAGGACGATACGAATCCATAGACAGGCTGACAGGACCCGCCCCGATCCCACAGGGACCACAAGGGGACGTGCCTTGCTCCCGTATGACACCCAATAATTCATACCAATTTTAACCTCTAAACATCAATGCATAAATAACCAAAATAAAGTCATACATCAAATCCGAATTAAACGAATGTCAGAAAAGGGATGAAATAAAAAATTACAAGTTGCGAGCACGACTCTATAGTAAACCTGCAGGTACACCACCCAACAGGGGTTCAGGTACGCAGAAGTAGATCTATGCCTCAGCCTCAGGTTCCTCCTCTACCTCAGTATCACGACCTGGAGGGGTTACCAAAAAAATTAAGGGTGAGTGGACCGAACTCAAGTTTATAAAATCATTTGATAAGTAAAACATATAATTTACCCCTCCGTTTTCCAAACATTCATGCAGCATCCTTTAAAATCATAAATAATATAATATGAATCATAAGGCATGTAATAAAACCATAACCATAATTTTAGCCACTGCACTATACACTCCAATCCGACATCCCTGATGTCTGACGTCCCTGACGTCCAATAAGGTCACAATCACAAGGCTACGCGTGCCACTCGGGTCTCAATTCCGAGTTAAATCCCCGAACCCTGTTCGGTTACAGCATCCCCGATGCTTAGCGTCATAGACGCTGGACGTTCTAGACGTCCGTGACCTCTCCGGGGTACCTCATCCGGAGGAGACAATATAATATGGAAGGATCTATACAGTGCAGCACCAAATACATTTTATTGATATCCACATGCAACATATATGTATACAGAGGTAAAATCTGAACCGATTGTTACGTTTCATCACACGGGTCTCATGCCCAAATACCGTGAAACGTGCCATAACCGAAATCTCAATATCATCAAAACCATTTATAGATTCCAGCATGTGAACATATAAGTAAATCAGAAAACATTTAAGCATGCAAGGGTTTAATGAAAATGGGCCCACTCACTGTACGATTCCGCTGCGAATCTGCGCGTACGGACCTGTACCGAGATTATCGTACAATTCCTGTCAGTTCAAATCACATGTAAGGGTCACTACAAGTCTTAAACGTTTAACCACAAAGTCCGAAATAGAAACCGGCCCGGGGAAATCGTACAACACGTTTCCCGAGGCAACCGGCCCTAAACTGACCCATCAAAGCTTATCTCAGATCAACATGGTTAAATCACCAAAAATGTTCAGAATGATGAGAGGAACAAAAGTCATGTTGATCGTGATCGGAGATAAGGTCCAACGCGCCCTCACGCGCCGCCCAAAGTCATAACTTTTTCCCTGATCGTCCGAAATGGACGTGCCACCTGTCTATGAACTCGTGACGTCCCGTACTACGTCACAGTCATAGGTCAAAGTCCATTTAACTCATCAATCAAAAAGTCAACAATTTGGCCCTACCAATCACAAGGGTAAAAGCGTCAATTCACACATTAAATTGAAATATTAAAATCCCCGAATGTCCGGGGTGTTACACAGGCGGCACGTTGAATTCGGACGTTCGAAGGCGAAGTTACGGTTCACGGAAGTTCAAGTGCACTATTTCACGAATTACGAAGTGAGGGACTTTTGGACTGAAGTGGGGCCCAGATATTTCTGTGCTGCCCAATGGATGAGTGACAAGTGTCACTCATCCACTGGACAACCTTTTACATTCATGCACCCACCATTCCCTTCATCGATCATTCATTTTTCTTCCTTTCAAACCAAAACCGATCCACCATTTTCACCCAAATCCAAACCCTTCAACCTTAAACCCATCTGTGAGTGCCCAGAGAGATGAAGAGGACCTGCTGGATGTGGTGGCTGGCCAGGCAGAGCCGCCGTGGACGACGGAGGAGGAAAAATCGATCGGGTAATCGGTTTTAACCCTTTTTCTTCATTTTTTCGATTTTGCTTGTTAGGGGTCGATTTGGATATTTAGGTTGAAGTAATTAGGTTGCTAGGGAGTTTTTAGGATGGTTTGGGGAAGGTTTGGACGTCGGGGAAGCCTGGGGAGGAGGTTGGATTTTTGGACCGTGAGGGGTTAATTGGACCGGGCCATTTTCTTGGGTTTTAGGACTTCTAATTAATTGGGTTAAGTTCCTAGGATGATTATAGGAAGGTTAGGATTGATTAGGATTGAAAACGGTGAAAAACGGGGCCGAAATGAGCATGAATTGGTCACGCCGGTCTATCGGACATTTTGGGACTGGTTTCGAGTCGATCGGACATCGTTTCGATAGGTTTCAGGCTGTCTGAAGGTTTAGGTTCGGTTTTAAAAATAGTTAGAAACTCGGGAAAATTATGGGACTTCAATTAGAGGTTAATGAGGCTATTAGTAACCCTCTACATGAATTTGGACAGGTTTGGGAGTCCCGGTGACGACGATTGACCCGGGAGACGATTATGGCACGCGTATCTAGGCGCGGCTTAGGATGGTCTGTGAGTGGACTTTGATTTCTAAACTGTGATGCATGCATAAATGTTTTATATGGATTATGAATGTGATTTAATGATTTTGATTGGATATTTTTTAACTATATGGTTTCACGTATTTCGAGGCGATTTACGTGCTTGCACGTAAATCGAGGTCTTCCAATTTTACTCCGATTTTCCGTTCTTATGGTTTTGGAAATAGTTTAATGAAATGATTTTGGATTTGAAAAGGTAACTCTTGGACTTGAGGTCCATTTGATTTAACGAGGCATCGGGCCGGAGGCCCAGTTGGTTTACGATTCGGACCGGAGGTCCAGTTTCTATGTGGATTCGGGCCTAGGGCCCAGCTATGTGTTACAAATGGTTTTTACGGGTCATGACGGTTTATGGGAACCAGCATGAACCCATGAAAAGTTTTATGGTTCATGACGGCTTATGAGGGGTCGGGCATGAATACTGGAAAGATTTAAAGAATGATTTCAAACAGTTTTTCATATGCCATCCTTTATATATGATTGTCTCCTCCGGGGAGGGTCGTTGGCCTGGGTGGACCCCGGAGTAGTCACGGAGTACTGACTGAGTGGAGTCGCCCCCCAGTTGGGTTCCTTACTCTCAGGATGGGCATGGTTCGTTACCTCCAGGGAGGGTCATTGATCTACGGACATTAACCTGGGCGGACCCTAGAGAGACTTGGTTTTGAGACCCCGGTTAGCACGCGCGTAGCTTTATTTTACCGTGACAGGTTCTAGATATGAATATAATGGATAAACATGATTTCAATTGGTTTGGGAAATTATGTTTTATAATGATAAATGGATTTGGGGCTGAGACCCTAATTATGGTTTTTTAAACATATGTGTTTGAATAAATGGTTTTACTATGCATGCATACTTTTTAGTGAAGGGTATAAAGGTCTTTTATGGAAATGTTTTCATAAACTCTTTATTTTTGTCCACTCACAGTCTTTCTGTTTTTAATACCCTTCAGGTTGACATCGGATGTGGACTGTAGCAGAAACCGAGATATCACATGCCTCCTCCGGATCCTGGCGTACTCTGATAGCCCGGGAGGGCAAAGGTAGGAAATATCCCTTGTCTGACACTTCGTGTCAGACGGGAGCAGGGTCATCTCGCACTAATCCCGGGGGGATTGGGATGGGTCCTGTCAGCGTGGTATCAGAGCAGGGTTGTCTCTATTCGAGCAACCGTGGAGCTCTTGGAATGTACGCAGGTCGAGGATGTGATATCTCAATGGGCTGCAATTCGTGGTCAACCTGATTGTTGGGATACCGATACGATAGTTAGTAGGATAGAATCAGGATATGTCTTAGTTCGGCACTGTACGCCGGGGTTGCCATAGTTCTGTCGTGGTTGACAGTGTGGGACCGTATGGAAGGATGAACGTATTTGTACGTTAGCGTTTGGATCGTGAGACGGTTAGTTGGGGTCATCTTTCACGATGTCGTTGGATCGGTTCCGACGACTGATTCGGTGTCGTGATCATCCGATGATCGGATATTGTTGAATTAGATGGATTTACTGCGGTTGGCAGTTAGCGGCCGAATTCGTGGAATCCTAGTGGATTAACGTCTTTTCAATGTCAAGACCACGGGGATGGTCAGATTATGGATTGTACTGCAGTTGGTAACTTACAGTTGGGTTCAGGGGAACTCTAGGTGTGATCGTGGAACCCTACCTTGGGTGTATGGTTCAGAAATTTGAGTTGACGAGTGGTTTGACTTGGACGACTATTCGGAGTTGGATTCGTTAGTCGGTCTAGTCATGTCAGCTTTTGTTGGGACTGCACTCTGCAGTCGAGGGTGTATTTATTGGTTAAACCTAGTTGGTTGTCGTACTACCATAGTTGTGATGGATTGTTGGTGCAACTAAGGTCATGGGCGACCTGGTAGACGACATTGGTTGAGTCGAGTTATGACAGGTTAGAGTTCGGTTGGACAGGTTACCAGGGTTGGTAATTGTCGATGGAATCTTGTAGTGGGGATACGGAATAGTTAGTACAAGCGGTTGATTCCGTTGGATGTGGAGTCTGGATATCTCGATGTCTGGTAGTTTGGTCTGCACGAGTCGGTGGCAGGCACTACTACCGAGAATGGTTGTCAGTTTTGCACATGGTGTGCTAGTGTTATTGTTGATGCTAGTGTGGACACTTTGTGCTGATGCTGATAGGTGATAGTGTTGATACTGGTACTAGTGCTGGTGCTGGTGCTGGTGATTGTGACGACGATGAGTCATGAGTCGGGATGTGACTCCATCGAGATACGTATATGTTCGGTATCTGTGGTTCGGGAGTGGATCACGGATAGTGATGGACTGGATAGGATCCAGCGGTAGTTGAGGAGTGAAGATCGAGTATTATCATGGGGGATTAGTGACCGGTTGGTCATACTCGATCTGTTGCGGGGTTTAGCGACCAGTTGGTCAGAATTGGTCAGGATTGGTCTGATATGGTGGTATGTAGAGATTTGTATGAGGAGTCTGTTGTGATTTTCAGTCGAGTGGTACATCAGATTAGGATGAATTGACTTCCTTTTGGATGTACATATACGGTCGTAAATGGGCATGTGTCCATAACCAGTCTAACGGGGACACGTGGTTGATGTCCAAGTATGTTGTTTCCAAGCTAGTTGGAACTTCGGAATCGCGAGAGGTTGCGATTGAGGTGACGAATGGAATGCGGGTTGTCCGCATTGGTAATGGGTATATCGAAGTCATTTTGGGTGACTTCTCAGATTCTATCATAATTGATGGTGGTAGATGATGTTGATGATGTAGATGTTGTTGGTTGCCACTAGTACATTTGTCGTGTATTGGTTGGTGGACCCGGGATTTGTCTTGGGTCATCAGGTGGAGTGAGTATATCGAAGTTAGGTGACTGAGATTTCTCATTCACTACTTGGTGGCAGACGATGTCAGGTTACATGACGTGGTGAGTGCAACGAGTATTGTTTGCATTCACGTAGGATGGATTTTGATGTCATTATATTCGATCATCCTTGGTTTTTCCTCGGTGGAATGACAAGGATCGATACGAGGTAATTGGGGAGAACCAACAGTCTCGACGTGTCTCATCGTTGGCTGATCTATTTAGATGTGGGATATAGGTTGAGGACTTTGGACGTCGTGACGATTGATGATCTTGACGTCTATGGTTGGGTGACATACTTATGGATATGGATCGTGATCTTGATGATCCAGATAGGTGGAGAGTTTATCGCTCTTACTTGGATGTTGGAGTTGTAGATGATGGGACTGAACTTCTTTTCAAAGTGAATCCCGTATGGTATATTACTCAGGTGAGTAGTTTTCCGATGTGGTCCGATATTGTCAGACCTAGTGTTGTGTTGATGTTGGGATTGGCTTCCCTATGAAGTTAATCGATTGTATTGTGGTAATAATTTGAACTGGTATCCGATAGGTTCGGATATAGTGCGTCTCGGTAGACGAGAACTAGATTTCGGGTTTTGGAATCAGATTTCTGGATGACGATTCAGGATTTGATTTTGGAACTTGAAAGAGGACTTCTGGATTTGATTTTGGAACTTGAAAGAGGACTTCTGGATTTGGGTTTTGGAATCGGATTCTGGGTGATGATTCAGGATTTGATTCTAGAGCTTAACATTGGATTTTCTTTTATGGATTTGGGTTCGGAATGGTTATTCCAAATGCTAGCTTACGGAATGATGATTTCGGATTCGAATTTGGATATGATTATGGATATGATTTCTGGGTCTGGATTCGGGATTTCTTACGAAATTGCGGATTCAGATTCGGACTTGGGAATGGTTGTTGAGTTGAAGTTTCGATTTGTCTGATGCTGGATTGGACATATGAACTCCATTATAGAAACGTGATTGGCTACAACCTAGGTGGTTGTAGGCTGATTGATGGGTAGTTGTATGTACCTTGTACGTTGTTCGAGGTACCATACCGGGCAGACTTGTGGTGCCCGGTGACGGTATATAGGTTATACTAGTGGTATGTTGGTGAGCGTGTTGGTAGACGGATTGGTTCTGATACCATTGGATTAGTCAAGGTCGTGAACTAGACATTGTGTCAGGACCCGTCCCAAATATCACCTCGATACCCGGGACGAACCCTGCTCCCGTCTGACAATCACACTTAAAGTACCAAAATAACCTCAACACAACTATAAGCATAACTATCAGACAAGGGAGAAATATAATACAACTGCAAGTCATAGCATAGTTTATACAAAACCTGCACAAAATCCTACTAGGCTAATCTCGCAATGGAAGAACGTCGAAAGCTCTATGCCTCGATTCCTGCCTCAACGTTCACCCCAGCGCTATCACCACGACCTGGAGGGTAAGTTAAAAAACAAAAGTGTGAGTGGACTAAAAGAAAGAAAAGGTTTAAACACGATTTAAGAATTAAACAGTTTAGAGAAAACAATCAGGTTTTTCCCTCCGTTTTAAAAACATGCATGCCTAACGAAGTATCAGAAAACCACGACATAAAACAGTATAACCAGTATGCTAAGATCGTATCATAAAACCAAGTCCACAAATATCGAAGTCCGATCAAACCTGCTGGATCTATCCGAGTCTTTAAACTCAACCGGGCCTCAAATGTAATCCGAGTCTTTAAACTCAATAGGCCTACGGGGGTAATATCGTAAATATCCGAGTCTTTAAACTCCCAAGTCTTTAAACTCAATCCGGGCCCATCCCCCGTCAATCAGAATCCGGGTTTTTAAACCCAATTTCCAGATCCAGCAAATCCAATCCAAACCAATTTAATATCAATTCTAAATCCACATCCAAACCCGAATCCGAAATCCCCGGTTCGAAGCCCTTTCGGCGTTCAGAACCGTCATTCCGAACCCAAATCCGGAATTCCACTTTTTAAACCGAAAATCCCGATTACCAAAATCCATATTTCATAATCCATTTAAACCCATCAGAAAGCAATAAGTATAGCATCAAAAATCAGAAATCATGTTTTTCTCGAAAAACGTGCAAAACCCGAAAATGTCTCGAAAAACGTGCAAACATATCCATCACTTATAATCATCATTAACAAGCATAAAAACATACTTAAAATCATAAAACATAGATAAAAACAGCTAGGCATGCTCGTAAGAAAAGAAAGAGTCCACTCACGAATCCTAAAGTGTCAATCGCGCTCCGTGCGCTCCTCGACCGTCTCAGGTGTCTCCCGTCCTGTCAATAAGCACCAAATAGGGTCACAAACACTTCAGAGATGCCAACCCTAATTTCACCAATTTTCTGGGAATTTATACGTAAATTAAACTTAAACCCTAAACCGTCCGGATTCCCGAACTATCCCGTAACATCGTCCGATTAACCCGAAAATTGCACCAATAGATTCCTTATGACATTTAGAACCAAAACCATGTTGGACAATTTCTCAAACTCCTCCCCACGCGCCCCAACGCGCAGCCCAAAGCGGCTGTGCGTGGGCCTCACGCGCCCACTACAGTGCTTCTTCAACCTCGAGTCACCCGGTTCAACTGTGTTGAACCGGCGCGACCGGTTCTCTGCAATTCCGCCATGATTTTCCACCATTCCAATCCTATGAGCTGCGTCCAATTCCTAGCAATCAAACCCAGTCCTAAAATCCAGAAATCATGGCCTAAAACCCCTCATCTTCATCCTCGAAAAACACTGCCCGTGACCCCTGTTTTGGCCGCCGGCCACCCAGGTCCTCCCCCGTCACAGCACCACACTCAGGCTACTCCTGGGACCTTCAGGAGTCTCACCCTAACCTCCAAATCCCTCGACTCTAGCCCATGGTCCACGACTATTGAAAACAAGAAAACGGGAAAACAGGGGATTCGATGCTTACCTTCGAATCGTCCACTGCCGTCTGCACCGCCGTGTGCCACGGTGCTCACTAAGTCCCCAATAGTCGTCTTAGCTTGCTATAAGCTTGGATTGAACCACAACACGACACAACCACCGTCAATCTCTCACGACTCCTCTGTTTTCTCAGAAACTCAGCCTCACCACCGCCGTGTCTCCGTGCACGATCTCACACCCAAAACTCGATCACCAGCTTCCTCTCTTCTCTCTGTCACTCTCACAACTCACCACACTCTCACCCACTCACCAAATCGATCACCGTCTCTCAATTCTCCACTCTCTGTTTCTCTGTGTCGAAGCCCAAATGCACGGTTGAAAATTAACCAAAATGCGACCGTGTGTATGTGAGACTCTCCTAGAGCCATCCAGCAAAGCCCACATGTCCCCTTCTCCATGGTCTTCAGTACAAAATATCCACACCCACTCAGCCACTTGTTTTTATCTGATTGGTCATAGGGCAAAAAGACCAAAATGCCCCTAGGTTTAAAAATTACCTTTTTACCCTCAAACTTTCCAGACCCGTAACTATTTCGTCCGACGTCCGTTGACAGCGTGCCGCCTGTCGTTGTACTCAGGACGTCGAGACCTATCTAACGGTCTTCGGTTTACGTGAAAATTAAAAGTCCACTAAAAAGTCAACATTTTCCCTCTAATAGTCAAAATTACGGTAACGCCCTCAATCTTCCGAACGACATAACTTTTTCTCTGATTGTCTAAATCGGACCTGCCACCTGTCTACGGACTCGTGACATCCTAAACTACATCACGGTCAATGGTCAACGCTCATCCAACCTATAAATCAAAAAGTCAACTTTTGACACACTATTCACAAGGGTAAAATCGTCCTTTTATACAAATCTTTTACAAAATTACCTCTATACCCTTCCTGAAGGTACGGGTTGTTACACATTGGATACTGTGCAGTGGGTCATGGTATTTCTGATGGGTCTAGTTACACACAGATTGAGTGAAATGCTTTGTGGGTAAGTGTTTACCCATGGTTGAGTGAGTTGGTGGTTAGTGTAACCACGAATGAGTATAGTGACAGTTTTCGATTGACGACTGTCAAGTGGTGACAGTTTGTAGGAGGTGTCAGCGTGGATCGTGGTGTGAGGTCTGATGACTCCCAGTGGGAGCAGACGTCAGGATAGTTAGTGGTTGAGCAAGGAACCGTCTAGTTGGTTGTGTCAGCGAGAGGGTAGATTTGACAAAAAGTGCCAATTCGGAACGTATGTCTACTGTCATTCGACGTGGTCGAGGGTAGTCGATGTAACGAGAGTGTTAGTGGTATGTCTGGTTGCAGACGAGGTTTATGTTGACTAGTGGGTGTACTAGTGTACACGTGTCGTGAGATCGAATTATTTCCACGAGGAGATTGTAGAATCAGGATAGTTGGTGTTTCAAGAACGAAACTAAATTAAGGAGGGAAGAACGGTTGGAATTAGGTCGGTTGGAATTTCGAGGACGAAATTAATTAAGGAGTGAAGGTTGTAACGACCCGTGAGGCTAATCCGTGATTAGTAGGGCGAAATCGGACGAACGATGCGAAATTACCGTTTTGCCCCTAGTCATGGCAAAACGTTGACTTTTCATACGGGCGGTCAAACGGACTTTAACCAATAACCGTGACGTAGTTCGTGACGTTACGAGTTCATAGACAGGTGGCACGTTCAATTCCGACGTTCGAGGAAGAAGTTATGACGTTCGGAAGTTTAGGGGCATTTTGGTAATTTTGGTTAAAAGGGGCAAATGTTGACTTTTTGACCAAGAGGTCCGATGGCCGAGGGCCGAAGACCGTTACGTAGATAAGGACGATACGAATCCATAGACAGGCGGCACGTCGAATTCGGACGTTCGAAGGCGAAGTTACGGTTCACGGAAGTTCAAGTGCACTATTGCACGAATTACGAAGCGAGGGACTTTTGGACTAAAGTGGGGCCCAGATATTTCTGTACTGCCCAATGGATGAGTGACAAGTGTCACTCATCCACTGGACAACCTTTTACATTCATGCACCCACCATTCCCTTCATCGATCATTCATTTTTCTTCTTTTCAAACCAAAACCGATCCATCATTTTCACCCAAGTCCAAAACCTTCAACCTTAAACCCATCTATGAGTGGCCAGAGAGATGAATAGGACCGGCTGGACGTGGTGGCTGGCCAAGCAGAGCCGCCGTGGATGGCGAAGGAGGAAAAATCGATCGGGTAATCGGTTTTAACCTTTTTTCTTCATTTTTTAGATTTTTCTTGTTAGGGGTCGATTTGGATGTTTGGGTTGAAGTAATTAGGTTGCTAGGAAGTTTTTAGGATGGTTTGGGGAAGGTTTGGACGTTGGGGAAGCCTGGGGAGGAGGTTGGATTTTTGGACCGTGATGGGTTAATTGGACCGGGCCATTTTCTTGGGTTTTAGGACTTCTAATTAATTGGGTTAAGTTCCTAGGACGATTATAGGAAGGTTAGGATTGATTAGGATTGAAAACGGTGAAAAACTGGGCCTGAATGAGCTTAAATCCGTCACGCCGGTCCAAGTTGCAGGCGAACCGGACCGGTTCAAACCAGTCGATGCGAGGTTAGGGGTGACACTGTAGCAGGCGCGTGGCTCCCACGCGCAGCCACTTTAGGCGGCGCGTGTAACGACCCGTCCCGAATATCGGGATTCAATAATATTTAATTGTGATTTACTAATCTGGGATTAGTTTGGTGATTTCGGACGAATTGTGCAAAATGACCGTTTTGCCCCTGGCCGTGGGCAAAACGTTGAATTTTAATTCGGATGGTCAAATGGACTTTGACCGATGTCCGTGACGTAGTTCGGGATGTCACGAGTTCATAGACAGGTGGCACGTTCGATTCCGATGTCCGTAGTGAAAGTTATGATGTACGGAAGTTCAAGGGCATTTTCGTAATTTGGCCGAAATAAGGGGAAATGTTGACTTTTTGACCAGGATGTCCGATGGGCAAGGGCCAAGGACCGTTACGTAGGTCTCGTCGATACGAATCCAATGACAGGCGGCATGCCGAAATCGGTGATTCGACGACGAAGTTATGGGTCACGGAAGTTTGGTCTGAATTGTGAAATCGAGGAAGTTACGTCTCGGTAACTGTGTTGATTATTTTATTCTGAAATGGTTGTTGGAGGACACTTGGATGAGTGACAAGTGTCACTCATTCGACGGCTAGATTGGATCTTGTTCCACTAATCATAATTTATATGCTAAAGTTCCACTATATAATTATTTAGGATTAAATCCCTGCTTTTGATCTGAGCCATCCATCTCACTCCCCTGATTGCATCACAGCCGTCCATCTCATCTCTCCCTTCTATTTCTGATCAGTCCTCACTCCCTCACCCGTGAACAAGCAAAAAATAGAGGGGTGAGAATTGGATTCTGGCCATTGTCAATCTTCCTTCCACAATTGATTGCACAAATGGAAATTTAGTGATTTGGGGAAGGAATTGGCTGAGGGAGAACACGGGGGACTGAGAGGGGAAATGTAATTCGAGAATCGGAATTTTAGAGAATTGGAGGGAATTTCGAATTGGAATAATTGGGCCGTGACGATCAAAATGGAGTTTAGTTTGAGTCTTCTGGGATCAAAACGATCATCTTTGCTGCAAGAACGAAGAGAAACCGTGGCGGATTGAGGAAGAACTGAGCTTCCATGGCAGCTCAAAATTGAGCTTGGGTTCAATGGGTTAGAGGTAAGTAATTCTCAATTGATCTTGTAGAAATGTTCCTCACACTCTCACGATGCTAACTGAATGAATTAATTTGAAAACCAGGGACGAAATCGTGAAACCCGAATTGAAAACCCGTCGAGGATCGATCGTGAGTCGTGGAGATATATACCCTAATTTGTGTAATTCGATTTACAGAACTTAAATGGAGATGGATTAGAAGGGATCAGTTTAAAGAACGGATCGATTTGAGGTCGAATCGAGTGAGATTGAGTCGGGTCTGTTCGCGGGTTTTTCAACCCGTTTACCAGATAAACGAGCCAAGGGGATGACTGCGCGGGTACTGTAGCTGGCGCGTGGCTTCCACGCGCAGCCGCTTGCGGCGGCGCGTGGGGGTGCGTGAGTGCGAATCCCGAGGTACGATCAACATGACTTTTGTCCTATACAATGTAACGAACATTTTGGCGTTGGTTTCGTGTCATTCGGATCCCGTTTCGATATTGTTCGGGATGTCCGAAGGTTTTAAATCCAGTTTAAAAATACTTAAAAATTCGGAAAAATTACGGGACTTGAATAGGATGTTAATGATGAGGTTAGTAATCCTCTGATGTGATTTGAACAGGATTGGGAGTCCCGGTGATAGTGGTGTGGCCCGGGAAGGCCTATGGCACGCGTATCAAGGCGCTCGGTTAAACGGTCTATGAGTGGACATTGGTTTTATAAATTCGATGCATGCATAACTGTTTCATGATTGTTATAATTGTGATTAAATGATTTACTTTGGATATCAGTGAATTTAAATGATTTCACGCATTTCGAGGTGATTTACGTATTTGCACGTAAACCGAGGTTTTCTGGATTTGCACCGATTTCCATAAATGTGGTTGGATATGATTTCATGAAACGGTTACGGACTTGATAAAGTAAAATTGGGCCAGGGCCCCAGTTAACTTGTGAATCGGGCCAGGGGCCCAGTTAACTTATGAAATCGGGCCAGGGGCCCAGTTGATTTCTACATGTGATTGCGGGTCGGGGACCCTAAAATGGAATTGAATAAATGTTTTATGGTTTACATTTTATATATATTCACATGCTAAAAACAAATAACGGTTTGATGATATGGAAATTATGGTTATGGCACGTTTCACGGTATTTGGGCTTGAGACCCGTCTGATGAAACTTAAAGATTGGTTTGGATTTTATCTATGTATATATATATGCTTTGCATGTGGATATCAATAAAATTTATTTGGTACTGCACTGTATAGATCCTTCCATATGATACTGTCTCCTCCGGATGAGGTACCCCGGAGAGGTCACGGATGTCTAGAACGTCCAGCGTCTATGACGCTAAGCATCGGGGAAGCTGTACCCGAACGAGATTCGGGGATTGAACTCGGAAATTAAGACCCGAGTGGCACACGTAGCCTTGTGATTGTGACCTTATTAGACGTCAGGGAGGTCAGACATCAGGGATGTCGGATTGGAGTGTATGGTGCAGTGGCTAAAATTATGTTTATGGTTCATATTATATGATATATGATTTTAAATGATGGTGCATGCATATGATTTTACCGAGGGGCATAAATGTCTTATAAATGTTTTAAACAGACTTGCTTATTTTCGTCCACTCACAGCTTTTGTTTTTAATGCCCTTCAGGTTGATTCCGGATGCGACTGCAGCAGAGACTTGAGCATCGCACACCTCCTCCATCGATCCTTACGCACTCTAGAAGCCCGGTTGGGCAGTGGCAACAGGTTATCCCTTGTCTGACACCTCTTGTCAGACGGGAGCATGACACATCCCATGGTAATCTCGGGGGGATTGGGATGGGTCGTGTCAGCGCGTGTGGGTGCGTGGGGGAGAATTTGAGGATGGTTCCAACATGTCAAATCATCTATTCGATGTAACGAACATTTTGGGACTGGTTTCGAGTCGATCAGACATCGTTTCGATAGGTTTCGGGCTGTCCGAAGGTTTAGGTTCGGTTTTAAAAATAGTTAGAAAATTGGGAAAATTATGGGACTTCAATGAGAGGTTAATGAGGCTATTAGTAACCATATAAATGAATTTGGACAGGTTTGGGAGTCCCGGTGACGACGATTGACCCGGGAGACGATTATGGCACACGTATCGAGGAGTGGCTTCGGACGGTCTGTGAGTGGACTTTGATTTCTAAACTGTCATGCATGCATAAATGTTTTATATGGATTATGAATGTGATTTAATGACGTTGATTGGATATTTGTGAACTATATGGTTTCACGTATTTCGAGGCGATTTACGTGCTTGCACGTAAATCGAGGTTTTCCTGTTTTACTCTGATTTTCCGTTCTTATGGTTTTTGAAATAGTTTAATGAAATGATTTTGGATTTGAAAAGGTAACTCTCGAACTTGAGGTCCATTTGATTTAATGAGGCATCGGGCCGGAGGCCCAGTTGGTTTACGATTCGGACCGGAGGTCCAGTTTCTATGTGGATACGGGCCTAGGGCCCAGCTATGTGTTACAAATGGTTTTTACGAGTCTTGACGGTTTATGGGAACCGGCATGAACCCATGAAAGGTTTTATGGTTCATGACGGCTTATGAGGGGCCGGGCATGAATCCTGGAAAGATTTAAAGAATGATTTCAAATGGTTTTTCATATGCCATCCTTTATATATGATTGTCTCCTCCGGGTATGAATCCTCGGAGTAGTCACGGAGCACTGACTGAGTGGAGTCGGCCCCCAGTTGGGTTCCTTACTCTCAGGATGGGCATGGTTCGTTACCTCCAGGGAAGGTCATTGATCTACGGACATTGACCTGGGTGGAGCCTGGAGAGACTTGGGTTTGAGAGCCCGGTTAGCATGCGCGTAGCTTTATTTTACTGTGACAGGTTCTGGATATGAATATAATGGATAAACATGATTTCAATTGGTTTGGGAAATTATGTTTTATAATGATAAATGGACTTGGGGCTGAGACCCTAATTATGGTTGTTTAAACATATGTGTTTGAATAAATGGTTTTACTATGCATGCATGCTTTTTAGTGAAGGGTATAAAGGTCTTTTATGTAAATGTTTTTATAAACTCTTTCTTTTTGTCCACTCACAGTCTTTCTGTTTTTAATACCCTTCAGGTTGACATCGGATGTGGACTGTAGCAGAGACCGAGATATCACATGCCTCCTCCGGATCCTGGCGTACTCTAATAGCCCGGGAGGGCAAAGGTAGGAAATATCCCTTGTCTGACACTTCGTGTCAGACGGGAGCAGGGTCATTCCGCACTAATCCCGGGGGGATTGGGATGGGTCCTGTCACTTTCCCCCCTTCCCTCTCTCTTCTTCCCTCCTTCGTTTTCGTTTGATGTCTTTCTTTCTAGTATTTTGTTTAAAACTCATGCATATGTACCTAGTGTTGACTACTCACTTGTGAGGTATACAATCTATTGCTTTGGTTACATTGTAGAGCCAAGCCTTTGTGGGACACGACTCTTTTGCTTGTGTCATTATATTATCGATTGATTAGTGCACTTACTAGAATATCATTGTTAATAATTGTTTGCATTTTCTTGGTATACTTTTCTTCCAACATACGACTAGTAGAGACTGCAACTAGATAATTTAGAGATTATTTCTATTTGTAGCCCAAGAACTATTCTTTTAATCAAGTGATTGAGATGAAAGCAGGAAAACATGCTTGCGTTGTTTTTGACTATAACCTTTTCTTAATATATCCAATGACTTTAATGAAAAGAATTTCCAGTCTAGTCCAAGTTCATGTGTTATCCAATGAACTCATGTTAGCAACTTCTTATTTAGTTAGGAGCACTTAGAGGCACCGATTTCCTTAAATCATGATGACATGAATTAAATAAGCACACAAACGTGTAACCAATTCAATCCTAGTTAAAATATTTGCAAGCGTACAGAGCCATAGAAAGTAGTAAAGTAGCAAGCAAAGGTCAATTCCTCATGGACTCGTACAATTGATAAACACTTAATTAAGACTCTTAGGTGATCTAAGGTGAACTAAGGAAAAATTGGTTGGTTGTTTAACTTAGGTGAACTAAGGAAAGCTATCCATAACTTACCAATTGAATCTATGATGTGTTTGCAAGATTATGTTACTAATGAATGTATCAATCCAATACCCGTGAGGACCCTGATGTTGAGTCACCCTACACATGTTATTCCTCCTAACTTAGCATATCCTAGGCTTGATGTTTATCTTAGGATGTCTATTCAATTTTAACAATTATTGCATGACAAGCGAGAGAAATTTCATGATATTACACTACCCTTCGAAATGTGACATGTAATGTAACGACTCGTCCTGAAATTTTGTGATTATCGATGTTAATTAAGGATTAATCGAGGATTATCGGACGATTTGAGGAAAAATTATGATTTAACCCCTAGAAGGGAAAAATCCTGACTTTTGAACCGCGAGGTCAATTGCACGTGTATCGAGGGATTATGATCACGTAGATAGACGACACGTCGAATTTGGATGGTATACGGGAAAGTTACGGGCCTAGAAAGATTTAATTGGATTTAACGGTGCATATTTTACGAGAAAAGTGGATTGTTATTTGTTTGTAGTGGGGCCCAAAAGATCTGGTCTGGACCAATGGATGAGTGACAAGTGCACCCATCCAATTGGCCCATAACCCCATATTCATGCATCTCCCTTCCTTTTGCCAAACCTACTTGAAACCCACCCCCACCCCCACCTCATTTCCATTTTCTTATTCTTCATTGGGTGCTAGTTGAGTGAGACTGAGAGTGAGGGAGAGACTGATAGAGACGACGGAGAGGCAAGGAGCCACGAAGGCTGGCTGGAAAACCAAACCCAAGTAAAAAAAACCTATGAACCGTTTCAGGTGGATTTTGGGGTCTTTAATTATGGATGTTGTTACACTGTTCTGAGCCCCTGTTCTTGTTTTACGAGGTTTTACGAGTGGGTAGAGACCACATTGGACATTGTTCGATGTACGGATCCGTCTCGAATCGACATGATTAATTAAGGTTAATAACAGATTATCGATAATTACTTAAGGACTAATCGAGATTAGTCGAGGATTATCAGACGATTTGGGTACAATGACAATTATACCCCTAGAAAGGGCAAAAGGTTGACTTTTGAACCAGGAGGTCAAATTCATGTGGACCGAGGACTATTACATAGATTGAGATGATATGAATCCCCAAATAGGCGCCACGTCGAAATCCGACATCGTACGGGAAAGTTACAGGTCAAGAAAGGTATTGGAAACTATTCACGATTGTACAATTTTTAAATGGTTTGTCTTAAGTGGGACCCAAAATATCTTATGGGGACCAACGATATGATTTAAATATGTTTTATATCGCATTGAGTGAATATCATTTAAATATGTTTTATATCGCATTTTCTACGATATTGCACGTAGTTCAAGATTTATGTTTTATTTGATATTTGGGCCTAGGCCAAGTATACTACGCGCATGTGATTATATGATTTGACAGTTTCACAGAGAGGCGTGAAACTGAGGATTTGATTTACGGTTTTGAAGGATTTCAAGCAGATGTGTGAAATCGAGATTCGGGCATGAGTCCTAGTTGGAAATCCATTTGATTATTGGGATTTGGAAAATGATTTGAACAATGAAATGGTTTTTGAATTTAGAAATATCTTTCGGGCGTATAATCGAGTTGATTTATTGTTTGACTTAGAGTATAGTTAAATGTGAGATATATCATGCTATGATGCAGTTATGAGATTTATGAAATATATTTCGGGCATGAGACCTAGTTGTGGATTTGACAGGATTCGAGAAATCCTAGGTTTGTGAAGTGTTGATTGACACTGTTTTCAATGATGGTTTTGTGGAAACTGATTTGAAGAAACTATATTCTGGGCATCGACCTTGTTGAGATGATTTATGAGAAATAACTGTTTTGATTTGAGTTACAACAGTTACGAAAATCTTTCTACTGTTTTGATATCATTTTGAGTTTAAAGACTCGGAAGTTTAAAAACTCGGGTTTTATGAGAGGGCATCCGGTTGTTAATATGTTTCCCCAGAGAGCACCCTAGAGATAATGCTCGCCTCCGAGTCCTTGAATGCTACACATTGGTTAATGTATGACCATTAAATTTGTGATATTTGCAATATGTTCATGTGCTCCATATTCATTAGGAGGTTCACATATGAAATCTTCAAGATGAAGTAGGTTTTGTACTTTGACCGAGGGGCAGACTTGTTCATGTTTTTCGGTCAGCCATCTTGGCAATTATGCCTCTGATGTAAGTTGGTATGGTTTAGATTCTTGGGTTTTTTTTCGGGACTATATGAGTCGTGCAAGTAATACTTCCTTTTCCCTGCTCCATAGGTTTTTTTTCCCTAGTTGGAAGGCAATTGCTTGGTGGTATGATGTTGGCACTGACTGCTCAGTTGGTATGTATTAACCGAGTCTAGTTGGGTTACATAGTATGCGCTACCCGAAGGGTCTCTGCCTTGTGACTTATCATCTCGACCCAAGCTTGTATTGTCAGGGCCCACCCCTAATCCCACAGGATTAGGGACTAAACCCTGCTCCCGTCTGACTTACACATGACACGAAGGCCAAACTGACGTCCAATCTTCATGTGACACGTAAGCCGGACAAGGGATTCTCGATCTGACCGTCCCAAAAACTTCCGAACTTCCCAGAGCGCACAGGGTCTACTGTGGATTGTACGTGTGATGTCTCCGTCTCTCTCGACCAACAGCCCGCACCGCAACAACCTTGAGGGTATCGAAAACACAAAAAGACTGTGAGTGGACAAAAATAAAGTATAAGTTCAAAAACATTTCATAAAGCAATGACATTTATACCCTCCGTTTCAAAAACCAATGCATGCATATCAAATTCATGTCATAAAACTATTCAATATTCCAGTTAAACAAACCATATAAGGAAAACCGAACACAAGCTCCTTTTTCCAAATCCCGGGCCTCAGCCCAAAACCATTCAAAACCATTTCATCCGGGCCACTGTCCAAAACATCGGAAAACCTTGTTGAAAACCATCTCATTTTTCCATTCACCGAACCTGCTGGATCTATCCGAGTCTTTAAACTCAACAGGCCTACGGGGGAAAATATCAATATCCGAGTCTTTAAACTCCGAGTCTTTAAACTTAATCCGGGTCTTTAAACCCAACCGGGCCCGTCCCCCGTTAATCACAATATCCGGGTCTTTAAACCCAATAACCAAATCCAGTAAATCCAATCAAAACCATTTGAAAACCATTTCTAAATCCATATCCAAACCCGAATCCGAAATCATTGGCCCGAAGCCCTTCCGGCATCCAAAACCGCCATTCCGAATCCAAATCCAGAATCATATCCACCTCATTTCCAGATCCGAGTCCGCAACCATCATTCCGTAAGCCGGCATCCGGAATAACCATTCCGAACCCAAACCCAGAATCCACTTCAAGTCCCGAATCGAATCCCGAATCGTCATCCGGAATTCCGATTCCAAAACCCGAAATCACGTTTCTTAAAACCACTTGTTGATCTGGGCTTCAAGCCCAAAAACCCTTTTCCGAAAACACTTTTCAGAAATCCTTTTACTTTCTTTGAAATCAAATTGTATTTCAAATCCCGAAATCAATTCCTTAAAACCAGGTTCAAATCACAATATCCATCAAATCTCGTAAAACGTGAAATACCGTCATTTCCTCGAAAAACGTGCAAAACCGTAAACCATCACAATCTTAAATCAAATCATAGAATCAAGTATAGAAAAAATATAAAAACATATATGCATGCATCAAGAGTTAGAAAGCAAAGTCTACTCATAGACCATTCCGACGTCGCCTCGATACGCGCGCACTTAAGCTTTCCCGACTAAACCGCTATCACCGGCTTCCCTGAACATGTCCACATTCTATAAGGAGGTCATTAACAACTTCAAAAAGCTTATACTAAAGCCCCGTATTTTTTCCGTATTTTTAACTATTTTTAATCGAGGCCTAAAACCTTCGGACAGCCCGAAACATATCGAGACGATGTCCGATTGACTCGAATCCAGCGGAAAAATGTTCGTTACATCGATTAGAGTAAAAACCATTTTGGACACTTTCCCAGACTCTGCCCCACGTGCCCTCACGCACCGCCCAAAGGGGCTGCGCGTTGGAGCCACGCGCCGAACACTGTTCATCTTCAACCTCTGCCGAACCGGGTCCAGACCAGTTCGGTTCAGGCCGGTCCAGTTGAACCGGCAGTCACGGTTTTCATCCATTTTTCCAGCTTTTTCCATTCTATTTGTCCCTATAGGTTCGTCCTAGTCTAAACAATGGATCTAGCTAATTAAAACACGAGTTTAATGTGAAGAAAGTACCTGGCAAACCTTCAATCAAACCGTGAATCTTCATTCTCGGGTTCTGCCACCACAGGTCACCCCTAAGTTTATTTTTCGTTCCTTTCGACTCCTTGGACCTCTAGAGCTCGTTTCCAAATATTAAACACATCAATAGCCACAAATTCGTGATTTACCATTTTCAAAATCTACACAAATCTCATGAGAAAATACCCTTACCTCCCCCGTCATCCTCCGTCTTGGCCACCAGTGCTCTTCTCTCCACTTCCTCTTACTTTTTCAATCATAGCTCATCAGCAAAAGATCACTTTTGAGGGGAGAATAGCTCACTCATTCCTCACGACGACGGTCTCAGTTTTTGTTTCCATGGCCACCGTCCACGGAAACCACGACGGTGGCATCTCCATTCTACCCTCCAATTCACTCTTTGTTTCCAGTGTTTTTGTTCGAAGGTCAGGTTTGGAGGGAAAAGGAGCCATGATCACACTTCCCAAGCCCTCTGTTCTCACCATTTTCTCCAACCCGTGAACAACACAGCCCAGCCTCATTTAAACCCGTGTGAGGCGGCAGGGAGGTTTCCACAGCCATCTAGAAAGGGACATGTGTCCAATTTCTGATGGTCACTCCACCCAAAAACAGCCAAGTGTCAAGATCTCACTGGCACACACTTCCAAGACAGCTAAATGACCATTTTACCCCTGCCCTGTAAAATTACCATTTTGCCCCTCACCTTTCTAGAACCACAACTTACGCATCCGACGTCCGATGAAGGTGTGCCGCCTGTCGTTGTACTCAGGACGTCGAGATCTATCTAACGGTCCTTGGTCTACGTGTGAAATCCTTGTCGCACAAAAAGTCAACTTTTTTCCTCTAATTAACCAAATTATGAAAGTGCCCTCAACCTTCAGAACATCACAACTTCCTCCTCGGATATCGGAATCGGGCGTGCCACCTGTCTACGGATTTGTGACATCCCGAACTAAGTCACGATCATCGGTCAATGCCCAATTGACCGCCCAAACTAAAAGTCAACTTTTTGCCCAAATCAGGGGAAAAATTGTCATTTTACGCCTAACGTCCAAAGTAACCAACTAACCACAGATTAACTCAGTTAATCCGTCGCTAATCACTTCGCTAATCCCGACTCCCGGGACGGGTCGTTACATGTATGGTCGCCTATTTCATGATTTCATTATAGCTAGACCAACCTTGTGTATAAGCTGTTACTTGAAAAGTGATTCTCAACGACCACCCTTGAAAGCTATGAACGATGTCTATCATCGATTTCGATGCATTGAGATTACTCGTGTTTGAATTTGGCAGCATTCTTCCGCAACATCTCATTTTCTCTTATTTCAACTAGAAGAGGCCTTTTGCAGAGAACAAACTGTCGGTATGAATCATAAACTGGTTGAGGAAAGTCATCTAGAGTTTCTCAAAAGAGTCTAGGTTCCAGCCTCGAGTCTGTAGAACTAGTTAATTACTTCCTCTTTCAATGTTAAGGTAAAGAACAAGCAACGTGCCTCCTCCAAGAAGTTCTTGAAGCCTATGACATTCATAGTTATTCAGATGAGTGATCAGGTCTCCCTATTTTGTGTAGAGTGAGATCATTAAGGGTTTTATTTTGTGGTCATGTCAAAACTAGTTGATTATCTTCATGAAAGGTTCATAGCTTGTTTTCCCCCATGTCGGCATGGCTTAATGTTTCGTCTCGGCCTCTACGGTTTTTACTCATTGTTGTAAGTGTTAGATGAGTAGGTCAGCTTGAGTTTATTTTTGGGTCTCTCGGTTCCCAAGTTTAGACCGCTCAATCTGTTTCATAGGGGATGACACATGGGGTGCCTCCTAATGGTTGTGCCAAGAACTTCTGTGCCTTTCGATCTCTAGCCCTAGGCTTCTCGGTGTTGGATAAAATAGAGAACATAAATATACATTATATTATATTCAGTTCATTCTAACAAGTGCACAAATTAATAGAGTTAGTATAGAAAATAAGTAAGGGTCGAATCCCACAAGGATTTGCCTTAATGTTTACATCCACTTCATTACTTAAAATTATTAATTAACTCAAAATCTAAAAAAAAAAATACACAAATATAATTGGGGGCTTTATGACAGGACCCGTCCCTCAGATGCACAAAATAGGACCGGCCCTGCTCCCGCCTAACGACTCAAGTCAGACAACGAATAAGTCTATTTTACTTAATAATCAACTAACCAAAATAAGCCCTCCCTAGCGGGGTAACCGCCCACATTCAACCTACTAACCCCGCTAGGTGAAAAATACTTTTGGATTTGGCATTGTGTCACACTTTTTCCACAACTAACTCTGTTGAAAAGTTCCTAAGATATCAACTCCACTTATTCAAATTTTCTACTTGTTCATAAAATCCTCTTAAAGAAATTGCTTAACTAAACTAGCTAATCATATCTCATATAACCTTAAATGATCAAAATTCCTTAGGCGTAATCAAGCGCTCTTCGTCAAGGTAATATTCACAATCTTAGCACCCTCTTATAATCATCCTTGTATAGTATAGGTTTATAATTAATGGACAATTAATGAATAATTTAAAAGTAATTAATCTAATAAACAAAACTTACTAGATGCTCAGATCTATGCTCAATTGGTGACTAATAATTCCACAAATTATATAGTTAAACATAGAAAAGTGTAAGAAAAATAGTACACGTTGATCAGATTGCCAGTCGCTGCAGCACACGTTCTCATGCACCGGCAACACCTCACTGTGGTTGAACCCACACGCAAAGTACTGTAGCAGCGTCATCCTCGCCTGTTCTTTGGTTCTCAGGTCGGCCGACCCGGTGACCTGACCCGACTCTAAAAGCCGTACTTAATGTCTGATTTTCATATTTGATTAACCTAATCTTAATTACTCAATCTATGTAAACAATCTCCGAGTTCAAAAACGAGTTATCTTACTTTAATCTCGCAGAGCGTAGCTATGGCGTTCAGTGACACGACCCATCCCAATCCCCCGGGGATTACCGTGGAATGTGTCATGCTCCCGTCTGACCAGAGGTGTCAGACAAGGGATAACCTGTTGCCACTGCCCAAACGGGCTTCCATAGTGCACAAGGATCGATGGAGGAGGTGTGCGATGTCCCAGTCTCTGCTTTAGTCGCTTCCGGAATCAACCTGAAGGACATTAAAAACCAAAAGCTGTGAGTGGACGAAAATAAACAAGTCTGTTTAAAACATTTATAAAGACATTTATGCCCCTTCAGTAAAAACATATGCATGCGTCAAAAACCAAAAATCAAATATTTATTTAGAAATAACCATTAGGGCCTTAGCCTGGAACCCAAAGCATAGTTTCAAATCCCAAAAGTAAATCCAAGAGTTATTTCATAAATCCAGTAAGATACATTTATTATTTTTTTTTTCCATCTCCGGCATCCCCGATGCCTAGCGTCCCTGACGCTTGACGTCCCCGACGTCATATCTCACGGTATTAAGCAACGCGTGTTGCCCGGGGTCTCACCGGGTCCATATCTCTGACATCCCCGATGTCTGACGTCCTTGACGTCCAATCATAGCAATCCTGCACCTGGATCACTATACGGTCCGGCTGCTTCGTATAATGACCCCTCGCAGACAATGCACCGTGACTTCTCCAGTGTCCCCGACACTTGGAGGAGACCAATATATATCCTCGTATCGAGATGGTTTTATGGAACACATTTTATTATTCATTTCCAAAAGATCACAAGGGCCCTGCCCCGAATTTCCATAAAACCGTCATAAGTCCAAATAGTTGATTATCAAATCGGAAATCATTTATTCAATTCCATTTTAAGGTCCCCGACCCGAAATTGCATATATAAATCAACTGGGCCCCTAGCCCGAATTCATAAGTCAACTGGGCCCCTGGCCCGATTTCTTAAATCAATTGGGCCCCTGGCCCGATTTCTTAAATCAATTGGGCCCCTGGCCCGATTTCTTAAATCAATTGGGCCCCTGGCCCGAATTCACTTAATCAAATCCGTAACCATTTCATGAAATCATATCCGAACCACAATTATGGAAATCATTGCAAATCCAGAAATCCTCGATTTACGTGCAAACATGTAACTCGCCTCGAAATGCGTGAAATCATATAAATTCACCGATATCCAAAATAAATCATAAAATCACAATTATAACAATCATGAAACAGTTATGCATGCATCGAATTTATAAAACCAATGTCCACTCACAGACCGTTTAACTGAGCGCCTCGATACGCGTGCCATAGGCCTTCCCGACCACACCACTATCACCGGGACTCCCAATCCTGTCCAAATCACATTAGAGGGTTACTAACCTCTTCATTAACATCCTATTAAAGTCCCGTAATTTTCCCGAATTTTTAAGTATTTTTAAACTGGATTAAAAAGCTTCAGACATCCCGAACAATATCGAAACGGGGTCCGATTGACACGAAACCAATGCTAAAATGTTCGTTACATTGAATAGGACAAAAGTCATGTTAACCTCACCTCGAGATTCGTGCCAACGCGCCGTCACGCACCGCCGTGAGTGGCTGCGCGTGAAAGCCACGCGCCTGCTACAGTGACTGCTACAATCATCGTTCCAACCCGTATGTCTGTAAAACGGGTCCATTTGACCCGCGAGATGACCCGATCCGTTCACTGTCAAATCAACCTTAATCCTTTCAATTGAACATTCAAATAGGTTTGTTTTAAGTCTAATTAGAGGTCTGTAAACCTAATTACAACAATCCTTACCTGAAATCCAACGACTTGAAGATGAACATCGAAGAACATCTAGGCACTGTTCATCATTCGGATTTCATCAATTCCACTGGATTTCCTTAAATTGATCCACTGAGAAGCTTCGTTGGACCAAGGTAAACTCATTTCCTAATCCAATTTCATCGTTTAATCCCTCTAGAATCACGACTCAATCCTCAAGCTCCTCCTCTGTCACCAAGTCTATTCAGAGCCAAAAGGTTACCAAAATTCTTCGTTCTTGAGCTGGTTGTGATCGAGGCAATCCCAGAAGGCTCAAATTGAACTCCAATTCGATCCTCAGAGCTCATAGCTCAAAATTCGAATTTCCCTCCATTGCTCCAAAATTCCGATTCTCGGTTTACATTGCCCCTCTCAGTCCCTCGTGTTCTCCCTTAGCCAATTCCTTCCCCAAATCACTCAGTTTCCATTTGCATAATCAATTGTGGAAGGAAGATTGATAATGGCCAGAATCCAACTCTCACCTCCCTGTTTTGCTTGTTCACGGGTAAGGAAATGTGTGAGAGTGATGAAGGCTGATCAGAAATAGGAGGGAATAGATGAGATGAACGGATGAGATGGAATCTGGGGAGTGAGATGGATGGCTCAGATTAAAAGCAGAGATTTAATCCTAATTAATTCCATAGTGGAAACTTTAGCATAATTTTATGATTAATGGAACATGATCCAATCTAGCCAATGGGTGAGTGACACTTGTCACTCATCCAAGTGTCCTCCAACCACCATTTCAGAATAAAATAATTGACACGGTTACCGAGACGTAAACTTCCCCGATTTCACGTTTCAGACCATAACTTCCTCGTACGAAGTCCGATTTCGGCGTGCCGCTTGTCAATGGATTCGTATCTACCCGCACTACATAACGGTCCTTGGCCCTCGGTGATCGGGCCTCCCGATCAAAAAGTCAACATTTTCCCCCATTTCGTCCAAATTACGAAAATGCCCATGAACTTCCGAACGTCATAACTTCTTCCACGAATGTCGGAATCGAACGTGCCACCTGTCTATGAACTCGTGACGTCCCAAAATACGTCACGGTCATTGGTCAAAGTCCATTTGACCTTCCGAATTAAAAGTCAACGTTTCGCCCACGCCTAGGGGCAAAACGGTCATTTTGCACAATTCGTCCGAAATCACTCAACTAATCCCAGATTAGTCATTCTAAATTATAATTAAATAATATTAAATCCCGATACTCGGGACGGGTCGTTACATTCAGGGTCCTGGTTACTACCTTCTCCACGCCTAAAGTTCACGGTTTTTGCTTATGCAAGGTCGTCTAAACCCTAGGGAATCATTTTAGCAATTGAAACTCAATTATAAGCTCTTGGAGGGACGAACCCAAAGATGACCCTCTCGGGTCCAAAATTTCCATTCACCCATCTTCTCTCTTTTCCCACGTTTTCCTCACTCTTTCAACCCCAAAATCCTTCCTCTCAACTAATTTTCCTTTCTGATGCACTAAAACCTCACAGTTTAGTGTTTTGGGTTTATTGGTCTTTATTCGGCTTCTCCTCGCCGAATACCTTCATGCCACAATACACACATTTATAGAGCTTAGGCTGGTAGAGGAGAGAATTCCAGCTCTTTCTAGAGCTTGACACTTGTCACAATCCCAAAAGCATCACATGAAAAAAATACTACATTATCCTTAAAGCCAAAATTACCAAAATACCATTGGTCTTCTCAGACTCATAACAAATTCATCTGACCGCCGATTTTGGCATGTCGTCTGCCTACGAACTCAAAAGAATGAGACTTTCGTTACGGCGCTCTTGGAATTCTCAAATAAGGTCCATAGCGAAAAATTCAACATTTGACTTCCAAGGGCAAAAAGGTCATTTTCTATGTTTCAAATGTCCGGGTTGTTATAATCTCAGCCCCTTTAGAAATTTCATCCTTGAAATTTAAAACCATCCCAATCTTAATAAACCCAATTTCCTCGCAAAACATGTCATATTGTAATTTTCCGTAATACCCCTAGACCTCATTTTCATAATTTACTATTACCTCAGGACACCAATTAATCACACAATCAGTACACAACATCATATCATTACACATATCACGTATATCGATGAATGTATATTCACACAAGAATCTCCATCACGGTTAATTTGGAACCTTCACAATCATGCCATGTAATCAATCCTTAACCAATATTCACGAAACCATACATGTCATAAGCACCAATCCTCAATATAGAACAATCAAACACAACAACTACTGCCCTACAGACATGTACACGTATTCACATCACAACTCAAATTCACAATCAAAATCGTGAAATGGGTCTCTAATCAAAAGTATCATCAACAATCTAAGACCTCAGAGATTCGACAGGACCATCACACAAAATCACAACCATCAACACAAGCTCAACATATCAATCACGTACAAGCAACTTATCCTTAGCGCAATGGCATCCACCAACTATACATAAACAATAAGTTCCCATGTCACATGCTTATAATATCATTACGCAAAATCATTGTACCACCAATTTCTTATGTATCAAAGTTACCATAACCTTTCTTTCCACATATTCTGATTTATGCAAATTCGCCTTTATACTCACATTTTAAACATGGGTACTTAACTTCATAGTCGTATAATCACCAATATAAGCATTATCAATCATCGTTCATTTCCATTATCATGGTACTACTATTATTATGTACTATAGGCACTACTATTATTATGTACTATAAGCTTAATCACTACAAGAGACTACTTAACTTTGGTCCAATTAAAAAAAAAAACGTTCAAACAAGACCCAAAACACAGTTCATTACAAAATTCCAGGCCACAACCAAGACACAGAAAGATATCCAACAATCAATCATGATAGACAATAAGACCACACATGGCTTACTTATCAGTCTTTAATGCAAAATAGCATGTAACGACCCGTCCTGGAAATCGGGATTAGATTAGTAGTTAATGAGGGATTAGTGAAGTTAATCGGTGATTAGTTAAGTGATCTCGGACGGACGGTGGGAAATGACAATTTTGCCCCTAGAATTGGGTAAACGATTTATTTTTATTTCGGGCTGTCAAATGGACTCTGGTCGATGACTGTGACAGATTTCGGGATGTCGCGAGTTCATAAACAGGTGGCACGTCCGATTCCGACATCCGAGGAGGAAGTTATGACGTTCGAAAGTTTGAGGGTATTTTAGTAATTTAGTGAAAAAGGGGCAAATTGTTGACTTTTCATACGACCTGGATTTGTCACATGTTTCGAGGACCATTAGGTAGGTCTCGATTCCCTAAGTACAACGAGAGACGGAACATTGTCAATGGACATCAGATGGTTCAATTAATGGTTTAAACGTGCAAGGGGCATTTTGGTAATTTAGCCTCAAGGGCATTTTGGTCAATTGGCCTGCATTGGGATTGGTGCCCAGTGATCAAAGGACACTTGGCTGCTTGGGAAGTGTGCCCAATTGTTTTGGGACACTTTTCCCTCTCTGGAAGGCAAGAGAAACCTCTCCCACCGTCTTATGTGTACTCTACATGTTTTAAAAGTTGAAAATTGAGTTAAATGCTGTAGCGTGCACATGAGAAACAGAGAGATAGGGTCTGATTGTGAGAACCAATTCCATTGAGGGAGGTGCTGACTACTTATGAATGGTGAAAGGAAGTGGGAGAACATAAGTTGAGGAGTGTGGCGGTGCTTCTACCAAGTCCCGTCGTGCACGGTGGTGGTCGAAAAGAGGTGAGGACAGTGAGCCCTATTCTTGCAATTCGAAAATGGACTTTTAGTTTAAGCCACTAAGAAAGGTTCTAATCGATTAGATGGTGATCAGGAAGGTGAGATGTGTCTGAGGAGAATGGAAGGACGGCTTTCCGTGGAAGATGGTCGCAAAACCCGTGACTTGGTAAGTTTCAGGTGAAAATGGTAACTTACGTTTTAGACGTTTGTAATCGATGGTGTTGAATGGGAGCTGTTTCTGGAAGTCCTTTGGACGCCGTGTTAGGGTGCGTGGTGCTTCTGATGGGGAAGTTTTCAACATGTGAAATAATGTAATCGATGTAGCGAACATTTTGGGACTGGTTTCGAGTCGATCGGACATCGTCTCGATATGTTTCGTGATGCCCGAAGGTTTTAGAGCTCGTTTAAAAATTGCCAAAAATTCAAAAAAATTATGGGGCTTTAGTATGAACATTGTGAAGTAGTTATTGACCATATTATGGGATTTGGACAGGTTCAGGAAAACCGGTGATAGTGGATTAGCCGGGAAAGCTTAAGTACGCGCGTATTGAGGCAAAAACGTAAATGGTCTGTGAGTGGACTTTGATTTCTAACTTAGGATGCATGCATAAATGTTTTCATATGTTTTCTATACGCGATTTCTATGTTTATGATATGATCTTGATGATTTACGATTTTGTACGTATTTCGAGATAAATTACGTATTTGCACGTTTTACGAGATATGGATTTTCTGCTTTGGTTTGATGATGGTTTTGATGATTTGATTTTGGGATTTGAAATATGATTTGATAATGGATTTTGAAAAAATGATTTCGGGCTTGAAGCCCTGTTCATGTGATTTCGATAAACGTTATTTCGGTTTTTGGAACTGGATTTCGGAAAGAATGCTTTGGGATTTGGTTTTGAAACATGAAGTGAATTTCTGGATTTGGGTTTGAAATGATTATTCCGGATGCTAGCTTACGGAATGATGGTTTCAGATTCGGATTTGGAAATGGATTATGGATTTGGATTCGGGATGAGGATTTCGGATTCGGCTTGGAATTCGAAATGGTGATTTCGAATTCAGATTTGGACATGGATTTGGAAATGGTTTTAAAATGGTTTTGGATTGGATTTTCTGGATCTGGTTATTGGATTTAAAGACCCGGATATGATTGTGACGGGGGTAGGCCCAGATTGGGTTTAAAGACCCAGATTGAGTTTAAAGACTCGGGAGTTTAAAGACTCGGATATTGTGATTTCCCCCATAGGCTTATTGAGTTTAAAGACTCGGATTATATTGAGGCCTGGATTGAGTTTAAAGACTCAGATAGATCCAGCAAGTTCGATTGGTTGAAATGGATTTCAAATGTGTTTTGGATTTCGATGATAACTTAATAATGATGGTTTTCTAAGGGTTTTTCGATGATTTGGGTTACGACCCGGATGATATGGCTTTTGATGGTTTTCTAAACTTATCCTTTATTTTTGTCCACTCACATTCTTTTTATGTTTTTGATACCTTCCAGGTTTGATGCTGTGCGGGCTGTGGTTAGAGAGATGGAGACATCACACACGTGGTCCACAGTAGATTTTGCGCACTCTGGGAAGTCTGGAAGTTTTTAGACGGTTTGCTCGAGAATCCCTTGTCTAGCTTACGTGTTACACGGAGGTTGGACGTCGATTCGCCTTCATGTCGCACGTGAGTTAGACAGGAGCATGACTTAGCCTTTAATCCCGAGGGATTGGGGGGTGGGTCTTGTCAAATTGGTATCAGAGCAGGTTTTGTGCTCTGTGCGTGAAGTTTGGCTTGCAGAGCTGGTGGTTTGTCGACTAGCGTGATGTGATGCTACTGTGGATGTGATGTCTCAACGCGGAACAGCCCGTCATCAACCTGGACACGTGATTGATAGTACGATAGCTAGTGGCTTCGTTAGTGGCAAGAGTACGAGCGACGGGGTGATGTGTTGGTTGATACACGGTGTGTGGTGAGATGTATGTCGGCTTACGGCCGGAGTAGTTCGCCTGTTTGGCGCTAGATATGCTCGATGATTGGACCATAGGGTCGGATGTATGCCAGCGTGAGTAACCTAGACTGATGATCGACTGGTCAGCATGTGGAGCCTGATGACAGCCTATTGAGCTGGTGGTACACGTGGGCCGAGGAGGCTGGTTGACGGTGGCTTGTTAGGCCGGATGACGACAATATGGATTGGTGACCTTTTGGTCAGTATTGGTTGAGCTTGGACTTGTGCGGCTACGAGTTTCCGGATGCCTCGAGTGGTAGGGGTTTAGGAAACTACTTTGATGATATGAGGGATTCCCCCCTAGCGTTGGTTACTGGTTGATGTTGGTGTGTAGAATTTACGAGAAGGGATGGTCTTAGTTAGGTGTGACGACCAGAGTGGTAAGGTTGTTATGAACTAGTGGCTATCGCAGGTTTGGATAACCCGTATGACAAGGATGATTTGAGAAACCTCAGAGTAAGTGCTTAGTTTCAAAACCGTGAGTTAGGGGTTGTGGTTAGATAGTTGTTGGGGTTGGGCCGATTTACGACCGGATTGGAGATGGTGCTACTAGGTGCAACCAACGTAATGGATGGTTGGTGGATGACTCTGGATGAGTCCAGTGAGATTACGGCGTTGGTTGAGTATTGAGTTGCTCAGAGTGCTGGATTACGAGGGATGTCAGTTCCCCCGATCCGAGTGTATATAGAGGTTTTGGCTTGGTCGGAGTGGAGGTTCGGGACTGGTGTGCTGTGAGCACGAGATAGGGGATGATATGCCACGAGTTGGGATTTGTGATGACCATAGGTAGGTCATGCTCAGGACGAACGGTCAGGATTCCATTAGTTTGATCAAAGTAGCGCAGCGGAAGCGTGGTGGACCTATGCTTCATGTTGGATCGGGCTAGGTTGGTATGGTCGGGTTTGACCGTTCGTGAGGTTGATTTTAATGGACTCCCCCTGATGTGTTGGCATATGTCGGCATATGCCGATGATATCATGTGGTGATGCCGAGGTTGGCACTTGGTGATTGACGACTTCGAGGGTGGTAACTAGGGAGTCCAAGGTCAGTGATTAGTGATTGAGGAGTCTGAGGTGGGTGCACGTTGATGGTGATTCCGATCGTTGGTTACTCATATGATAGTGGTGCTCGGAGTTGAACCTCAGGAAGGTTAAGACATAATCATTAGAAGGAGTGATTATTGACATCATTTTGGATGTGCATAAAAAATGAGAACCGACAGGTGAGTTGGTCAATGATTTGGTTTGGTACGGACACGTGGTTGTGATCCGTAGGAGGTATGGACATTTCTAAGTCCCATAGAGGAGTTGACGTTTAGACAGTTCGTCTAGTGGTGGTATACTTGTTAAAGATGAAGTCCCATGGTTGGAATATCAGAACCAGGAATTGAGATTGACACGATGAGATGCTATGTTTGGTTCCGAGTTGGTGATTATGCTTTGTGATGGATACTCTAGAGTCGATTTGGGAGACTCATTGATGGGACGTCAGGAGTTGTGACTCCCCTTGATCATGGACACGTGTGGTTGTGTTCAAGAGTAGGAAGAGGACTTGGTGACGCCATGTTTGGCATGTGTGGCGAGTGTCAAAGGATTGTGTTAAGTTGGATTTAAGTAGGATAACTTGTGATGTCATGGTTGTGGACCATTGCGAGTTTCATTGTTGGAAGATGAAGGAAAGGGAACAAGGAAGCATGATAAGGAGTTACTATAACTGATCGATATGAGGTTATTGAATAGAACCCACAATCTAGACATGTCGTTAGACGTGTGGTATTCATGATCGATTGGATTCGATGGTGAGTGGATCGGGATTGGATTGCGGTTGGCTCAAGCTTGAGTTGTTGTGGATCAGGAGGATCGTAGGCATCTTGGAGTTGTGCAGGATGTGTGTGGTCCGTCTCACATACGTATGGATATGGGACGTGGAACTGGTACTGGATCTGCTCTGTATTCGTAGTTGAGATGTGATTGGATTTCATATTGGTTGGGACACCCAGGAGACTTGGAAGGAAATTGAGTTGGATTTCCTCGGAAGACTGGTAGTTCAGCCTAGTGGTAGGATTGGACCGAAGGACTGCAAAAGTGAAGCGTGCTTGACTTGCAGACAAGTGGTAATCTGTATAATTACGAGGATGTTTGTGTATCCTGGAGATTACACTGTAAGGGTGGCGGGTACACTATGGTGTTGTTGGATGGACTTTGGGTGAAGTAGAGTTTGGTTGATGCCGATGTGGTTGATTAGTGGAGTTACTGTAGGATGTCGTTGGAAGTACCTGAGGATGTACTCTATGAGCCGTGTTTGAGGTATTCTAAAATATCTTTGTTTTATTCAAGTTCGTAGGGTTGTTTTTGTGTGTGTTTGGTGCAGGTACTTGAAATATATGCATACTAGTTATTCAAGGATTGGAACCATTTCGATGCGATTGGACGTGCATCGTGAGGTTCTGGTAGAGCTGTTGGTGATCGGCTTGGTGCCGAGGTAGGTTGTTGATTGTCTTGGTGAATCGAAACAGTTTCGATATGATTGACCGGTTGAGAAATGGACTAGATTCGAGTGATCCTGAGTGATCTGACTGGGTAGAAGGGGTCAATATCGATGTGAGCTGGATGTTCAAAGCCATGAGTGGCTGGTGTGACAGGACCCATCCCAATCCCCCCAGGATTAGTGCGGGATGACCCTGCTCCCGTCTGACACGAAGTGTCAGACAAGGGATATTTCCGACCTTTGCCCTCCCGGGCTATCAGAGTACGCAAGGATCCGGAGGAGGCATGTGATATCTCGATCTCTGCTACAGTCCACATCCGCTGTCAACCTGAAGGGTATTAAAAACAGAAAGACTGTGAGTGGACAAAAATAAAGAATTTATAAAAACATATTTCATAAAGAAGACCTTTATACCCTCCACTAAAAAGCATGCATGCATAGTAAAAACATTTATCCAAACACGTATGTTAAAACAACCATAATTAGGGTCTCAGCCCCGAGTTCCGTAAATCCAAGTCACACGGGCTCCTGCCCAAAACCATTTACTGAAAACCATAACATAATAACCATATGTGGGATCTCAGCCCAAAACCATTTATCATCATAAACACAATTTCCCAAACCAATTGAAATCATGTTTATCCCTTATATTCATATCCAGAACCTGTCACGGTAAAATAGAGCTACGCGCGTGCTAACCAGGGTCTCAAACCCAAGTCTCTCCAGGGTCCACCCAGGTCAACGTCCGTAGATCAATGACCCTCCCGGGAGGTAACGAACCATGCCCATCCTAAGAGTAAGGAACCCAACTGGGGGGCGACTCCACTCAGTTAGTGCTCCGTGACTACTCCGGGGTCCACCCAGGCCAACGACCCTCCCCGGAGGAGACAACCATATATAAATGATGGAATATGAAAAACCTTTTGAAATCACTCTTTAAACTTTTCCAGGATTCATGCCCGGCCCCTCATAAGCCGTCATGAACCATAAAATCCTTTCATGGGTTCATGCCGGTTCCCATAAACCGTCATGACCCGTAAAAACCATTTCAAGGGTTCATGCCGGTTCCCATAAATCGTCATGAACCATAAAGACCATTTGTAACACATAACTGTGCGCTAGGCCCGAATCCACATATAAACTGGACCTCAAGTCCGATTCGTAAACCAACTGGGCCTCCGGCCCGATTCCGTAAATCAAATGGGTCTCGAACCCGAGTTTACCTTCTTGAATCCAAAACCATTTCATGAAATCATATCCAAAACCATAAGTATGGAAAATCAGTATAAAACCAGAAAACCTCGATTTACGTGCAAGCACGTAAATCGCCTCGAAATACGTGAAACCATATAATTCACAAATATCCAAATCGACATTATCAAATCATATTCATAATCCATTTGGAAATCCAAAACCATTTCAGTTAGACCAATAAAGACGTACGGACCCGTATAGGCACCGTATAGGGCCGAAACCTCGAAATACGTGCCTATACGTAGCCACACATCCAAATGCACACATGGCATCACAAACAAGTATTTAAAACATGTAATAAACATTTATGCATGCACCAATTTAGAAAATAAGGTCCACTCACAGACCGTCCGAAGCCGCGCCTCGATACGCGTGCCATACGGCTCCCCGAGCAGATCACCGTCACCGGGACTTCCAAACCTGTCCAAATTAATTTAGAGGGTTACTAACTACTTATATAACCCCTCACTAAATCCCCGTAATTTTCCGGAATTTCTAACTATTTTTAAAACCGAACCTAAACCTTCCGATGCCCCGAAACATATCGAGACAGTGTCCGATCAACTCGAAACCAGTCCCAAAATGTTCGTTACATCGAATAAATGATTTCGTATGTTGGAACCATCGTCAAATTCTCTCCCACGCGCCCGTACGCGCCGCCTGAAGTGGCTGCGCGTGGGCCTCACGCGCCGCTACAGTACCGTCTTCTTCCTTCGATCGAACCGGTCCGACCGGGCCGATCCAGTTTTCTCTGCAATTCCGGTCTAACTGGACCGGCGTGACCGGTCCAGGACCCTACACTCTTCATTTCTCGTCCGTTTGGTCCCATTTCAATCCTAAAAATCATATTTTCTCATTTCCTATCAATCCTAATCAAGAAAACTAGGAAAAACCCCACAAAACCCGTCCGTCCAAACCTCCCCTAATCGGTCCAATTTTTCCGATTGCACCTAGGGCTGCTCAGCCCTTCACCGCCGTCCAAACCACCCTCTACGCCTTCCTACAACCTCAATAAACTCCTAATCATTAGAATTCAGCCCTAACACCTAAAACCCGAAAATGAAATTTGAAGGTAAAATTTTTACCTTCGCGGGTCCACGACCACCGTGCACGGCGGCCCCCGATCTCGCCACCATCCAGTCCGTTCTGGCCTCCTCTCTCACTCTCTGTTCTCTCCAGGAGTATTTGGGATTAAGGGTTTGGTGTTTGGATCGCACAGAGGAGAGGAATGAGATCGGGTTTGGTTGGAGGGAAAAATGGAAAATGGATGCACGGTGAATGGTTGGATGCATGTATGTGGAATGGTAGCCAGTGGATGGGTGACACTTGTCACTCATCCATTGGTTGCTGAAAAGTAACTGGCCCCACTAAAGACAAACAGTCCTCGTAAAACGTGTAATTGTGAATAGTAACTGGGAACTTCCGTGAACGGTAACTTCGCCGTCGAACGTCCGAATTCGACGTGCCGCCTGTCTACGGATTCGTATCGTCCTCATCTACATAACGGTCTTCGGCCCTCGGCCATCGGACCTCCCGGTCAAAAAGTCAACATTTGACCCCCTTTTATCCAAAATTACCAAAATGCCCCTAAACTTCCGAACGTCATAACTTCCTCCTCGAACGTCGGAATTGAACGTGCCGCCTGTCTATGAACTCGTGACGTCACGAACTACGTCACGGTCATCGGTCAAAGTCCATTTGACCGCCCGATTGAAAAGTCAACGTTTTGCCACCACTAGGGGCAAAACGGTCATTTCGCATCGTTCGCTCGATTTCGCTCTACTAATCACGGATTAGCCTCACTAATCGTGATTAGTCACTAATCTAATCATGGAATTTGGGACGGGTCGTTACAACCTTCCCTCCTTAATTAATTTCGTCCCCGAAATTCCAACCGACCTAATCTAACCGTTCTTCCCTCCTTAATTAGTTTCGTTCTCGAAACTCCAATTATCTTGATTCCACATCCAGCTCGTGGAAAGTAGAATCGACCTCAAAACTCGTGCACGCTCGTACACCAACTAACCAGAACAATCCTTACTCATCTGCAACTAGACATACCACTAACGCTCACGTCGTATCGACTACACTCGACCACGTCGAATGACAGTAGCCATATGCTCTGAATTGACACTACCTGTCAAATCTACCAAGTCACTGACACAAACACTCGAAGGTTCCTTCCTCAATCACCCAACAATCCTGATGTCTACTCCCACTGGAAGTTACCAATCCCTCAACGATCCACACTGACACCTCCGACAAACTGTCAGCACTTGACAGTCGTCAGTCGCAAACTGATATGACACACACTCGTGGTTACACTAACCCCAAGCATTTCACTCGACCTGTGTGTAACTAGACCCATCAGAAATACCATGACCCACTGCACAGTATCCAATGTCCAGTCCACGACCTCAACTAATCCAATGGTATCAGAACCAATCCGACTACCAACACGCTCACCAACGTACTACCAGTATAACCTATATACCGTCACTAGGCACCACAAGTATGCCCAGTATTGTACCTTGAACAACGTACAAGGTACATACGTCTACCCATCAATCAGCTAACAACCACCTAGGTTGTAGCTAATCACGTTTCTACTATAGAGTCCATTTGCCCAATCCAATATTAGACAAATCGAAACTCCGACCCATTATCTATTCCCAAATCCGAATCCGAAATTTCGTGAGAAATCCCGAATCCAAACCCAGAAATCATATCCATAAACATGTCCAAATTCGAATCCGAAATCATCATTCCGTAAACCGGCATTTGGAATAACCATTTCGAACCCAAATCCATAAAAGGAAATCCACTGTCAAGCTCCAGAATCAAATCCTGAATCGTCACCCAGAATCCGATTCCAAAACCCAAATACAGAAATCCTCTTTCAAGTTCCAAAATCAAATCCTAAATCGTAATCTAGAAATCTGATTCCAAAACCTGAAATATCGTTCACGTCTACCGAGACTTACCAAAACCAAACCTATCGGTTACCCGCTCAACCGATTACCACAATACGATCGATTGACTTCATAGGGAAGTCAATCCCAACATCAACACAACACTAGGTCAGACAAAATCCGACCTCGTCAGACCCCTACTCATCGGACAACTACTCAGGCGAGTAATAAGCCATATGGGATTTACCTCGAAAAGAAGTTCAATCCCATCATGCCCCACTCAAACATCCAAGTATGAGCGATAAACTCTCCACCTATCTGGATCATCAAGACCACGATCCAGATCCATAACGATACCCAAAGTCCTAAACCAATTCCCACATCTAAACAGATTAGTCAACGACAAGACACGCCGAGACTGTGGGTTCTCACTGATTACCTCATATCGATCCTTGTCATTCCACCGAGGAAAATCAAAGATGATACAAGACTGTGACATCAAAACTCATCCTATGTGAATACAACCAAACTCGCTGCACTCACCACGCCACGTAATCCAACATCGTCTGCCACCAAGTAGAAAATGAGAAATCTCAGTCATTTAACTTCGATATACTCATCTCCTCCTGATGATTCAGAACAAATCCCGGGTCCACCAACCAATACATGATCAGTGTACTAGTGGAAACCAACAACATCTATATCATCAACGTCATCTACCATCATCAATCATGGTAGAATCTGAGAATTCACCCAAAATGACGTCGACATACCCATTACCAATGCGGAAAACCCGCATTCCACTCGTCACCTCAATCGCAACCTCTCGCGATTCCGAAGTTCCAACAAGATTGGAAACAACGTACTTGGACATCATCTACGTGTCCCCGTTAGACTGGTTATGGACACATGCCCACTTACGACCGTATATGTACATCCAAAAGGATGTCAATTCATCTTAATTTGATGTACCACTCGACTGAAAAGTCACAACAGACTCTTCAGACAAATCTCCACATACCACCATATCTGACCAATCCTGACCAATTCTGACCAACTTGTCGCTAAACCCCGCGACAGATCGAGTCTGACCAACCGGTCACTAATCCGTCATGATAATACTCGATCCTCACTCCTCAACTACCGCTGGATCCTTTCCAGTCCATCACTATCCGTGATCCACTCCCGAACCACAGATACCGAACATCTACGTATCTCGATGGGGTCACATCCTGACTCGTGACTCACCGTCATCACAATCACTGGCACCAGCACCAGCACTAGTACCAGTACACCACCTGTCAGCATCAGTACAAAGTGTGCCAATCAGACAACTCTGGATCTCCGCTCATACCGAGCGATGATCCCGTACCTCTGCTCGAATAGGAGAAACTCTGCCTCCCTCGTACCCAACAACCCTGGGTACAGTCACCCTGACATCTCAAACGAGCAAAGGAAAACGTCCCCTGAACGTCCCCGATTCCCAACAACTGTAACTACAACTATTCTGTATCCCGCTCGGGGATTCCATTGACAAATACCAGCCTTGATACCTTGTCCCACCAATCACTAACCAGCCGTACTCCGACTAAGCCAAATGTCGTCTACCAGGTCGCCCATGACCTTAGTTGCACCAACCCGCAACTGAAGTAGCACGACAACCAACTCGGTCTAACCGATATGTACAACCCTGACTGCGAAGTGCAGTCCCAACACAAGCTGACATGACTAGACCGACTAACGAATCCAAATCCGAATAGTCGTCCAAGTCAAACCACTCGTCAACTCACATTTCCAAACCATACACATACGGTAGGGTTCCACGATCACACCTAGAGTTCCTCAGAACCCAACTGCAAGCTACCAACTGCAGTACAACCCACAATCTGACCAACCCCGCGGTCTTGACATCGCAAGGACATCAATCCAATCCTACCGTAAGTCCAACCAGAATTCCTCGAATCCGGCTGCTAACTGCCGACTGCAGTCCAATTAACTCAACATAATCCGACCATCTAATGGTCACAACATCGAATCAGTCGTCGGAACCGATCCTACGACATCGTGAAGACGATCCCAACTAACCGTCTCACGATCCAAACGCTAACGTACTAATACGTTAACCCTTCCATAGGGCCCCACACTGTCAACCTTGACAGATTTATGGTAACCCCGGCATCAAATGCCGAGCCAAGACATTTCACGAGTCAATCCTACTAACTATCGCACCTGCACCCTAACTATCAGGTTGATCACGAACTGTAGCCCCTTGAGATATCACATCCTCGACCTGCATACATACTCCAAGAGCTGCACGGTTGCTCGAATAGAGACAACCCCGCTCTGATACCACGTTGACAGGACCCATCCCAATCCCTCCGGGATTAGTGCGGGATGACCCTGCTCCCGTCTGACACGAAGTGTCAAACAAGGGATATTTCCGACCTTTGCCCTCCCGGGCTATCAGAGTACGCAAGGATCCGGAGGAGGCATGTGATATCTCGATCTCGGCTACAGTCCACATCCGCTGTCAACCTGAAGGGTATTAAAAACAGAAAGACTGTGAGTGGACAAAAATAAAGAATTTATAAAAACATATTTCATAAAGAAGACCTTTATACCCTCCACTAAAAAGCATGCATGCATAGTAAAATCATTTATCCAAACACATATGTTAAAACAACCATAATTAGGGTCTCAGCCCCGAGTTTCGTAAATCCAAGTCACACGGGCTCCTGCCCAAAACCATTTACTGAAAACCATAACATAATAACCATATGTGGGATCTCAGCCCAAAACCATTTATCATCATAAACACAATTTCCCAAACCAATTGAAATCATGTTTATCCCTTATATTCATATCCATAACCTGTCAAGGTAAAATAGAGCTACGCGCGTGCTAACCGGGGTCTCAAACCCAAGTCTCTCCAGGGTCCACCCAGGTCAATGTCCGTAGATCAATGACCCTCCCTGGAGGTAACGAACCATGCCCATCCTGAGAGTAAGGAACCCAACTGGGGGGCGACTCCACTCAGTCAGTGCTCCGTGACTACTCCGGGGTCCACCCAGGCCAACGATCCTCCCCGGAGGAGACAATCATATATAAAGGATGGAATATGAAAAACCTTTTGAAATCATTCTTTAAACTTTTCCAGGATTCATGCCCGGCCCCTCATAAGCCGTCATGAACCATAAAATCCTTTCATAGGTTCATGCCGGTTCCCATAAACCGTCATGACCCGTAAAAACCATTTCAAGGGTTCATGCCGGTTCCCATAAACCGTCATGAACCATAAAGACCATTTGTAACACATAACTGGGCGCTAGGCCCGAATCCACATAGAAACTGGACCTCAAGTCCGATTCGTAAACCAACTGGGCCTCCGGCCCGATTCCGTAAATCAAATGGGTCTCGAACCCGAGTTTACCTTCTTGAATCCAAAACCATTTCATGAAATCATATCCAAAACCATAAGTATGGAAAATCAGTATAAAACCAGAAAACCTCGATTTACGTGCAAGCACGTAAATCGCCTCGAAATACGTGAAACCATATAATTCACAAATATCCAAATCGACATTATCAAATCATATTCATAATCCATTTGGAAATCCAAAACCATTTCAGTTAGACCAATAAAGATGTACAAACCCGTATAGGCACCGTATAGGGCCGAAGCCTCGAAATACGTGCCTATACGTAGCCACACATCCAAATGCACTCATGGCATCACAAACAAGTATTTAAAACATACAATAAACATTTATGCATGCACCAATTTAGAAAACAAGGTCCAATCACAGACCGTCCGAAGCCGCGCCTCGATACGCGTGCCATACAGCTCCCCGAGCTGATCACCGTCACCGGGACTTCCAAACCTGTCCAAATTAATTTAGAGGGTTACTAACTACTTATATAACCCCTCACTAAAGCCCCGTAATTTTCCGGAATTTCTAACTATTTTTAAAACCGAACCTAAACCTTCTGATGCCCCGAAACATATCGAGACGGTGTCCGATCGACTCAAAACCAGTCCCAAAATGTTCGTTACATCGAATAGATGATTTCGTATGTTGGAACCATCGTCAAATTATCTCCCACGCGCCGCTACAGTACCGTCTTCTTCCTTCGATCGAATCGGTCCGACCGGGGCGGTCCGGTTTTCTTTGCAATTCCGGTCTAACTGGACCAGCGTGACCGGTCCAGGCCCCTACTCTCTTCATTTCTCGTCCGTTTGGTCCCATTTCAATCCTAAAAATCATATTTTCTCATTTCCTATCAATCCTAATCAAGAAAACTAGGAAAAACCCCACAAAACCCGTCCGTCCAAACCTCCCCTAATCGGTCCAATTTTTCCGATTGTACCTAGGGCTGCTCAGCCCTTCACCGCCGTCCAAACCACCCTCTACGCCTTCCTACAACCTCAATAAACTCATCCTAATCATTAGAATTCAGCCCTAACACCTAAAACCCGAAAATGAAATTTGAAGGTAAAATTTTTACCTTCGCGGGTCCACGACCACCGTGCACGGCGACCCCCGATCTCGCCACCATCCAGTCCGTTCTGGCCTCCTCTCTCACTCTCTGTTCTCTCCAGGAGTATTTGGGATTAAGGGTTTGGTGTTTGGATCGCACAGAGGAGAGGAATGAGATCGGTTTTGGTTGGAGGGAAAAATGGAAAATGGATGCACGGTGAATGGTTGGATGCATGTATGTGGAATGGTAGCCAGTGGATGGGTGACACTTGTCACTCATCCATTGGTTGCTGAAAAGTAACTGGCCCCACTAAAGACAAACGGTCCTCGTAAAACGTGTAATTGTGAATAGTAACCGGGAACTTCCGTGAACGGTAACTTCGCCGTCGAACGTCCGAATTCGACGTGCCACCTGTCTACGGATTCGTATCGTCCTCATCTACGTAACGGTCTTTGGCCCTCAGCCATCGGACCTCCCAGTCAAAAAGTCAACATTTGACCCCCTTTTATCCAAAATTACCAAAATGCCCCTAAACTTCCGAACGTCATAACTTCCTCCTCGAACGTCGGAATTGAACGTGTCACCTGTCTATGAACTCGTGACGTCACGAACTACGTCACGGTTATCGGTCAAAGTCCATTTGACCGTCCGATTGAAAAGTCAACGTTTTGCCACCACCAAGGGAAAAACGGTCATTTCGCATCGTTCGCTCGATTTCGCTCTACTAATCACGGATTAGCCTCACTAATCGTGATTAGTCACTAATCTAATCATGGAATTTGGGACGGGTCGTTGCATGGTGGGACCCGGACATTGAGATGTATGATCATGGTTAAACAGGTATGTGATGGGGTCTAGTTGCAGACAGGCTGTGTGAAACGTTGATGGTGTTCCCATAGGTAGGTTGTGTGGTGCTTAGTGGAACCACCAGTGAGATGATTGGTAGGGTTCGTGGTGTGAGCGAGTACGTTGTGACTTAAGTAAGGTCGGCGCGGATCGCTGACGGAACTAATACGGATCGTTGAATAGGTATTGATGCATGGGGGTACCGAGGTCGTTAGATGCCGTCTTGTGATTTGGTGTACTTGAGATTTGTACCTGTTGACGGCACACTCGCACGATGTTGTGGCGTACGTACTGTTCGTAGAGCCCTGAGTGTTGGCTGGTGCGACGTTAGAAATATCGCGGGTACGAGATGGAATTGTGTTGACCCCAGTGCGATTAGGATGATCTCCAGATGAACTAAAAGTTGGTTGAGTTGATTCGCTTGGCGGAGATGTGGTGACAGTTTGGGAACTGTCGGGATAAGTTGGATTGGCAGGTGCTGGACACCGGGTAGGAGACCCAAGTGTGAGATTAGTTAGATTTCCCCCAGTTACTTATGGAAGTACGAGATGCTGAATTTCGGGGACGAATTTCTTTAAGGGGGAGATTGTAACGACCCATCCCGAAAATTAGGATTAGATTAGTGGTTAATGATGGATTAGTGAAGTTAATCGGTGATTAATTGAGTGATCTCGGACGGACGATGCGAAATGACGATTTTTCCCCTAGAATTGGGCAAATCGTTGACTTTTATTTCAGGAGGTCAAATGGACTATGGCCGATGACTGTGACGTAGTTCGGGATGTCACGAGTTCATAGACAGGTGGCACATCCGATTTCGACATCCGAGGAGAAAGTTATGATGTTCGAAAGTTTTAGGGTATTTTAGTAATTTAGTAAAAAGGGGGCAAACTGTTGACTTTTCATACGACCTAGATTTGTCACGCGTTTCGAGGACCGTTAGGTAGGTCTCGATTTCCTGAGTACAACGACAGGCGGCACATTGTCATTGGACATCAGATGGTTCAGTTAATGGTCTAAACGTGCAAAGGCATTTTGATAATTTAGCCTCAAGGGCATTTTGCTCAATTGGCTTGCATTGGGATTGGTGCCCAGTGATCAAGGGACACTTGGCTACTTTGGAAGTGTGCCCAATTGTTTTGGGACACTTGTCCCTCTCTGGAAGGCAAGAGAAGCCTCTCCCACCGTCTTATGTTTACTCCACATGTTTTAACAGTTGAAAATTGAGTTAAACGGTGTAAGGTGAAAGGAAGTGGGAGAACCAATTAGGCGGTGATGACTACTTGTGAATGGTGAAAGGAAGTGGGAGAACATATATTGATGAGTATGGCGGTGCTTCTACCAAGCATCGTCGCGCACGGTGGTGGTCGAAAAGAGGTGAGGACAGTGAGCCCTGTTCTTGCAATTTGAAAATGGACTTTTAGTTTAGGCCACTGAGAATGGTTCTAATCGATTAGATGGTGATCAGGAAGGTGAGATGTGTCTGAGGAGATTGGAAGTACAGCTTGCCGTGGACGGTGGCAGCATAACCCGTGACTTAGTAAGTTTCAGGTGAAAAAGGTAACTTACGTTTTAGACGTTTGTAATCGATGGTGTTGATTGGGAGCTGTTTCTGGAAGTCCTAGGGACTGTTTGGGGTCAAACTGAGGAGAGGTGGTTTCCGGCATTGCTGCAACTGGACGATGATCAGTGCACGGTTTTTCCCTCGAATTGGGAGGTGAGTTCCAAGTTCCATTTCATGTTTTTAAAGATCTAAAACGTTTGTAGACAATGAGGAAAACCTATAGGACTAATTGAAATCAAGAACGGATTGAAAATGAAAGAAATAAGGGGTCGAACCATGAGCGCCGGTTCGATCGGACCGAGCTGGTTCCAACCGGCCTCAACCGGGTTGGCGAGAGGAAGGGGATGATGAATATTGTCATGCATAAGACCCACGCCCAGCCCCTTTGGGCGGTGCGCGAGGGTGCGTGGTGTAAGACCCGTGTCCTTGAGGGAACGGTGAACAATCCCACATTCCTGCGAGGGGGAATGGTCTGGGAAGGGAATGGTGGTGTGCCTTAAAGGTGTAGGCACACACATATCTAGCATGAGGCTTTTTGGGAGCTCAGTGGCCTTGGGGGGGATTGGAACCCCAAAGTTAAGCGAGTTGAGGCTGGTGCAATTCCAGATGGGTGACCCCTTGGGAAGTTGCACCGTGAGCTCCCGAAAACAAAACCGTGAGGGCAAGGGCAAGGAGGCCCAAAGCGGACAATATCATGCTAGATGAGTCGGGACCTGACAGAGGAGGGCCGGGTCCTGACAATTTGGTATCAGAGCCAGACCCCAACCGGGAAGTGTGCCAGTGAGGACGCTGGGCCCTAAGGGGGGTGGATTGTAAGACCCGTGTCCTTGAGGGAACGGTGAACAATCCCACATTCCTGCGAGGGGGAATGGTCTGGGAAGGGAATGGTGGTGTGCCTTAAAGGTGTAGGCACACACATATCTAGCATGAGGCCTTTTGGGAGCTCAGTGGCTTTGGGGGGGATTGGAACCCCAAAGTTAAGCGAGTTGAGGCTGGTGCAATTCCAGATGGGTGACCCCCTGGGAAGTTGCACCGTGAGCTCGCGAAAACAAAACCGTGAGGGCAAGGGCAAAGAGGCCCAAAGCGGACAATATCATGCTAGATGAGTCGGGACCTGACAGAGGAGGGCCGGGTCCTGACACGTGGTGCCTCTGATGGGGAAGTTTTCAACATGCGAAATAATTTATTCGATGTAACGAACATTTTGGGACTGGTTTCAAGTCGATCGGACATCGTCTCGATATGTTACGGGATTTCCGAAGGTTTTAGAGCTCGTTTAAAAATAGCTAAAAATTTGGGAAAATTACAGGGCTTTAGTATGAAGATTGTAAGTAGTTAGTGACCTTATTATGGGATTTGGACAGGTTTGGGATAGCCGGTGATAGTGGATTAATCGGGAAAGCTTAAGTGCGCGTGTATCGAGGCAGTGACGTAAATGGTCTGTGAGTGGACTTTGCTTTCTCACTTAGGATGCATGCATAAATCTTTTCAAATGTTTTCTATACGTAACTTCCATGTTTATGATATGATCTTGATAATTTACGGTTTTGCACGTATTTCAAGATAAATTACGTATTTGCACGTTTTACGAGATATGGGTTTTCTGCTATGGTTTGATGATGGTTTTGATGATTTGATTTTGGGATTTGAAATATGATTTGATAATGGATTTTGGAAAAGTGATTTCGGGCTTGAAGCCATGTTCATGTGATTTCGATAAATGTGATTTCGGGTTTTGGAACTGGATTTCGGAAAGGTTGCTTTGGGATTTGGTTTTGAGACTTGAAATGAATTTCTGGATTTGGGTTCGAAATGATTGTTCCAGATGCTAGCTTATAGAATGATGGTTTCAGATTTGGATTTGGAAATGGATTATGGATTTGGATTCGAGATGATGATTTTGGATTCGGCTTGGAATTCGAAATGCTGATTTCGAATTCGGATTTGGACATGGATTTGGAAATGGTTTTGGATTGGATTTGCTGGATCTGGTTATTGGTGTTAAAGACCCGGATATGATTCTGACGGGGGTGGGCCCGGATTGGGTTTAAAGACCCGGATTGAGTTTAAAGGCTCTGGAGTTTAAACACTCGGATATTATGATTTCCCCTGTAGGCCTCATAGATCCAGCAGGTTCGATTGGTTGAAATGGATTTCAAATTTGTTTTGGATTTCGATGATAACTTGATAATGATGGTTTTCAATAATGGTTTTCCGATGATTTGGGTTTTGGACCCGGATGATATGGCTTTTGCTGGTTTTGGGCTGAGGCCCAGGAATTGAGGAAAGGAAATAAGTTCGGTTTTCGTAATTGAATATGAAATGGCTGTATGAAATAGTTTTAATATGCATGCATTGGTTTTTAAATGAAATGTATAAATATCTTTCTGGTAAACTGTTTTCTAAACTTATCCTTTATTTTTGTCCACTCACAGTCTTTTTATGTTTTTGATACCCTCCAGGTTTGATGCGGTGCGGCTGTGGTTAGAGAGACGGTGACATCACACACGCGGTCCACGGTCGATTCTGCGCACTCTGGGAAGTCCGGAAGTTTTTGGACGGTTCGCTCGAGAATCCCTTGCCCGGCTTACGTGTTACACGGAGGTTGGACGTCGGTTCGCCTTCATGTCGCACATGAGTTAGACGGGAGCATGACTTAGCCCTAATCCCAGGGGATTGGGGGTGGGTCGTGTCATAGCACACAACAAATCTCTACTTCACATGCAAGCATACTTAAAACTCACTCGGGAACCGAAGCACAGCTCGACGTCTGAGTCATCTCAACATACAACTATCACATCAATCTATGCAATCAATCCAAACCACATAATGTTCATATATTTCCTAACCACATCCAATGTCATCATAACATTACACAGAAAGCTAACTCAGGTATCACATCACAAAGTATCATATCATAAAGACACTACAGAGTATTCCTAAAATCATAAGATCGACTTATAATTGAGTTATCTCAATCTTATATTATGCTCAATCAGTTAATGTGTTAAGTTATATTTCATAGCATTCATCTAGTACCTCACAGTATTATGTCATCCTTTGCTATAGTAATATCTCGTCACTATGTATTATCATGACATCCTCTTGATATAACCACATCCTAATTGTATATGCATCACCATTTCGTAATCAACTCACCCCATGACACTACGCGTAGGCCATTACTCTGTTCATTTTGGGTACCCAGTCCAAAGATAGTACCATCCATAATATCAAGCAATTTTCCCTAGGGATATTGTGCGTTCTACTGGTAGATATATCACTCGGAAACTACGGAGCATTACCTCGACATCTGAGTGTGGACCAGCTCGAGAACTATGGAGCATTACCTCGACTTCTGAGTCACAGTCCCCGTCTCAGGAAATACGGAGCATTATCTCAACGTCTGAGACTGCCCACAAGTCTCGGGAACTACAGAGCATTACCTCGACGTCCGAGGCTATCCATGACAATGTCGGTCTCAAGAACTACGGAGCATTACCTCGACGTTCAAGACTGTCCACCATCTCACACAGCTACTCAACATACTTTTTCCAAGTAGCAGTCGAATCTTGAAAGTCTTTGCATCCAAATATTCATACTTCCAAGAAGAATACATTCACAAATTCATATCCATTTCAAAAGTTAAGTCAAATTCCAATGACTTATCACGCAAGGCACACAATAATCACATGTCATAATTCAAATGGATCCATGAATAAACGTGAACTAAACCTTCACAGTACCCTTTAAAATTTAGTTCAGATTTATTGTTCCTCTTATTTTCATACACTCAACTCGACGTCCATCGCATCCTCAATTATCACATCATGACATCATACCATATCATATGTATTCTATTTCTATCATATCCTCAATATGTGCCATTGAAATATCATCCGTAAAATCACCCAAAACCCCTACTGGGCACACCAGTAATGCAATACACATCTCATGAAACATACAATAAAATACTTTTGTATCATGATAAAATTCATAAAAATTGTCAAAATTAAATTTATACTCGATATTCTCAACTCCTAATTCGTCAATAATCATTTTAGAAACCCAAATTTGAATAATTGTCACATAAGTTGTACCATAACCATGCCTCTTAATCTACTAGACATTGGTCCCAATCAATGTTTATAATAATTCTCATAAAATGTGAACCGCAAATAATTCATAAAATTTATCGAAGTCTCTTTAAATCAGGATTGACTAATATGTAAGTCATGAAAGAAATCATTTGAACGTTATAAAAAGCATTTTTATAGAACTCCGATCAAAACATTTTTTTTTATAGAACTCAAGTTACTTTTAATCATAAGGCACATTTTTGAACTAATCGCATGAAATTATAAATATCATTAAACCCTCGTCATCTAGACCGTTTCGTTTCATAATAATAGGACAAGTGGAATACATTATATCCAATCCTAATTATTAAGCAAAAAAACCCAATTCCAAACCCATTATATTGTTCATAAGATTCGTAAAACATGCATTCGAAAAAAAACACCCAAATCATCAATAATTATTGAAAACACTTCCACTTAATATTACTTATTTTGTACCTACAATCTTATTCCTCATCTCAAGTCAACACCAAGTTTCAAATCAACTTTAGCCCAAAATCTGATAAAACGTGTTTTTCAAATAATTGTCGTAACATCTTTTAGTGTCACAAACGAACCATAATATAAATCATCGGCACATAAATTCTTTTAATAATCTTGAGACCTATACACTGATATCAAATTACCAGCACCCGTCCTTAAGATGCACAAAATGGGACCGGCTCTGCTCTCGTCTGACGACTCAAGTCAGACAAGGGATAATTCTATTTTACTTAATAATTAACTAACCAAAATAAGCCCACCCTAGTGAGGTAACCGCCCACATCCAACCGACTAACCCCGCCAGGTAAAAAACATTTTCGGATTCGACATTGTGTCATACTTTTTCCACAACTAATTCTGTTGAAAAGTCCCTAAGATATTAATTAACTCCACTTATTCATAAAATCCACTTAAAGAAATTACTTAACTAAACTAACTAATCATACTATCATATAACCTTAAATGATCGAAATTCCTTGGGCATAATCAAGGGCTCTTCGTTAAGGTAATATTCACGATCTTAGCACCCTCTTATAATCATCCTTGTATAGTATAGGTTCAAAATTAATAGAAAATTAAGGAATAATTTAAAAGTAATTAATCTAATTTAAAAAACTTACTAGATGCTCAGATCTATACTCAATTGGCGACCAATAATTCCACAAATTATATAGTTAAACTCAGAAAAATGTATGAAAAAATATTACTTGTTGATCGGACCGCTAGCCGCTACCGCACGCGCTCTCACGCACCAAGTACTATAGTAGCGTCGTCCTCACCTGTTCTCTGAATCTCGGGTTGCCCGACCCTGCGACCTGACCCGACACCAAAAGTCGTATTTAATGTCCGATTTTAATATTCGATTAACCTAATCTTAACTACTCAATCTAAGCAAACAATCTCTGAGTTCAAAAATGAGTTATCATACCTCAATCTCGTAGAGCAAACTTCGAGTTATGCCGCTATGGCATCCAGAGTCCTGGTTACTGACTTCTCCACGCCTAAAGTTTACGGTTTTAGCTTCTACAAGGCCGTCTAAACCCTAGGGAATCATTTTAGCAATCGTACCTTAATTCTATGCTCTTGGAGGGACGAACCTGAGGACGACCCTCTTGGGTCCAGAATTTCCATTCACCCATCATCTCTCTTTTCCCACGTTTTCCTCACTCTTTCAACCCCAAAATCCTTCCTCTCAACTCATTTTCCTTTTGATGCACTCGAACCTCACGATTTAGTGTTTTGGGTTGATTGGTCTTTATTCGGTTTCTCCTAGCCAAATACCTTCATGCCACAATACACACATTTATAGAACTTAGGTCGGTAGAGGAGAGAATTCTAGCTCCTTCTAAAGCTTGACACTTGTCAAAATCCCAAAAGCATCACATGACAAAATCATTAAGTTATCCTTAAAGCCAAAATTACCATAATACCCCTTGGTCTTCTCGGACTCATAACAAATTCATCCAACCACCAATTTTGGCATGCTGCCTGGCTACGAACTCAGAAGATCGAGACCTTCGTAATGGCCTTCTTGGAATTTTCAAATAAGGCCAATAGAGAAAAAGTAAACATTTGACTTCGAGGTGTAAAACTTTAATTTTCTATGTTTCAAATGTTTAGGTTGTTACATTTTAAAGTAAAACAATTAAATTAAGGATAAACTACATAAAAGTACCCAAACTATAGGATCGATTTCAAAAGGATACCCTAACTATAAAAAGTAGATTTTTTGTACTCAAACTATACTATGGATTTCAAAAGAGTACCTCCTTTAGAAATTTAGTCCAATGCTCAGTTAACTGTCTACGTGGAAAATAATGAATGCTACTCATCATCTGATGTTGCAAATTTTGGATTGGCATTTTCGGAACAATCTTAATTGATCGTCCTCTTCCCTTATTCCTCTTCACTAATTCATCATCTTCATCAATCATCATCAATTCAATTTTTTCTCTTCCCCAACTCATCATCTGAACCCACCACATCATCACCAAGAATTTGAAAGAACTATAAAAATTTCAAGATTGGCAATTTGTTTCAAGAATCAAAGCTGGGACAAGAAAACCCATATGAGATTAGAAAACAACTGAAGAAAAACCAGACGAGCAAACCCAAACAATAAAACCCACAACTTCTTCTCAATTTAACACAAAACCCAAAAATAAATTTCTAGAGAAAATAAAACCCAGATTTCTTCTCACCATGGATGGAAAAAAAAACCAAATTTCTTCATCTGCAGCCTCATCCTCCTCCACTAGAAAATCGTGCATCTCAATATCAATCATCAATCATCATCTCCTATCTCCCCCAAAATTTGAAATCAAAACCCAAACCCAGCCAAACCTAGCCAAACCCAACTACACCAGACCTAGCCAAACCCAACTTCACCCCCTTCCTCCTCCTTGAAGCCTCCGATCCCATCAGCATCTATGTCCAGACCGACCTCATTGATGGCTTCCTTCTCGACTGTGGCTTCCAAATCGTCATCACTACCTATCTCAAAGCCCAAAAACATCTCCATTATCGATACCTTGAACTCTACAGATTCTATTCTGGGGCCCTCACTTATTACAATGGTTACTTCCGCACTGTAGCCAACTCTTTCAAGAATTTCTTCGACTTCATCAACTCCCACTGCTTCCACATTGTAGCATTCGGGAGTTGCTCTTTTGCAAGGTAGGTGGGATTCCATCAACCCATTGGATTAAAGTTTGGATAATTGAGATTATGTGGTGATAGTGGGAACTTCGATCATTTTGGAGGGGATTTGAAAAAGGTAAGGAGGGGATGTAACGACACGTCCTAGGAAAAGGTCCAGTTTTGTACATTTAATTGGGAATTGACAATTTTACCCTTGTAGGTCAAAATTCGACTTTTTTTTCTAATAGTACAATATGAACTTTTGTGAGACCTATTACGTAGGTATCAGAGTCTTGAGTTCATAGATAGGCAGTATGGAAAATGTCAGGACCCGTCTCAATCCTCCGAGGATTAACGCGGGACGTTCCTGATCCCGTCTGACGCAGAGTGTCAGACAAGGGAAACTCCGACTTTAGCCCTCTAGGGGCTTCAGAGTACGGCAGGATCTGGAGGAGGTATGTGATGTCTCGGTCTCTACTACAGCCCGCATCCGCAATCAACTTAAAGGGCAGTCAAAAAATTTAAAAGCTGTGAGTGGACAAAATAATAATTTATAAAAACATTTTCATAAAGACATTTGTACCCTCCACTAAAAAGCATGCATGCATTCGAAAACCAATTTATCAAACCAATAGGGTCTTGGCCCAAAATCGTAATTGAAACCAATCATACGGGCCATAGCCTAAATCCATGTGGGACTCAGCCCAAAACCAGTACATCATATATCATATAACATATACATATAAATCATGCTACCAATCCTATTATCCGAACTAAAGCTACGTGCGTGCTACCCGAGGTCTCAAAGCTCAAGTCTCCCTAAGGTCCACCCAGGTCAATGTTCGCAGATCAATAACCCTCCCTGGGGATTACAATCCATAAGCCTTCTTGAGAGTAAGGTACCCAACGGGGGCGACTCCACTCAGTTAGTGCTCCGTTACTACTCCGGGGTCCATCCAGGCCAACGACCCTCCCTAGAGGAGACAATCCAAATAAAGAAGGTATAAGAATATATATATATATATATAACAAAAACATTCTTAAAACCTTTCAAAGGATTCATGCCCAGTTCCCATAAATCGTCATGAACCCGAAAATCCATTTAGGGTCCCCGACCTGAAATCATAAACGTAAAGTAACTGGGTCTCGTGCCTGAACTCGTGATTCAACTTGGCATCGAGCTTGATATCTCAGGGTCAGCCACGACTCCGATCATAGTGATGCGTGCAACCATCCATCCAGGACCGCTTTCAATCCTGGTATGTCATTGTGAACGAATCAACTGACGCGACCACCACTAGATCATGGTGCACTCATCACTGATCAATATCCTGAACCGTCAGCCCTCCGAAGTCGAGCCTCCATCGGCTGCCCGACAATGGATCGTGCATCATGACCTCTCCGGAAGGAACACATTTCAATCCGGAGGCGAGCGTCTTATCGTCCGTCACCGTGCACAAAGCACTCATTGCGACCACGACTCAGACCCGTAGGTCATCAATAGGGTCACATGCCCAAGAAAAAACCAAATGGGTCTCATGCTCGAGTTTATCCTTTTTAAATCCACAACCATTTCATTTAAACTTTCGTAGAAATCATAGTACGTATAAGCACCGTCTAAGGCCGAATACGTGCCAATACGTGAACACACACAAAAGCACTCATGGCATCAAAAAACATGTATTAAAACACATAATAAACATTTATGCATGCATCAATTTATAAAATAAGGTCCACTCACAGACCGTCCGAGATGCCGTCGCGATACGCGTGTCATACGGCTCTCCAGGGCGAAACACCGTCACCGGGATTCCCAAACATGTCCAAATCACTTTAGAGGGTAACTAACTACCGTATTAACCTCTCACTAAAGCCCCATAATTTTCCTGAATTTTTAAATATTTTTAAAGTCGATCATAAACCTTCGGACGTCCCGAACAATATCGAGACGGTGTCCGATCGACACGAAACCAATCCCAAAATGTTCGTTACATCGAATAGAGTATTTCACATATTGGAACCTTCCCCAGAAAGTGGCTCACGTTCCCATATGCACCACCTGAAGTGGCTGCGCGTGGAAGCCACGCGCCAGCACTGTGCAGTCGTCTTCTTCGCGATGTAGTTCGGGACGTCACGAGTTCATAGACAACTGGCACGTCCAATTCCGACATTCGAAGAAAAAGTTATGACGTTCTGAAGTTCGAGGGAAATTCGGTAATTTGGAGAAAAAAGGGGCAAATAGTTGACTTTTCAAACGAAAAGTCAATTCCACGAAATTTGAGGACCGTTAGGAAGGTCGCGACGCCCTGAGAATAACGACAGGCGGCATGCTATCATCGGACGTCGACTGGTTCGAGTTTGGATCAAAGAACACAAAGGGCATTTTGGTAATTTTCCCTCAAAGTGCATTTTGGTCATTGTGATTCCTTGGGATCTGTGCCTAGTTAGTGTTTGACAAGTGGCTGCCTTGGGGACATGAATCCATAAAGAATGGGACACCTGGCCCAATCCAGAGGTGCGTGGAACGTCCTATCGCCTCACTGTTTTGGTTTTTAAAAACAAAGGAACAAGTCGTGCACGGTGGGGAAAAAACAAAAAACTGAGGATGAGTGTGGCCGTGCAATTCGATCGTTCAAATGGCCTCAGTTTCCGGTGGTTTGTGAAGCAAAGTGGGAGAGGAAGATGAGAGGATCATTGTGGTGACCACGACGGTCCACGACGGCATGTGGCGGTGAAGAAACCGTGGGAAACCCGTGAAGTCATGAATGCCAATTGGAACTGACAGTCGTGTTCCGATGGGTTTAGCTCGATAAAGTTGATGGGAGATGATTTCTGGAGGTTTAGAGAATTAAATGGGCTTTGTTTCGTGACCTACAAGGGACGGTAAGGACAAAACCCGTAGAAGCTCAACTTGGCATTTGGTAGGGTAAATCAATCTGTTTAGCATAATACTCGTGTTGGTTGACTGGAAATGGTTTCTAGGAGCTCCAGGAAAGATTTAGGAGCAAAACCAGAGATGATTGATGGTTGGAACCATGGAACCGTATGGAGGAACTTGACCGGTTCGAAAGGAACGAATTAAAGGTATGATGTTTAGCTTGGTTTTCTTATTCTGAACGCATGGATCTTTTAGAAACATTGAAATAGGACTGTATAATTAATTAGGAAGGAAAACAGACAAAACTGGACCAGATAGACCCGTGAACCAGCCACACCGGTTTGGCCTGAACCGTGAACCGGTCGGACTGGGTCGAAGCAAGGTTGAAGATGGCACTGTGCTGGCGCGTGAGGCCCGCGCGCAGCCCCTTTGGGCTGTGCTTGTGGGCACGTGGCACAGATTTCGATTACAGTTCCAACATGACTTTTAAAGTATTTGATGCAATGAACATTTTGGTGCTGGTTTCGAGCGAATCAGACATTGTATTGATAGGTTTCTGGATGTACGAAGGTTTTAAGCCTAAGTTTAAAATAGTTAAAAATTCGGGAAAATTACGGGGAATTAGTACGAGCTTAATGAAGTAGTTAGTGACCTTATTATAGGATTTGGACATGTTCGGGAAAGCCGAGGATAGCGGATTGGCCGAAAATGGCATAAGTGCGCCCGTACCGAGGCGACGACGCTATGGTCTGTGAGTGGACTTTGTTTTCTAACTCTTGAGGCATCCATATATGTTTTTATATGTTTTCTATACGTGGTTCTATGATTTGATTTATGAGCTTGGTGGTTTACGGTTTCGCACGTTTTTCGAGGTATTTACGGAATTTCACATTTTACGAGATTTCGATGGATGTTGTGATTTGAAATACGATTTGATTTCAATGAAATTAAAGGGATTTTGGAAAATGAGTTCGGGCTTAGAGGCCCAGTTTAGAAAAGTGTTTTGAGAAACGTGATTTTGGGTTTTTGAATCGGATTTCAGAATGACGATTTTGGATTCGATTTGGGAACTTGGATGTGGAATTCCAGGTTTGGGTTCGGAAGGGTTATTCCGGATGCCGGCTTACAGAATGATGGTTTCGGACTCGAATTTGAAAATAGATATGGTTATGAGTTCTAGGTTTGGATTCGGGATCCTAATGAGATTGCGGATTCGGATTCAGAAATGGAAAAAGGTTTTCATGTGGTTTGAATTGGATTTGCTGGATCTGGTTATTGGGTTTAAAGACCCGTCTATGATATGACGGGGGCGAGCCCGGATTGGGTTTAAAGACCCGGATTGAGTTTAAAGACTCGGGAGTTTAAAGACTCGGATATTGATATTTCCCCCATAGGCCTGTTGAGTTTAAAGGCTCGGGAGTTTAAAGACTCGGATTATATTGAGGCCTGGGTTAAGTTTAAAGACTCGGGAGTTTAAAGACTCGGATAGATCCAGTAGGTTCGATGGATGGAAAATGTGGTTTCAAATATGTTTTGGTTTTCAATGAGATTTGATGATGACGGTTTTCGATCATGGTTTTCCGATGTTTTGGGCTATGCCCGGATGAAATGGTTTTCGATGGTTTTGGGCTGAGGCTCGGGATTTGAGAAAAGGAAATGAATTCGGTTTTCTTAATGGTTTGAATGACTTGCGTATAAAATGGTTTTATGGAATAATTTGATATGCATGCATTGGTTTTTAATTGGAGGGTATAAATGTACTTGTTTTATGAACTATTTTAAACGTATACTTTATTTTTGTCCACTCACAGTCTTTTCATGTTTTCGATACTCTCCAGGTTGTTGCGGTGCGGGCTGTTGGTCGAGAGAGACGGAGACATCACACCCGCGATCCACAGTAGACACGGTTCACTCTGGGAAGTCCGAATACTTTTAGGACGGTCGGGTCGAGAATCCCTTGTCTGACTTATGTGTCACATGGAGATTGGACGTCGGTTTAACCTTCATGCCATGCGTGGGTTAGACAGGAGCAGGTTTAGCCCTTAATCCCGGAGGATTAGGGGTGGGTCCTGTCAAATTGGTATCAGAGCAGGTGTTGTGTGTTCTGTACGAGGTTTAGTTCCCAGAGTCGTTGGTTCATCAACTTGGGTGGTGTGATACTACTGTGGATGTGATGTCTCGACGCAGAACAGCCCGTCAGCAACCTGGATGCGATAGTGATAGTACGTTCATTGTGGATAGTTAGCAGCGATTGTTAGTGTCAGAATGTTAGTCGCTCGATACGCAGTACGAGGTATGACGTACGTCGGCTTAGGGCCAGAACGGTTAGTGCGCTGGCGCTGGTTACACTTGATGGTTGGACCATAGGGTCGGAGATATGCCAACGAGATTAACCTGGATGGTAGTTAGTGAGCTACGATTGAGTAGGCTGGTCGGCCTGTAAGGCACGAGAGTAGCTCATTGAGCTAGTGAGATACGTGGGCCGAGGAGGCCGGTGGACGGTGGCCTGTCGGGATGGATGGTGATTAGATGACGATAGTATGGATTGATAACCTTTTGGTCAGTTGGGTCGAGTTGGATTTGTGTGGCTACGAGTAGCCGGATACCTCGAGTGGCGAGGTACAGGAAACTACCTTTTGGATTTGAGGGAATTCCCCTAGTCTTGGATACTAGTAGAAGTTGGTGTGCAGAGTTACGATAAGGGATGGTCTTAGTCGGGTATGACGACCCGCGTGGTAAGGTTGTAGTGAACCAGTGGCAGTTGCGGGTTTGGATGACTTGGACGAGGGGGATGATTTGAGAAACCCCGTGGGATGACTGGTTTGGATTTTAAGTACCTGAGTAAGAAACCCAGAGTAAGACCGTGAGTTGGGGTTGTGGTAAAATAGTCGTTGTGGCTTGGGCCGACTTACGGCCAGACTGGAGACTGTGCTGCTAGGTGCAGCCGAGGTAGTAGATGGTTGGTGGATGACTCTGGACGAGTCCAGTAAGATTGCGGTGTTGGTTGAGCATTGAGTTGCTCAGAGTTGTGGCTGACGAGGGATGTTAGTTTCCCCGACCCGAGTGTAGATTGAGAGTTTTGGCTCGGTGTGAGCAGAGGTTCGGGCTTAGAGTATTGCGAACCCTAGAGTAGAGATGATGTGCCATGAGTTAGAATGCTTGTGAACGGTCGGAGGGGCACATCGAGTCGAGGTTGTGATCAATTGTGAGGTGATAATGTCTGGTAGGAACCATTAACCGAACGGGGATATGTGATGACCATTCGTAGGTCATGTTTCAGGATGAACGGTCAGGATGCTGTTAGTTGATCAGAGACGTAGCGAAAGCACGGTGGACCTAGGCCTCATGTTGGCTCGGGCTAGATTTGTATGGTCAGGGTTGAGAGTGTCCCGAGATTACGAGAATGTTGCAGATTGGATAGAGTCCTAGATGGACATGAGTGGCGACTTCGAGAGTGGTGCATGCCGAGAGTTGGTGACTCGTATCCTAGTAGGTGCTTGGAGTGGAACCTCGGGGAGGATGTGATGCGATCATCAGAAGGAGTGAGGATTGATACCCTTTTTGGATGTGCATACACGGTGTTAACCGACATGTGAGTTAGTTGGTGAATTGGTTTGGGTACGGACACGTGGTCATAATCCGTAGAAGTTGCGGATCGCCTAAGGATGGTGGAGTTGACGTTTGGACGGTGTGTCCAATGGTGGTATTCATGTTGCAGATTGAATTCCATGGTTGGAAAAGGTGGACATACTTCCAACCTGGTTGAAATCTCAAACTCAATAGATGATGAGATACTGTGTCTGGTTCCGAGGTGGCGTTTAGGTTGTGTGGTAGGTACTCTGGAGTTGTGTGGTAGGTACTCTGGAGTTGAGTTGGGAGACTCCCTGCGAGGATGTCAGGATTTTTGACCCCCCTTAGTCGAAGACACTTGTAGTTGTGTTCAGGAGTAGAATGAGTACTGGATGCTGTTGTGTGTAACGAGTGTCAGGAACTGGTGCTAGATGGGTTATGGTCGTTGTGATGACCTGGTTGAGAGGTTGAGGACCATGGGAAATTCCGTCGTAGGACGATAGAAGGAAGCTGAGAGGAAGTGATTACAACTGATCGATATGAGGTTATTGAAGAGAACCCACAATCTAGACGTCCATCTAGACGTGTGGTATTGTTGGATCGATGTGTTGGTTTGACGATAAGAGTTGTCTGGATGAAGTGAGATCCACTTAAGAGTGCGTAGATCGAAATAGGATTGTTTATGGCTCATGTTTGAGCTGTTGTGGATCAAAAAGATCATGTGTGAGACATAAGTTGGATATCCTGACTATCTTAGAGGTGTGCATGACTCGTATAGGTCGGTCTCGCATACGTATGGGTTTTCTAGTGCTGGGTCTGCCCTGTGTGCATAATGGAGGTGTGTTTGGATTTTACATTAGTTAGGAGGCCCAAGAGACCGGGAGGTTCGGAATAGTCTTGAGTTAGTCCCAGAAAGACTTGTAAGGCAGCCTAGAGGAAGGATTAGACCGACGGACTTCAAAAGTGAAGCATGTTTGGCTTATAGGATGGGATGATTCAGTAACGTTACAAGGACGTTGTGTACTCGGGAGATACCCTATGAAGGTGACAGGTACACCTTGGAGAAACTTTGGGTAAATAAGAGCTTCACTGAGGTCAACGTGGTTGATACGGTAGGATAATGTTGGAAGTACGTGAGGCTATACTCCACGAGCTGTGTTTGAGGTATTCTAAAATACCTTTGTTTTCTTCAAGCTCGCAGGGTTGTCCTTGCGTGTGTTTGGTGGTAGGTACCGTTGTTCTGATTGGCGGTAATTGGTGCTTGTACTGGTGCTTGTACTGGAAAGGTGTACGTACTGATGCTATAATGGTCCACACTATGCCGACAAAATTAGTCGTGCAATGTGAGGTTCTGGTCAGAGGGTTGGTGATTAGCGTAGTTTCGATAAGATGGGGGATCCTAATGAGATTGCGGATTCGGATTCGGAAATGGAAAAAGGTTTTCATGTGGTTTGAATTGGATTTGCTGGATCTGGTTATTGGGTTTAAAGACCCGGCTATGATAGGACGGGGGCGGGCCCGGATTGGGTTTAAAGACACAGATTGAGTTTAAAGACTCGGGAGTTTAAAGACTCGGATATTGATATTTCCCCCGTAGGCCTGTTGAGTTTAAAGGCTCGGGAGTTTAAAGACTCGGATTATATTTAGGCCTGGGTTGAGTTTAAAGACTCGGGAGTTTAAAGATTCAGATAGATCCAGCAGGTTCGATGGATGGAAAATGTGGTTTCAAATATGTTTTGGTTTTCAATGATATTTGATGATGACGGTTTTCGATCATGGTTTTCCAATGTTTTGGGCTATGCCCGGATGAAATGGTTTTCGATGGTTTTGGGTTGAGGCTCGGGATTTGAGAAAAGGAAATGAATTCGATCTTCTTAATGGTTTGAATGACTTGCGTATAAAATGGTTTTATGGAATAATTTGATATGCATGCATTGGTTTTTAATTGGAGGGTATAAATGTACTTGATTTATGAAATATTTTAAACGTATACTTTATTTTTGTCCACTCACAGTCTTTTCATGTTTTTGATACCCTCCAGGTTGTTGCAGTGCGGGCTGTTGGTCGAGAGAGACTGAGACATCACACCCGCGATTCACAGTCGATTCGGTGCACTCTGGGAAGTCTGAATACTTTTAGGACGGTCGGGTCGAGAATCCCTTGTCCAACTTACGTGTCACATGGAGGTTGGACGTCGGTTTAACCTTCGTGTCATGCGTAGGTTAGACGGGAGCAGGATTTAGCCCTTAATCCAAGGGGATTAGGTGTGGGTCCTGTCATCCCCCACCACCATAAACCATCCCTAAACTCTCCTACCAACCCATTAGACATCATCCAATCATCCAAAACTATCCATAACATCCAAAACTAAAAATGGGATTTGAAACCACAACCGTACCTTATCGGGTTTGCCTCCCCTCCTCCGTCCATGGCGGTTCAGGCCGCCTTGCCGCCACCTCTCAGTCCTCAGCCCTCGTTCAAGAGAAAAATTGTAATTTCACCCTAAACGTTCGTTAAGCCTCGGCTAATTCCCGATTAGCCTCGCTAATCCATCATTAAGTCTTAATCTAATCCCGAAATTCGGGACGGGTCGTTACAGAAAAAATGAAGATCGTATTAAAAAGTTATGGGCCTAAACATTCCAAGGGTGTTCAAGTAATTTAAGTACCAGGAGCATTTTAGTCATTTAATGGGGTAGATGAGACATCACCTTATGACTCAGCCATTCACATGAGTGCAAGTGCCACCCTAGTAATGTTAAGGGTGCCCCTCACTACTCTATGTGTTTGTTTAAAGAAAAATATGGAAAGGTAAGAAGAGAGAGATGGGGCTCTTGGTTATGGCTCTTTCGGAGGGAAGCCACCAAACATACAAGGGCTTTTAACCTCATGGAATGACAGCGATGCATAGCTTGCAACCGGTGAGAAGGTTATGCTATTGGACCTATGGAATGAAATTAGGTCGTGTTAAGTTTTGTCAATGGTCGTGAGAAAGGAGCTCATAGGTGGGTTTGCAAGAACAATATTTCTCGAGGAAGGGGCAGCAGAGTGGAGTCAATTAAATGGAGACCAACGCTAGGAAATCCTCCATCTTAACTCTATGATTCGACTAGTGTACTTTGTAGTGAGGAGGACTCATAATGGTTATTCATCTAAGCTCGACGACGGAGCTAACCATTCATGGCCGTATTTCCATCCTAATTTGCTAATGATATTCAGTATTTAATGTCTATTTGATTTCTTGGTAATGGTTACATTAGTTTTGATGTATATATCCTGAGAAATTATTGAGAATTAACAGAGAAATCATTTAGGAAATCGAATACTCGAAACTAGGAAAACGGGTGAAATTTGTGACCCGACTGGAGGTAGCAGGCGAGTACACCTATGATTGTGGTCGCTGGCACATGAGGCCTACACATAGAGAACAACGGCGGTATGTTGAGAAGCCTGCAGCATTTTCTGAACATCTGGTCAACACAACTAAAAGATGATCAACTACAACTTGAATTCATTTGCTAATGCTTTGTGATTGAATGTTTATGACTTGTAGTGGATAATGCATGATAAACTAGGACATAACGAGCATGTTAAGAGATGTATGAAACATATGAACCCCATGTGAGTTTTAGAGCCTTATATACTTCTTTATTGAGTGATTTATGGGAGTTCTCTATTTAAATTAATATGCATATACCTCATAACTGCTTGCCATTGATTTTAATGAACTCTAGAGTACTATAACTTATTCTTTGTGATTTTCAAATCTTTTAAGTCAATAAACTCTCTGATCATAGACTTGATTAACGCAATAAGGTTAACACCACTTATCCAAATATCCATATTCCTAATTGATCACACAAGTGTGATCCCCCTAGTTTAACCACTTTGAGCCTACATTGAGCCTTTCTTTCATCACCCACAAAGCTCTATTCACTTGAGCATAGTATAGACAACCTTTACCCTTGTTCCTTGGACTTGGTAATTGCTTTGATGAATGAAGACGTATATGTAAGTATGGGAAAGGATTTGTTCAAGCCATGTTATTATTCATTGCTTACCTCTCAAAAGAAGAAAAAAAATGTATGAAAAAAAAAAGAAAAAGAAAAGAAAAGAAAAGAACAAAGTTCTATGAGGTAATGAGTAATGAGTTGAGCTAAGTCCACTATACATGTGATTTGGAACAATGAAGAATGGAAGCCTACATAAAGAAGATGATACTTGGCCTATGATGATGGGAAAACACTTGAGATGAGTAAACTTTGGTTAGTTGAGTAAAGACCTTATTATCCTTTAGATGAGTAAACTTTGGTTAGTTGAGTCTATCACTTGAGTAAGCTTATGGTTTTGGTTCATTTGTGCAAGTATGTTACCTTCTTATGGTTTATGTTTGAATTTTTTATGAAGTACTTACTTTCTATTATGTGAGCATCTTTCTCACATACCTTGAGTGCAAACACAAACCCTATACACATTGAGTGGAAATCATGAGTACATATCTCTGTGAGGTGATTCACACTTGTCTTATTTATGTTTGAGATATATTTCACCAAGTTTACTCATTTTCTTGCTTGTTAAGGCATTTTGTTATGTTGTATTAGTTTTTGAATTCCATATGCTACAAGCTCTTTAGTATAAATATTTGATGCCATACTTATGTTGATACAATTTGAGACAGATGGTTAAAGGCTTAGTTGTTTTGTTTATTGCTTTAAAAAGAAAAACAAAAAAAATGAGTTTTTCAAATCCTTACTTTATTTTGGTATTTTCTAGGAACTAACAAAGTCTAAGTGTGGGGGAATTTGATAAACACATATTACATCACCTTTTTACCTCAATTTCCTTTGCATTTTATTTTGTTATATTCCTAAATCTTACCATTTTTAACTAACTTTGTTGATTTTAGGTACTAACCATAAAAACTGATAATTTGGTAGTAAATGTAGGAATTAATAATTGCATTTTATAACTAATAATTAATTGGTAAATGCAGCAAACAAATCCAGTAGCTGTCCATTCTAGCTGACCTAAGAAACCAGCCCATCATTCAATACATGTATGTCCATGCGTCCCTTGTAGTGAAGCCTATCATGACAAGCACTGAAGCTCATCTTGTGTGATCAAATTTCCTGCTCCCAGCAACTCACATCTTCAGCGCAAGCCCAGCGCATTCACACGCGACCCAAGCACCAGCTTGCACCGATTCTAGCTGGTAGTCCACATACCCGCGCCTCACTCCATTCCAAATCCATCAATCGGCTCAGCACGCGTGCGAGCGTCCCCAAAGAGCAGCATCTTGCATAGATCCAATTGTACTGCATGTAGTCGATGAATGCTCGTAGCCCACCGACTCCAATGCGACTTCACCATTCTATGCAACCTCAGTTGCTCCTTTCTGAAAATTCCAGAATGCAAACCCCAATTTCCAAACAACACAAGGAAAATACTTCCCTTTTTTAATTAGGATTTGTTCTACCTTTCTAATTAGGATTTATATTTTCTTTAGGATTTTAATTACTTATTTTATCAAGAATTGAGCTAGAGACTTGTCCTATACTTATAAGCAGTTAGTTTTCAACATTTTTCATGGGGACGCCCACTCTTGTACCAAAACTCTGCTTAACCAATTTTTTTTTTTTTTCATTAACTCAAGATTTCTGTTGCAAAGGCTAATTACACCATACTACACTTCCGTGATAATCTAGGGCAGTTCTCGGTTGTCTCACCAAGGAGTGTCAAATCACATAGCATACTGAAGGCAGTTCCCGACAATAAAAAGTGCAACACGACCTCTTTACCATGTGGTTGTTTTTTGTTATTGAATATTATTTTTATGAATTGATTTCTAATATTATCCTGGTTTTATACTTTATATGAATTTCAGTAATCTTCCACGTGTTCCAATATTTTTATTTTTATTTTTCTTCCTTGGTGTGCTTAATGTTTGATTGGATCTCTAGGGTAGTTCTTGATTCTAGATCATTGAAAGTGTCTAAGGCAATTCCTAGCACGTACTTGAGATAATATGCTTGTATTTAGTAAAACTAAGGTTATAAATTCGTAGGTTTTGGAATTGGTATAATTTATGAATGATCAGGTATAAAGATAAGTTGAACACATGTAAATAATAGATTAGGTTTAGTTTAATTCTAACAAACATATAACTTTAAAATCAATTTTCTTATCTCCATTCGAAAATCCAAACGTTAATCATGCATAGGTACCATCAATCTCCGGTTTAGAACGATCCTTATTTACTAATGCTACATCTACAAAAATGGATTTTTAAATTGTATACGTTTTTAGTAAGTGTTAATTTAATGTTTAGTTTTTGCATATCAGTTAGGAAGATCCGCATATTCGTCTAAGGCTCAGAAGGAGCCTAGTTTCACCTATCCAATTCTTTGGAGTTAGTGGGTTGGATGTGGACGGTGACGCCAGGAGGACAGATTCTGTTTTGTTTACCCTTTGAGATATTAATTCTGATTCAAGCTATATCCTTTGTTTGATGGGTTTTCTATTTTGAGTGTTCAGGGTGTTTCAGGTACATTGATAAAGTGTCATACGGGTGCTAGACTAGGCACGGTTATCAAAGCCTTGTCGAGCGGGTCCTGTTAAGGGAGACATGAGCGACACGGAAGGGCTGAGAGACATGGGAAAAAATTATGGCTTGTTGGGGGTTTTTGGTTTGGTGGGAGGTTGATGGCTGGTGCTTGGATTGGGTAGTAGTTTGGGGAGGGGGGATGTTGGAAAATGAAGGCGGTGGTGCGACCATAGGAGCAGGGGTAGCACATTTGTAGCAGATTGGGATGGAAATGGTGGTGTAGGTTGGAGACTCAGGGGAGTTAGTGTTTTGCAAGTGGTGGTGGTGTTGGTGTTCTATTTTGCAGGAAGTGGGTTGTTGTTGCGATTATGATTGAGGTTCCATTTTTTCTTTTTCTTTTTTTGGAGTGTGGTTCCATTTTGAATGAAGGGAGAAAACTGAGGTTGGAATGTCTTTATATGCGGGTTTTCGATGCTTCCATGGAGGAGTTGAGTGTTTTTTTCCTCTCTTTTATCTAAACTAGGTTTAAATTTTGGTTTCCAATTCATAAAAAGCCAGACACAGACGATATGGTGTTGATGATATGGTAGGTGCAGATGATGAATAAGTAAGAGAAAAAATTGAATTGAGATGATGATTGATGAAGATGATGAATTAGGGAAGAGGAAAAAAGGGAAGAGGATGATGAATTAGGACTATTCCCAAATTACCCCTTCATGTTTTGCCACATCACATGCCAACTGGCCTATACTTTCTGCCACATAAACAATTAAAAGATTACTGGACAGAATTCGTACGGAGGTACTTTTTGAAATTGACAGTATTTTTTGGGTACTTAAAATCCAATTTTTTTAGTTAGGATACCTTTTGAAATCGAGTCTATAGTTTTTGTACTTTTATACAGTATATCCTTAAATTAAATAACCTAAAAAACAATTAATAAAAAGAATAGGCTAGGGCACTCAATTGGTCATGCAAAGGATGATTAAGTTCTTAGAAAGTTTGATTGATAATTGAGTTAATTAGATTATGGAAACGTTGACAAATCATAAACCAAGTTAAATTGACTAACTGTGTTAGTTCCTACTACTTATGAATCATAGAGAATAAAACATGACATACAGATTAACCCTATGTTCTAGCTGCATTTATATGTTTACACAACACGTTTCGAACCATAACATATAAGCACACAAGATAATGGAGAACAAATGTGAATGCAAGTTGGAATCATCAGAAAATAAGACAAAGATCTCGAAATAAAAAGCAGGGAAGATTATGGTGGTCCTGCATCGAAATATGATGGTCAAGGCACTCATTCAAAGCTAGTCAAAGGCACGAAGGGTGCTGGCATTATTTTCGGGAGGGCACCAAACCTTTCTATAGAGTATCAAGATATGCGCGCCAAATGGAAATGGTCCAATTTGGTGAGCAGGCGCAGAATACGATTTTGGGCTAAAATGATGCATTCGATAAAGTCCTACTACCGAAATTCATTTGCTCATTTTGGTGGCATCTATTGTCTAGGAAACAACTCGAGTTTCGGCTACTTTGAAACAATTACAATGGCCATAGTGAAAACCCCAAGTAATATCCATCTGGGACCATCCGTAGCTTCGGTTTTCGAGAAATAATACCCCAAGCATCAGTCGTTTTGGAAACACCCCTAGTTTTGGCTATCTGGGAACACAACACCCCTAAGCTTCGATCATCCGGGAAATACCTTGATCTTCAACCTTTTAGGAACACAACAATAGTGAAAACTAGCTAAAATACCCTGATCTTCAACAATTCATTGACTTTATACCAAGTCAACATACTTTCAAAATCGTGCTTGAGCCCAAAGTACACTTTCGACAATACAATAAATATCCATACCCAAAACCAGCTAAAATATTCGTAAAATCATTTCAAACAATCTTCTCAAATCATTATTCAAACTATTACAACTCATTCATGCAATAAAACATTTTAAACATTTAACTACACATGCATCGTGATTTATAAAATAAATTTCCACTCATAGTTAGTACGAGTGTGAGACACCCCGACCCGATTACAACGCATGTTCAATCTGAGCCCTCGAGTGAGTATCGGAGCAGCATCTGTGCCTCTTCGAACTACGTGTGCGCCTACGAGACCTGAGGGGTTTAAGAAAACACAAGGATGAGTGGGCCCATTAGCTTATTTCAGTGTAAATTCTTAATTGTTAAAAAATTACTTTAGCCCCTCATTTTATCAAAAATTCCAAAAATAGTCATATCATACTTGCACGTAATATGAGAGATGATAGCATCAATTTAATAATAAATATTAACTCAGACCTGCACATTCAATGAGAAATAATAATAAAATAATCAAAGCTCGTAATACTCGAAAAGGTCATATCAAATCATGAATATGTCACCAAGTCAACCCACTAAACATTTGCCCTTAAGTCGTAAATCATAATTTGGTATCTTGCTCCCATACCTCGACCACGTGAAGGACTGGGTGCAATGCACTGCCACCTCGAGTCCCCTAGAGCTCGGGGACATGACTGTCGCTTTTTAACTATTATAGCGAGCAACACCGATGAACCATCACGTGGAGGATTGGTCTGTGGCCTACAAACGGGTACTGGATACCAATGACTCCTAGGTGGGTTCTAACACTCTATCTCATCAATGCCTCGAGGACTAATATGCTATGCAACATGTGACTCACCTATGTACATACTATGCATGGCGATCACATCTTAGCACAAACATAATATCTAAGTAAGCATCATAAATAAATCATCTCAGACAAATACCACAAGTAAATCACATATCACCACAAGTAAATCATGTAGTAACTCATACATGCTTGATGAATAACGTAAATATAAATAACGTAAAACGTGCGAGTAAAAATGTTATAAAATAAGTTTAGGGAAGGGGTTCCACTCACACTAGTTAGGGAGTCGGAATCACCCGACGTATCAGACCACATAAGTCTGAACTCAACACAAACTTAAATAAACCGGATCATAAGGTTTCCATTCGAATTTCAGGTAGAATGATAAGAAGACTCACTTAAATCGGCTTGAATGATGTTAAAACAGCTCAAAACAGACTTAAAACGTGCTTAAATGGCTCGAAAATGTCCAAAAATAAGTACGCGCACATTCTGGAATATTCCCTGGAATAATCCAAACAGAATATTCCTTACAAAATATTCCCCTAAATATTCCTTCAGAATATTTCCTTCGAATATTCCGTTAGTTGACCGTTAGAATTTATGGTTGACTAACGTTAACCATTGACTGACTGTTGACTAGCCTCGCTAGAGCTTCGCTGGAGACGACGGCTGAACTGCCACCATCGTCATCGTTCACGGTGGCCAGTTTCTAGAAAACTGACCAGAAAATTCATTTTTTCTGGTGAGGCCTAACTTTCTCAATTCTAAGTCGATTCCGACATGAAAATAGTCAATTTTTACCTACTCGATGCAAGGAGTTCAAAAATCTAAGTTTTAGGTTGAAAAAAAATACCTCACGTGATCAGAGTAGCATTAAGAAGCAGCAATGTTTTTCAGGAAATTTGGCAAGGTTACCTTCCCCACTCAAACCTTGCACAATCAACAATCAACTGAATTAGAAAGTAGCATTTAAGGTTATGAAGATGATGTTTAGGTTTGAAGAAGAAAAATCTCTCCTCAATGGACCTCAGTTCTCTTCGATTCAATATTAGGTTCGGGTCAGGTCCGTCTTGGGATTAATGGCAGACAGTTCCATGGTCGTCCTCACGGTCGAGAACAAGCTCCACGGTGGTCATGGTGAGATGGGGAAGGTGGAGGTTTTAGTTGCTAGCCAAGACCTTGCCTTCGGAGTTTGAAGTTCGACGATTCTGTGTTCTTCAGTGGCGATCCCCACCATCAACTCATACCTATAATCAAGAGGATGATTATATATTAGTCCTCAAGGTTGTAGGAATAAAAAAACCCTTGATTTAGAGGGTTGAAAGTACCTGGATTAGCTGAGCCTTCATCAGAAACAGCCCTCGAGGTTGTAGGAATAAAAAACCCATGACGATCATGGTTGTGCTCACCTTAATGAGATGCAGTCGAGAGTAATGTTCGTGGGGTCTGCCTAGTGGGAAGAAGGGTACTAGGGGTCGATGAGCTCTCGGTTTGAACTGATGAATGGAAAACGAGATCGCGAAGGGGACTTGAATTAACTATAATGGTTTTGGGCTTTCTCCTTCAAATGGGTGCAATCTAAACAAATTGTAATAGATTCCTTATAGGCATGGGCGTAACATGATAATACAACCCAAAAATTGGTATATTTCCATTTTTTGGGCCTAAAGAGATGATGGTTCTAAGTGAAGAAGGTTAATATCCCCAATGCAAGGCTCAAGTGTAAATCCTTGAGGGTAAAATGGTAACAATGCTCGTGGAGGCAATTTGGTAATTTTCCACATTACGGGATGTATCAGAGCGACTAAATCTCGACTTGTACTATGCTCGAAGGTCCTAGGACAGTCTGGCCTATCAAACAAAATAGTCGAGGGCCACTAAGATTGTATATAACCTTGTATTAAAGTTACTCAACCCCGAGGATTACTAACGTGCCCTAAACAGTATACTGTCACTTTGGACGCTCAAAAATACCCTAAGACTATGTGCAATCTCCTCAAAACTTATACCATTGCATTCATAACATCAAAAATAGTGTGACACGCATTGCCGTCAATAGTGGAACCACCCCACATGCCGCCATGTACCTACGAAAGGCCGACAGCCTTCCCAAAATTTGGTCATTGCCAATCAAAGGTGTAATTCTTATAAATTACTAGGACCGTCCAGGTTACCATCGCCCAAAATTTTAACTTCCTTGCAAGGTCCAACCAATAAACACTTCTCTCAAGTGCTTCGTCAATTCACTAACTTCGAGCTACTGGTGTGTCACCTCGAGTATGGCGAGTAGTACAAGGAATGTTATTCCTCAATGATACAACAAATTAGATGCTTCTTGAATAATTTTCTGAATGTCGTGCGGTGTGGAAGCAACCATTGTAATAAGTGCAAGTACTTGAATAGAATCTGCAGAGGTCAAGGGATCGATTGTCGAGAAGTTTCTGGGCTTTTAGATAGGAGGTGATGAAGATTTGGAAGCCAAAGTCGAGAAGGAAGCCATCAACAAGGTCGATTCGGACACATTTTTCGATGGAATCAGAGGCTTCGATGAAGAGGAAGGGGGTGATTTTGGGTTTAGCTAGGTCTGGTGTAGTTGGTGCTTACGAGCTTGGTGCTTGTATGGGTGGTTTGAACGAGTTATTCGATGTTGATTGTGTTGATGTCACGGTTAATAAACGAAATCGCGTAGTTTTTCCTTATGGAAAAATCTCTCATATCTTCTTATGTGCTCGGTTGACTTTGTTGATCTAAGTTTTCGAAAACCGCTACATTAGCACCGACTAGTGAAGTTGTCCTCTTTTGGACTCTAGAATCTTCTTTTGGGATTCTTACAAGGGTTTTTGCAAGTAACCTTCTTCATGGGTTTGTGATGCCTTGAAGGCTACTATGAGGAACATTTCCTGTTTTTGTGTCCGAGAAACTTTTTCCTCGCGATCGTGATCGTGTGACCCACGATAGGTTTCTTATTGTTCAATCATTGTGGATCTCCCAGCAGTTTGGGAAGCGAATTTCAGAAATACACCCTTATTCGTGCTCTAGGATTTGTGGCCATTATACCATTGGATGGGAATCCTACCGTCGTCTGTAGTTGTATGACCCAAACTTTCATGGTACGAACCTTGGAAACTTTCCAAATTTCCGGGTCTAAATGTTTATTTCTTGATACACCTCTTTTTTGAGATTTTTTTTTTAAATTGGCACATTGCCCCTCCAGACGTTTTATGCGAGTTAATCGATTTTCTTCAATTAATTTAGCCTTATTACCATTTCTTTTTTTTTACCACTCGGACACTTGGGACATTTACCTTTTTGTGTGAATTTCATTGTTGTGATGTTTTACTGCTCTTATAACTTTGTTTTACCCAATGAATTACCAGTGAGGTGATTGTACGAACAATGTGTTGTGATATATCTTGACGCCTTTGACATTTGGTTAACTTGGTTGCTAATTTTTCTTTTACAAATTGATTTTGTATCTTAACTAAATCATGCATTTTTACAACCGAGGGTCTGTTGAGTGCAAAAAGCTATATTTTTACATCCTCTTTTACCTTACTTTTTGATTGAAATCTCTATGCAATACAAGGTATTTTGTTGTTTTTGATGTTTTCAGGATAAAAGTAAGGGCTTAATGAAATTAACATAATTTTTCGTGAATCATAAATTCTTGAGAAGCTAAGAGTGGATTACATGAAGCCCAAGAAATGGAAGATGTGTCCCTAGCTCACAAGTGGCCCAAGATCAGCCCAGAGAGCTCTGCAGATTACCCGACTTGTGGGCTTCGCCCCGAAGAGCTCAAAACGAATTAGAAAATGGGCCACATAAGGTTGGAAAACACTGGAAGTCTAGTTTCAGATGGCTTTGATGGCTTGTTATTTGGACATTTCTATAGAGAGTTATCATGCCATAAAGGGACGCTGTTCAGTTTCAAAACAACAACTTTTCAGTTTCATACTACACTAACTGCTGGTTATAATGAGAATCAATGAGGGCTATTAAATGACATTGAAGTCTTGGAATATAGCTGTTGTATCTATCTACACCTATAAATAGAGGTCTCATTGTACAAACACAACACACAAAAACAATAGAACACATCTGGTACAAAGTTTGAGCTGTTCCAAGCTTGGAGAGAGAGCAAGAGCCTTGGCTTCGTGCATACTTCTGGGTTTAGCCTTTCAACTTTCTATGTATTTGTTTAAGTTTTTGAATTCGTTCATGGAGTAGTCTTATAGTAGTTAGGGCTGCTTTGAAGCCCTAGACATGGTTAAATCAATGTTATGATTAAGTTTGGTTTTTCAGTTTCTTTTTGCAACTAGAATTAGTTTTTTGTTCTTATTGTTTTCAAGCTTGTGTTTACAAGATTAGCTACCTTGTTTATGTTTGCTTGTCGTTGGGAATGTTAGGATGACTGTCATATCTTCTTTCATTCATTAGCAACATGTGGTTAGGTTAATAACTAATCATGTAACCTGATTTCATGAATATCTAGGATATATGCCATGTTCTAGGATTCATGTGATGTTCATAATTCTCTTTATTCTTAATGAGTTCCTAGGTACTAAATCTGAGTATATGTCATGCTAGGTTGCATATAGAAATATAAGTTTGATGTATATGCCATGCATCTATGCATCTAACATGCTAAGTAAGAGAGAGTTCATATGGTCTAGTTATAAGCCATGCTAAATCTGTGAACATCTTAATTGTAGATTGAAGTTGACAAATTAGACATTCATAGCGTTGATTCATCATTGTTTAGAGTGGATTTCTTGCCTTAACTCATTATAATTCATAGGTTAATATAGGAATCATATTGCATTTGTCTACAACCATTAAGTTCTTTTGATTCTGTTTTTATTTTCTGTTTTGATCTCCATCTTACAACCCAACTCCAACCCCCCTAAAATTTGTGTTTTTGCTTTATCTAGTTCTTTATCTTTTCTTTTGTTTTGCTAAGTTGTTACCAGTCCCTGTGGTTCGACCCTTGCTTGTCACTATACTATCTTCCACGATTTGTACACTTGCAAGGATAAGATGTGTATAAATTTGATAGCTTATTTAGGTTGTCTTATTTTACCGAACAAGTTTCTAGCACCGTTGCCGAGGACTGCACTTAACAGTTTTGTAATTCATTTTTTTTTTTCATTTACTCAATTAGTTTCTCTTGTTTTTCTGTTATATGTTCACTAATTCATCCAAGCACGCTTTCGACTTAGGTCTGCTTTGAAAAACTGTTGAAAGAAGTTCAAGAAACCCTACACGCACCCCTGTGAGGATTTTGAAGACTCGCTCCTTACCAAACTCTCCCATTCATTTTGAACCTCATTCACCAAAAACTGCGTTAGAGGAAGAAGAGATGAACATGGCAGATCAAGGAGAAAGTAATCGTGCATTGAAGGAGTATGTCATCCCCGAGATCAGTGAGGAGTCTTCGTGCATCCAATATCCAGCCACAACCGTTAAGAACTTTGAACTCAAATCAGGTATGATTCATCTTTTACCTAAGTTCAATGGTTTGGAAGGTGAAGATCCTCATTTGTATATCAAGGAGTTTGTGGAGGTTTGCAACACCATTAAAATTCAAGGCATGACCTCTCAAGAAATACGTCTTAGGCTGTTCCCCTTTTCGCTTAGAGAGAAGGCTAAGGCTTGGCTCCACACTCTTCCATCTAGATCCATTGAGACTTGGGATATGCTAGCTTCCAAGTTCCTGCAACAATTTTTCCCAGCTCAACGCACTAACAAGTTAAGGAGGGAAATCATGTCAATTTTGCAAACTAATAGAGAGCTGTTTCATGAGTATTGGGATTGGTTTAAAACATTGCTGCATTCTTGCCCTCATCACAACCTTGAACCATGGCTGCAATACTTCTATGAAGGGTTACTAGATTCTGATCGTATAATGGTGGATGCTACTGCTGGTGGTTTAATGAAAAAAATGGCTGACGAAGCTAAGACTATTTTTGAGGACATTGCTTCCAATATGAAGCAATTTAGTTTCAGAAACCGGAATCCCAAAAAGTTTTATGAGGTTAGCACTACTTTAATGAAAATTCTCTAATTTCTGAATTAACTAACCCTTATTAAGCAGCTTGTGTCCCAAAAGCCTGTTGTGGCTGTTTGTCAAGTGTGTTCCTTGCAGGGACATTCTTCTGAAGCATGCCTTTTTAAGTGCAAAGGCTTTATGAAGTAGCCAACATGGTTGGAAGTTTTCAAGGAAATCAGAGGCCACGAAATGATCTATTTGCTCCAACTTATAACCCGGATGGAGGAATCATCCGAATTTCAGATGGGGAAACAATAATAATGTTCAAAATCCAAATCATCCCCAAGGCTTCCCCAATCCACAAGGGTCAACCATCCAAGCTGCACCAAACAAATCTCTTGAAGACATTGTGAGCACATTGGCTGGACAAATGAGCTCTTTAGCTCAAAGCACTCAAGACCTCAAGGTTTCAACCCATGCTTTCATGAACAAGACTGATCGATCCATTGCAAACTTAGAAACCCAAGTTGGATAGATTGTAACCGCCTTAAATGAGAGGGAACTTGGTAAGCTTCCTTGTCAAGTTAGTGTGAATCCTAAAGGTCTAAACAATGCGCAATTTATTGTTATCACTTTAAGGAGTGAAAAGGAGCTCCAAGGTTCCAAGGACCCTTTAAAAATTGATGAAGGTGTGGTGATACAAGATGAGGAAGTCAAGAAAGATAAAAAAAAAAGTCTAAAAGAATCCAATTCAGCCCCTCTTGTCGAAACCTCAATTCTAGCCAAGCTAGATACTTCTATGGTAAATTCTAATCCTGAGAAGTTTAGTTCTAACTCTAACGTGGTAGGATGCACTTCACCTATGCCTTACCCTCACAGGTTTGCCAATTCAAAAAAAAAAAAATCAGCTTGAAAAGGACTTTTTAGAGACAATCAAGAAACTGGAAATTGATATTCCCTTCTTTAAGGCAATTAAGCATATTCCAGGTTATGCGAAGTTCATCAAGGAGCTTTGTACAAACAAGAAGATGGTGAAGATCAATGTCATGGTTGCATTTGGTGAAAAAGTCTCTTCCATACTGCAAAGGAAGCTTCCACCAAAAGAGGAGGATCCCGGAAGCTTTACTGTTCCATGCCAAATTGGTTCAATGAGGTTTGATAGATGCTTATGTGACTTAGGTGCTTCTATTGACTTAATGCCGTATTCTGTTTATGCAGCACTGCAGCTCGGTGATCTCAAGCCAACTCATATGATGATTCAATTGGCGGATCGTTCTATCACTCATCCAAGAGGAGTGGTGGAAGATGTGATTGTCCAAATAGGTAACCTTGTATTACCAGTACATTTCTACATTCTAGACATGGAAGATATTCCTTTGCCAAATCATCTCCCGCTCATTTTTGGCCGACCATTCCTAGCAACTGCTCGTGCTATCATAGATTGCTATTCGGGAAAGCTCACCATGACTGTTTTAGGGGAAACAAGAACTTTTCAAATTCTTGATGCTATGAGGTACCCTAGTGACATTCACGAATGTAATTCCATTGCTCTATTAAGTTTAATGTTGCATGCAACATTTACAACTCAAGGAAAGGAAGATCCATTAGAAAGAGCACTCAGTTTATCTCCAAGTGATGATGGCGTGCATGATGAAGAACGAATGGAAGTACTCTCTGCCCTAGAAGCTATTCCATCTTGTAAGCCATCAAGGTGGCCTTGTTTTGAGCCTCTCCCTAACTCAACAGATAAGATAATTGCTTCAGTCATTAAAGCACCAAGGTTAGAACTCAAACCACTTCATGAACATCTTAAATATGCTTATCTTGGTGATGAAAATACTTTGCCTATCATTATTGCTACCAATTTGAGTGATGTTGAGACAGAAAAGTTAGTGAGAGTTTTAAGAGAGAACAAGACACCAATAGGATGGACTATAGCTGATATCAAAGGAATTAGCCCTACAAAATGCATGCATCAAATTCTCTTGAAGGATGCATCGAAGCCTACTAGCGAAGCTCAAAGACGGCTAAACCTACCTATGAAGGAAGTAGTGAAGAAGGAAATTTCGAAGCTACTACATGTAGGAATCATTTACCCAATTTCTGATTCTAAATGGATAAGTCCCGTACAAGTGGTTCCTAAGAAATCAGGCATCACCGTGGTCAAGAACGAGCATGATGAAATGGTGCTAACAAGGGTGCAAACAAGCTGAAGGGTGTGCATCGACTACCGCAAGCTCAACACAACAACTCGTAAGGATCATTTTCCTTTACCTTTCATTGATGAAATGCTTGAGCGACTTGCAGGTCATAGTCATTATTGCTTCTTGGATGGATACTCTAGTTATAACCAAATAGAAATAGCTCCCGAGGACCAAGAGAAGACCATATTCATATGCCCCTTTGGCATATTTTCATATAGGAGGATGCCATTTGGCTTGTGCAATGCCCCTGCCACATTTCAGCGATGCATGATGAGTATATTCTCCAACATGGTTGAGGATATCATTGAGATTTTTATGGATGATTTTTCTGTTTTTGGAAACTCCTTTGATTTATGTCTTCACCATCTTTCTCTAGTGCTGCAAAGGTGCAGGTATTGCAACTTAGTGCTTAATTGGGAAAAGTGCCATTTTATGGTACATCAAGGTATTGTCTTAGGCCATGTGATCTCAACTCGTGGTATTGAAGTAGACAAAGCCAAGATGGACGTAGTGAGCAGGCTGCCACCCCCTACATCGGTAAAAGAAATCAAATCTTTTCTTGGACATGCTGGATTCTACCGTCGATTCATCAAAGACTTCTCTAAGATTTCAAGACTTCTGTGCAAGTTGCTTGCTAAGGATGCTCCATTTGATTTTGATAGAAACTGCCATGAATCTTTCAAGAAGGTCAAAAGCCTCCTTACAACTGCCCCTATCATAATGACACTAGATTGGAACCTTCATTTTGAGGTTATGTGTGACGCAGATTATGCGATAGGGGCTGTTTTAGGGCAACGTGTCAACAAGCTTTCACATGTCATTTACTATGCTAGCCACACTCTAAATGATGCACAGCTCAATTACTCTACAACTGAAAAGGAGTTGCTTGTTGTTATTTTTTCTTTAGAAAAATTTAGATCTTATCTAATTAGTACTAAAGTAATTATCTATTCTAATCATGCAGAATTGAAATATCTGCTAACCAAAAAGGATGCTAAACCAAGATTGATCTGTTGGATGCTTCTAATCCAGGAGTTTGATGCGGAGATCCGAGACAAGAAGGGTTCTAAAAATGTTGTGGCTGATCATCTCTGCTGACTAGTGCATTCATCCAATCAGGAGGAAGATTACTTGCCATTAAAAGAATGCTTCCCTGATGAGCAACTCTTATCCCTTAGCACTTCAGATCCTTGGTTTGCCGACATCATCAATTACTTGGCCATCAAGCGAGTCCCATGCACTCTTAGTTGATCCCAAAGACATAAGCTAGTTAAGCAGGCCAAGTACTATGTGTGGGATGATCCATTTCTATGGAAACATTGTCCAGATCTCATCATATGTAGGTGCGTACCTAAATCTGAATTCCATTCAATTCTAACCTACTGTCATGCTTCACCTTGTAGAGGCCATTTTGGAGCCAAGAAAATAGTCCTTAAAATTCTTCAAAGTGGTTTCTATTGGCCAAGCTTGTTCAAGGATGCTTATGAGTTTGTGGCTACTTGTGATCGCTGTCAACGTACAGGTAACCTAGGTTCTCGTGATCAAATGCCTCTAAACCCAATTCTAGTTGTCAAAATTTTTTATGTTTGGGGCATTTACTTCATGGGACCTTTTCCTAACTCTCATGGTTGCTTATATATTTTGCTTGCTGTTGATTATGTTTCGAAGTGGGTTGAAGCAATCCCCACTAGGACTAATGACTCTAAGGTTGTTCTCAGCTTTCTCAAAGATTACATATTTTCTAGATTTGGGACTCCTAGAGCAATCATCAGTGATGGAGGAACGCACTTTTGCAACCGATCATTTGAGGCTTTATTGAAACGTTATGGAGTAACACACAAGATCTCTATGCCATACCATCCTCAAACAAGTGGACAAGCTGAAATCTCCAACCAAGAAATTAAGCTAATCTTGGAAAATACGATAAGCCCTAATAGGAAGGATTGGTCATTGCGTTTAAATGATGCTTAATGGATCTATAGAACAGCATATAAGACTCACATAGGCATGTCACCCTTCCAGATCGTCTTTGGAAAGCCTTGCCATTTACCGATGGAATTAAAGCATAGAGCCTATTGGGCAATTAAGAAGCTCAACTTTGAGCTGAAGGAAGCTGGCCAATTGCGAAAGCTTTAGCTTAGCAAGCTTGACGAGTTGAGGAATGATTCCTATGAAAGTTCCCGTATCTACAAGGAGAAAACCAAAGCTTACCATGACAAGGCAATCCGTAGGAAGTCATTTGAGATAGAGCAGAAAGTTCTTTTATTCAATTCACGCCTTCGACTATTTCCTGGTAAGCTTCATTCTCGATGGTATGGTCCTTTTCTTATCACTAACATTTAGCCCCATGATGCAGTGGATAAACAGGGAACACATTCAAAGTAAATGGGCATCTTCTCAAGCCTTTCTATGATGCTTACCAACCTTCCACTGAAACCATCCAGGCTCTGCATTCATTCCCATCCTCCTCTTGATCTCCAAGTATGTCGAGCTAAAACGTTAAACGAAGCGCTGATTGGGAGGCAACCTAATGGAGGAGAAAACACCATTCTCATTCTTTAACAGCTATGTTTTCTCTCCCCTAGTTTTTCTTTTTGAGTTTTTTTCCTTTTTCCTTTAGTCCAACTCTTTACATCCTACCATCGTCTGTAGTTGTATGACCCAAACTTTCATGGTACGGACCTTGGAAATTTTCCAAATTTCCGGGTCTAAATGTTTATTACTTGATACACCTCTTTTTTGAGAAATTTTTTTTTAAAACTAGGTCATTGCCCCTCCAGACGTTTTATGCGAGTTAATCGATTTTCTCCAATTAATTTAGGCTTATTACCATTTCTTTTGTTTTTACCACTTGGACACTTGGGACATTTACCTTTTTGTGTGATCGTTGTGACGTTTTACTGCTCTTATAACTTTGTTTTACCCAATGAATTACCGGTGACGTGATTGTATGAACATTGTGTTGTGATATACCTTAACGCCATTGACATTTGGTTAACTTGGTTGCTAAGTTTTCTTTTACAACTTGATTTTGTATCTTAACTAAATCTTGCATTTTTACAACCGAGGGTCTGTTGTGTGCAAAAAGCTATATTTTTACATCCACTTTTACCTTACTTTTTGATTGAAATCTCTATGCAATACAAGGTATTTTGTTTTTTTTGATGTTTTCAGAATAAAAGTAAGGGATTCACGAAATCAACTTAATTTTTGGCGAATCATAAAGACTTGAGGAGCTAAGAGTGGACTACATGAAGCCCAAGAAATGAAAGATGTGTCCCTAGCTCACAAGTGGCCCAAGATCAGCCCAGAGAGCTCTGTAGAACACCCGACTTATGGGCTTCGCCCCGAAGAGCTCAAAACAAATTAGAAAATGGGCCACATAAGGTTGGAAAGCACTGAAAGTCTAGTTTCAGATGGCTTTGATGACTTGTTATTTGGACGTTTCTACAGAGAGTTATCATGCCATAAAGGGACGTTGTTCAGTTTCAAAACAACAACTTTTCAGTTTCATACTACACTAAATGCTGGTTATAATAAGAATCAATGAGGGCTGTTAAATGACATTAAAATCTTGGAATATAGCTGTTGTAGCTATCTACACCTATAAATAGAGGTCTCATTGTACAAACACAACACACAAAAACAAAAGAACACATCTTGTGCAAAGTTTGAGATGTTCCAAGCTTGGAGAGAGAGTAAGAGCCTTGGCTTCGTGCATACTTCTGGGTTTAGCCTTTCAACTTTCTATGTATTTGTTTAAGTTTTTGAATTCGTTCATGGAGTAGTCTTGTAGTAGTTAGGGCTGCTTTGAAGCCCTAGACATGATTAAATCAATGTTATGATTAAGTTTGGTTTTTAAATTTCTTTTTGCAACTAGAATTAGTTTTCTGTTCTTATTGTTTTCAAGCTTGTGTTTACAAGATTAGCTACCTTGTTTATGTTTGCTTGTCGTTGGGAATGTTAGGATGACTGTTATATCTTCTTTCATTCATTAGAAATGTGACGACCCGTCCCGAATTAACGGGATTAATTAAGGATTAATGACAGATTAGTTAGGCTAATCAAGGATTAGATGAGGATTAGCATACTTTCGGGCGAAATGACGATTCTGCCCCTGTAATGGGCGAATCGTTGACTTTTTATTCGGACGGTCAAATGGACTTTGGCCGATGACTGTGACGTAGTTCGTGACGTCACGAGTTCATAGACAGGTGGCACGCTCGATTTCGACGTTCGAGGAGGAAGTTATGACGTTCGGAAGTTCAAGGGCATGTTGGTAAATTGGGCCAAATGTTGACTTTTGACCCGAGAGGTCCGATGGCCGAGGGCCGAAGACCGTTACGTAGATCACGATGATACGAATCCATAGATAGGCGGCACGTCGAATTCGGACGTTCGACGGCGAAGTTACGGTTCACGGAAGTTTTAAGTTACTATTCATGGCGACACGTTTTACGAGGAGCTTTTGGACTTTAGTGGGCCCAGTTTATTTTCGGCAACCAATGGATGAGTGACAAGTGTCACTCATCCACTGGCTACCATCCCACATTCATGCATATCATCCCTTGCCTTCATCGATCGTTTTCCCCATTCCCTAACAAACTCGATTAAAACTACCACCCCAAATCCAACCCTTCAACCCTATGATCATATCTAAGAGGCCAGAAAGTGATTGAGGACCGTGTGGACGCTGGTTACTGGCCATGAACGGCGCCGCCGTCGACGGCGGAGGAGGAGTGCACGGTAAGCCCGATAATAGGAAGTTTTTCGTAATGGTTGGGGGCTGAGGAAGCCCTGGACGGTGGCTGGAAAAATAGGACTGTGAGGTCCATTTCGAACCAAGGGCTTCAGGTGGGTTTTTCTTAGGTTTAGGGATTGGGTTAGATGGGAAACAAGAAAATAGGATTTTTAGAATTGAAATGGGACAAAACGGATGAGATTTGAGGGAGGAACCAGGCCGGACCGGTCACGCCGGTCCAGGAGAACCAGTGAACCGGCCAGACCCAGTTCGATCGCTGAGGACGATGCACTGTTCACCGGCGCGTGAGCCCACGCGCAGGGGCCTTTGGGCGGTGCGTGGCAGTGCGTGGTGGGGTTTCTGGGGATGTTTCCAACATACGAAATCATCTATTCGATGTAACGAACATTTTGGGACTGGTTTCGTGTCAATCGGACATCGTTTCGATATAGTTCGGGACGTCGGAAGGTTTAGGATCGGTTTAAAAATAGTTAAAAGTTTGTGAAAATTACGGGGTTTTGGTAGGAGGTTAATTAAGTAGTTAATAACCCTCTAAATGAATTTGGACAGGTTTGGGAATCCCGGAGGCCACGTTTGACCTGGGAGACGGTTATGGCACGCGTATCGAGTCGCGGCTTCAGACGGTCTGTGAGTGCACCCTTCTCTCGAAATTGATGCATGCATAAATGTTTTATAATTGTTTTAATATATGTTTTGTGATTCCATGAGTGCATTTGTTTGTGGTAGCCTGGGATTTACGTATTTGCACGTATTTCGAGATTTACGGTTATATACAATGCATATACGTTCTAGGTTTTCAACGAGGGTTGAATAAATGGATTTCGGATTTGGAAATAGGAAATCGGGCACGAGACCCATTTGATTTGCAAACTCTTGGACTTGGAGTCCATTTGATTTGACGAGGAATCGGACCTAGGGTCCATTTGAGCTATACGATCGGACCGAGGGTCCAGTTGGTTTATGATTCGGGTTTGAGGCCCAGTTAGTTATACTACCGGGCTTGATGCCCCGTTGATTTATGATATCGGGCCTGAGACCCATTTGGTTGAGATATCGGGCTTAAGGCCCTGTTGGTTATGAAATCGGGCTGGAAGCCCCGTTGCTTGATGGTTCGGGCTTAGGGCCCAGTTATTCGGGATATCGGGCTTGGGGCCTTGTTGATTGTGAAATCGGGCTTGAGTCCCAGTTTGATTTATGTAATGAGAATTCGGGCATGAGACCCAGTTGAACTGTGGATTTAGGCTAAGGCCTTTGAAATGGAATTGAATCAGATTCGAGGAATCCTGTTGAAATGAATCGGGTATGAGACCTAGTTGAAAAGTGAATTGAGAAAGAAAGAAAGTATTTGAAAATGAATGAACCCTCCATATGATTATATGGTCTCCTCCAGCGTCGACCTGGAGAGTCACGATCCACAGACCAGAATGGGTATCCCCATAGGGATTCCGTTCCAGGAGTGGTGGTTACTAGATATGATGTGGTCCCGGACCAGATTCCGGAGAGATGTGTGGACTAGATCCAGAGAGAGAGCTCGGACTAGATCCAGAGATTGAGCCTCCCAGATGGAGATTCCTGGGAGAAGACTCGCAGTGAGACCCCAAGTAGTGTACACACTAGTATAGAGATTGATATCGTGACTATATCGGGGATGTGTTCCCTAGGGGTTGTGTGCCCCGAGTTGGCATCTTCTCGGAAGTTCCGCGGATGGGTTATACGTATGTTGATACGTATGAGTTTTATGGAAAAGTGATTTGGGGCGGAGACCCTGTGTTTTATGACTTAGAAATGATTTGGGGGCGGAGACCCCGTACTTGATGTGAATTGGGCTGAGTCCCTATTGATTTGACCTACAGGTTTTGAATTGTGATTTTGGGTCGAGGACCCAAATGGATTTATGGTTCATGACGGTTTATGGGAACCGGCATGAACCCTTGAAAGGTGTTTGTGGGTCATGACGGTTTATGGGAACCGGGCATGAACCCTTGAATGATTTCAAAAAGATGTTTGATGAATTGATTGATTTTATGAATGTTTTACTAAACGGTTTTTGGAATGCATGCGTATTTTTTTATGAAGGGTATAAATGTCTTTATGCGAAAAGGTTTTTAAATGAAAAGTTAAAATTGTCCACTCACAGTTTTCGTGTTTTAATGCCCTTCAGGTTGATTGCGGATGCGGGTTGTAGCAGAGACGAGACATCACCCCCCTCCTCCTACGATCCTGATGCACTCAGATAGCCCCGTCGAGGGCTAGAGATGGAATTTTCCCTGGTCCGACACTTCGTGTCAGACGGGATCAGGCGGGTCCCACGTTAATCCCGGGGGATTTGGGGCCGGTCCTGACAAGCAACATGTGGTTAGGTTAAGAACTAATCATGTAAACTAATTTCATGAAGATCTAGGATATATGCCATGTTCTAGGATTCATGTGATGTTCATAATTCTCTTTATTCTTAATGAGTTCCTAGGTACTAAATCTGAGTATATGCCATGCTAGGTTGCACGTAGAAATATAAGTTTGATGTATATGACATGCATCTATGCATCTAACATGCTAAGTAAGAGAGAGTTCATACGGTCTAGTTATATGCCATGCTAAATCTGTGAACATCTTAATTGTTGATTGAAGTTGACAAATTAGACATTCAAAGCATTGATTCATCATTGTTTAGAGTGGATTGCTTGTCTTAACTCATTTTAATTCATAGGTTAATACGGGAATTATATTGCATTTGTCTACAACCATTAAGTTCTTTTGATTATGTTTTTATTTTCTGTTTTGATCTCCATCTTACAACCCAACTCCAACCCCCCTAAAATTTGTGTTTGTGCTTTATCTAGTTCTTTATCTATTCTTTTTTTTTTACTAAGTTGTTACAAGTCCCTGTGGTTCGACCCTCGCTTGTCACTATATTATCTTCCACGATTTGTACACTTGCAAGGATAAGATTTTTCTAAATTTGATAGCTTATTTAGGTTATTTTATTTTACCGAACATGGTCACATTTATTATTCGTTGTTATGGATAGCTTATTTTGGAATCATCGCTAGCTGCTATTTTGACCTTTGAGGGCAATTTCGTGTATATGAATTTCACCTTCCACAGATATAGTAAATGGTTTGATGTTCCTCAACTTCTTTTGCATTTAGGCATTTATGCCACGTCTCACTTACTCAATTTTACCTTACGGTTTTCCCTCACCCTATTCCAGTGATTTTCATGTCCTCGTGATTAAGATAATTTAGACTCATCCTTTCTTTTTATAAAAAAATATTTTTGGAAAGGAAATTACGGGATTAATGGGTTTTAACCTTTGCATTCAAGAACAACTCTTTCTAATGACTTTGACTGTCAGGACCCGACCCTTCTCGGTCATGACCCAACTCATCTAGCACCATATTGTCCACTTTGGGCCTTGCCCTCACGGTTTTGTTCTTGGGAGCTCATGGTGCAACTTCCCAGTGGGTCACCCATCATGGAATTGCACCAGCCTCAACTCGCTTAACTTTAGGGTTCCAATCCACCCAAAAGCCACTTGAGCTCCCAAAAAGCCTAGTCCTAGATAGGTGTGTGCCTACACCTTTAAGCCACACAACCATCCTCTCCCAGACCATTCCCCCTCGCAGGAATGTGGGATTGTTCACCGTTCCCTCTAGGACGCGGGTCTTACAATCCACCCCCCTTAGAGCCCAACGTCTTCGCTAGCACACTTCCCGGTCGAGGTCTGGCTCTGATACCAAATTGTCAGGACCCGACCCTCCTCAGTTAGGACCCAACTTATCTAGCACCATATTGTCCGCTTTAGGCCTCGCCCTCACGGTTTTTTTTTTGGGAGCTTATTGTGCAACTTCCCGGGGGATCACCCATCATGGAATTGCACCAGCCTCAACTCGCTTAACTTTGGGGTTCTAATCCCCCCAAAGCCACTTGAGCTCCCAAAAGGCCTAGTGCTAGATAGGTGTGTGCCTACACCTTTAAGGCACACCACCATCCTCTCCTAGACCATTCCCCATCGCAGGAATGTAGGACTGTTCATCGTTCTCTCCAGGACACAGGTCTTACAATCCACCCCCCTTAGGGTGACAGGACCCACCCTGATTATCGCCTCGATAATCGGGAAGCATCCTGCTCCCGTCTGACAATCGAATCCAAAAGACCGGAAAACTAATTAATATTACAACACACCCATTGTCAGACCAGGGAGATTAAACAAATACATCCGACTGGACGTCAAGTCCACAGTTTCACAGAGCACAATATTACAAAACAGGTTAAAGAACAAATCCTACTCTGTGAACTAACTACTCCGCAACGGAAAACTTTATGCCTCCGCCTCTGCCTCGGCGCTTGCCCCCCGCGCTTGTTCCACGACCTGGAGGGAATTTAAAACAACAAAGTGTGAGTGGACCGAAACATAAGTTTTACAGAAAACAGTTTTTCCGAAATCGGGTTCGCCCTCCAGTTTTGTAACACACATGCATAACCGAATATTCAGAAATCACGTATTAAACCTCTGGAAAAACTCTTTTTCCGGAAACACATGAAAAAAAAAACGTTACAGAAAATCGTCATAACTCATGTAAAGCCATTTAATATTACCAGATTCCAGAAACCGTCATTTTGAAACATTATTTGTACAAATCAAGTAAAACGTAAATCAATAATCACGATTATGCCGTTGGATCCATCCGAGTCTTTAAACTCAACATTAGGCCTTCCCGGGATATCAACGAGTCTTTAAACTCAAAACATGATTAATAGGCCTCGGGGGTATCATAATAATCGCGTCTTTAAACTCACGAGTCTTTAAACTCAATTCGGGTCTTTAAACCCAATTTTCGGGCCCGCCCCCGTCATTAAATAACCGGGTCTTTAAACCCAAAACCGGATCCAACAATCCACCGGGTCTTTAAACCCAAAACCGTTTTTAAGCACAATAAACCAGGATTCATCACCAACCTTTTTCCAACATCATTCCGAAAACATATCACATCATAATAGGACTCATGTCCGAATTCTCATGCAAATTCCAACACATGCAATTTCCGAAAAAAAAACCACTTCACAATATGATCAAACATCATAACTCCGAAAACATGCATATTCATATCCAGGTACTTCATCAAAATCATCACGCATGCATAAGCAAAAACCATAATCTCGAAATGCGTGAAATACGATAAATATCTCGAAAAACGTGGAAACATGTAAAACCGATATATCATATCACCGTCATAAAATCATAGGTAAAACCATGAGATAAATAAGCAAAATAGTCATGCATGCCCAATTTAGAAATCAAAAGGTCCACTCACAGTTTTAGGACGCGTCAATCGCGTCCCGCGCGCTCCTCCGTAGGTTCGGAAGTGTCCGGGCCTGTAAAAATGTACAAGAAGGGTTACAAACATCCTCAAATAGCTCGTATGATTTTTCCCTAATTTCCCGGATTTTTCGGCGAAATAAACCTTAAGGACCTAAACTTCTGGGCTCCCGAGATTATCCCGAACGACTCCCGAACAACTCGAATCCTAAAGGGAAAATGTTAATTAGACTGAAAGGGACAATTCCCATGTTGACCGTGATCGGAGTTAACATCCCACGCGCCGTCACGCGCCGCCCAAAGTGGCTGCGCGTGAAGGCCACGCGCCAAGCTACAGTGCCTTCGTTCTTACCCGGATAGACTGATAAACGGGTCTATTACCCGCGACTCAACCCGACCAGTTCAAGCTCAATTCTCAACCAATTCCTCTCATTTTCAATCCTATCACCTTCTCTAATCCATTAATTTTAGGTCTGTATTGATGATTAACCTCGACTGACACCAAATCGACTCAACTCAAGCTCGAACAGTCGAACAAGTCGACTTCTGGAACTCACCCTACACGGTTCCATTTCCAAATTAATTTCACCAGTAGCTTAAGGGGACCTATACGAACACAATAGCACAAACAATTGAACTCGTCGTTACCTGGAAGTCGTCGTCCTCAAGCTCGCAAAATTCTCAGAACCAGGGAGCTCAGTTCTTGGCCAATTCGTGAGTGTCGTCCTTCGAAATCGATGTGGTTGGTTTCCTTTTGCTCCCAGAAGACTAGAACGGCCCTTAGCTTAGCTCGAATGTCCCCACAATTTGATCTTCAATTTTTCCCTCCATTGGTTTTTCCTTCGAACGGGAACTTGGGTTCCTGGGCAAAACAGGCTCCAATCTCAACAACTCTAGCACCGTCGTGTTTCTGTCACGCCCAGAAGTCTCCATATGTGTTTAGTTTTCCCTCAAAGCCCGTAGGAATTGAACTCTGAGTTTCCCCCCAAAAACCCGAAACTGTTTTCTCACCGTCTCTCTCAACCTCACCCCACACCTGATGCACCAAATGACCCAAACGAAATCTCTCCTCACTCTCTTACACGGTTGATCGATCAATGTGGCCAACAACTCGTGGGAGACCAACTGGGGTCTCTGAAAATGGTTTCCCGCACGAACAGAGACCACGGCCATTTTAAAATCCTGCCCGTGCGCTGAGCTCAGTTCAACCTCCCATGGGTGCCTCCACTGCCCCAATTCTCATAAACAAATCGTCTGATCCATCCACTACCACCCTAAACAATTTGCACGCGCAAAACACCACGGCATGGCCGTGTGCTCTGTTTTTCACGTTGGTGCTACAGTAACCGCCGTGAAATGACCAAAATGCCCCTCTGTGCAATAATTACCAAATTGCCCTCCAACTTCCGTGACCCGTATCTCGGTCATCCGACGTCCGTTTCACGCGTGTCGCCTGTCGTTGTACTCAGGGCGTCGAGACGAACATAACGGTCTTCGAGTCAAATGAGTATCAATTGTCAAACAAAAAGTCAACTTTTTCCCTTTATAACGTCCAATTTACAATAATGCCCCTGAACTTCCGAACCTCATAACTTCCACCCTGTTCGTCCGAATCGAATGTGCCACCTATCTATGAACTCGTGACGTCCCGAACTACGTCACGGTCATCACTCCACGTCCGTTCGACCCCCAATCAAAAAGTCAAAAAATTGACCACACAAATCACAGGGTAAAAACGTCATTTTATTCAATATTTTACAATATTACATTTTCAGAATGTCTGGGGCGTTACATAGGGCCCAACGTCCTCTCTGGCACACTTCCCGGTCGGGGTCTGGCTCTGATACCAAATTTTCAGGACCCGACCCTCCTCGGTCAGGACCCGACTCATCTAGCACCATATTGTCCGCTTTGGGCCTCGCCCTCACGGTTTTGTTTTCGGGAGATCATGGTGCAACTTCCCAGGGGGTTACCCATCATGGAATTGCACTAGCCTCAACTCGCTTAACTTTAGCGTTCCAATCCCCCCCAAAGCCACTTGAGCTCTCAAAAGGCCTAGTCCTAGATAGGTGTGTGCCTACACCTTTAAGGCACACCACCATCCTCTCCTAGACCATCCCCCCTCGTAGGAATGTGGGATTGTTCACCGTTCCCTCCAGGACACGGATCTTACATTGACATTGGGAAGACTTTTGTACTTTGTGTGATTTGAAGGTAAATTGTTTAAATTTTGACTTTGAATCCTTTTTCGCAAATGTCACTTTTGACCCCAACCTTCTCTTTATTTAGACATTAATTTGTCGGTCTTACTCAAAAACCATTTACTCCTCAACACACCCTGGGTATTTCGTTGTAAAATTTTTAACTCCTTAACCCTTGAGTCGCTGACAAGGTTGCTAGTTGAACTGGTTGTAATTGCAGGTTGGACCATTCTTTGATAACTTTGGTTCATGTGCTGGGATGTTGTGGGGTTAGCTACCTTCCAATGACCATTGAGTCGCCTTTCAATGACCATTGAGATTGTAACAAATTCTTCATTCCTTAGATGCTGGCTTCCTTCTCATTAACCTAAATCTGAAGACTTTATTGTTAAGGTGCTTTGATCACTGATCCAAATTCAGAATTGATGGAACTTCTATCTAGACTCGATCACTACATTCCACCCTGCCTTGATTGGTCTTATGCTCTCAGGCATTAGGTCACTTCTGAGTAATACACACTTGACCCTATTGGCCCGTTTTTCTAGATTGTGATACCTCTGAACACTTGGATGATAAGAACTGGATTAACTAAAATTGTCCGTACATGTACAGTTGAATCTTCTTCCTTAACCCTACCTTGGGATTTGATACTCCAACTTGTTACAAATTGATACCTTGAATTAGGTTGCTTATTGAGAATCCTCTCATGCGTGTAGGACCAAGTTGGTTTGGATATGGGTTCTAACCATTTTTCTTGCATTCCCAATTGAATAGGTTATGGTGACACACTTGATAAGTAGCTAATTGATTATCTTTTTATATCAATTTTCTTTATGTTTTACTTTGTTGCAACCTTAATTATATTCATTCTATCTCTTTTTATTCTTTTCATATATTAATTACTAGAGTTTATTAATTACTAACTAATTACTAGAATTAATAATTAAATTAATATTAATTAATTAATTAATTAATTGTAGCTGGCCGTCATTTTAGCCGAAGCACAATTGCCCAAGAAACAATCCATCGAGCCCACTTTCACTTTCCACAATGCAGTCCAACTGTCGACAAGCTCATCTCGCTAGCAAACTCGCGCAGTAGCATTGTAACGACCCGTCCCAAATTCCTAGATTAGATTAGTGACTAATCACGATTAGTGAGGCTAATCCGTGATTAGTAGAGCGAAATCGGACGAACGGTGCGAAATGACCGTTTTGCCCCTGATGGTGGCAAAACGTTGACTTTTTAATCGGGTGGTCAAATGGACTTTGACCGATGACCGTGACGTAGTTCGTGATGTCACGAGTTCATAGACAGGTGGCACGTTCAATTCCGACGTTCGTAGAAGAAGTTATGACATTCGGAAGCCCAAGGGCATTTTGGTAATTTGGGTGAATAGGGGGTCAAAAGTTGACTTTTTGACCGGGAGGTCCGATGGCCGAGGGCCGAAGACCATTACGTAGATAAGGACGATACGAATCCGTAGACAGGCGGCACGTCGAATTCGGACGTTCGACGGCGAAGTTACGGTTCACGAAAGTTTCGGGATACTATTCCCAGCGACACGTTTTATGAGGACAGTTTGTCTTTAGTGTGGACCCAGATATTTTGGCAGGCTAATGGATGAGTGACAAGTGTCACCCATCCATTGCCCACCTTCCCACAATTTGCGCGAGGCCCAAAGCTCACCGCCTAGCCCGATCCAGTTGCATGCGCCTCAATTCACCTGGCCCATTTTCCATTCCGCAAGCCCGCACTTCATTACAGCTCGCAGCCAATTCTTGCCATTTATCGGCCCAGCATGCATGCATCAACAAGCCGAATCCAGCGCAGCCCACCGACTCACATCATGATGCCCAGGCATCCCCTCCAGCTATTTAACTTGTGCGCATCCCATATTCCAAATAGCACTTGAGAGGCCCAGACTTACGAATCCAGCTGCCCATTTCACGAATTGCTCGCCAAGAACCAGCCCATGACTATCACCGAAGCACAGCTTTTTCCAACAATCCCAATTTCCAAATAAAATATGGAAACAATATTACCTTTTTAATTAGGATTTGTTCTACCTTTTAATTAAGATTTATATTACCATTTTCATTAGGATTTATATTTCTCTTTGAATTAAAAACTGAGCTTGGGACTTGTCCTATGCCTATAAATAGTTAGCTTTGATTATTTTTCATGAGTCGTTCATTCTCTGCACCAAAATTCTGCAAAAACCAATTCTCCCTTTAAAACCAATTCACCCTCCCCCATTGACATATAAGGCATATTCCTGAGTGTCTCACCAAGAGTGTTTAACCACCTAGCATCCATAGGGCGTATTCTCTAGGATTCAAAGTGTAACTCAACCTCTTAACCTTATAGTTTTTTCTTTGTATTTGAAAATCATGTTTATTGAATTGATCATTAATGTTATTATGGTTTTATCTCTTGTATTGATTTCAATAATCTTTTATGTTATATTTACGCTTAATGCTTGATTATATATAGTACGTATTCCCGAGTCTAGGTCATTGAAAGTATATGGGGTGTATTCCCGAGCACGTACTTAAGATAATTTACATGTATTTCATTAAACTAAGGTTTTGGAATTTCTCTTATTATGAAAATCTAACAGGACCCATCCCAAATCCCTCGGGACTAGCGTGGGACGTGCCTGCTCCCATCTGACACTGTTTACACCGTATTGGACCGAGTAATGGACTTGTCAAGCACTACATTGGACCACGAAGTAAGCCCATCAAGAAGGCTCCAAAGATCACACAAAACTCACCATCAAGGTCCATGCCGGAAAAGCCCATCATTAGGCCCATGACCTAAACCCTAGCTCTTGCCCATATAAGGGGCACTATCACCCTCATTTGAGGGGATCCGACTCTCTCATTAGAAAAACCTCTCTCTCTCTAGACTTTAGAGCTCTCACCTCTCTCTACATCTACTTTCTCTCTCTAAAGGCTCTAAGCCTATTGTATCATGTACAAACAAACACTATTAAACTAATGAGAAGAGGGTAACACCGTGGACGTAGCCCGATTTGGGTAAACCACGTACATACTTGTGTTCTTGGGTCTTGTGCGGTCTTCCTACTCCTCGTTGGAACATTTTATGCTCCGACAGTTTGGCGCCGTCTGTGGGAATCGTAACAAAAATCTATGTCGGTTCTCGCTCTTCCTCACACCTGTAGAACCCACAAACCCAAGAATTCCAAGCACCCATTAAAAATCAGCTCGGTCTTCCGATAGTTTGGGCCTACCCATGTCCCGGTGGGAAGAATCCACTCCATTTGTTCTCTCGGCCCACTCAAACAGGTTGCCTACTTTTATATATATATATATATATATATATATATATATATATATATATATTATGTTAAAAGCACATAGTCTTTGACAGCTTACACATCACTTACCCACTACCAAAATATAATATTTATACTTGCCTTTTTGAAGACTCTGCCTACCACCCAAATATATACATAGATTTAACCTTTTGTGTGTTCTCTCGGCCCACTCAAACATGCTGTAAACTTATATATATCATATATATATATATATATATATCTCATTATCTTTGACAGCTTACACATCACTTACCCACTACCAAAATATAATATTTATACTTGCCTTTTTATACTTGCCTTTTTGAAGACTCTGCCTACCACCCAAATATATACATATATTTAACCTTTTGTGTGTTCTCTCGGCCCACTCAAACATGCTGTAAACTTATATATATCATATATATATATATATCTCATTATATTAAAGCTGGACACTAGGTGGCAAATGCATAGCCATTTGATGGCTTACAAAAAGACCGAGTACCAACAAAATACCAAGCATCCTATTCAACTCGCAGACTCATTGCTCACCACTCAGCCACGTAACAACGCTTGACCAGAAAATCAAGAAACTGCGAGCAGCTTCGACGAGCGCAACACACATAACTCTGCCATGGAACGCACAGCAGGCCCCTTCGCCCAATGGAACTCTAGCAAGCAACTTGACAACCACCAGGTCCATCGACAATGAAGGGTGCTCGGCGTGTTTCTCCCCTCCGATCTGCAAGGGTCCAGCCCTTGAGCGGGGCTCCAAACTCAGTCAACCCAACCCACTTCTCGGTCAACCTAGACTGCGATTACAACGCTTGACTGATAGGACAACCACATCGACAAAGCCTCGAAGACCCCGTGTTCAGCTAGACGACTATGTCGATCGTCGAGGCCCTAGCCTACCAATCTCCGAATTTCGGTATACCTCTCAGCCTACTCTATTTTCGACTTATTTCGATAGCTTCCAATCAAGTCCAAATGGACTTCTCGACCCCGAGGCCCACCGAGCTTTATAGGCCGCTCAGCCTTGATGACCAACACTGGCCAGAAGGGGACAATCCATAACCACACATATCCAGGCTTCCCCATGGTCCACCAACGAGCGGTGGAGCCGACTCTTCAGGTGCACATCCCTTTGTCAACACCCCTGTCAATCGTTCGAGACTGCCTGCTGTGACCCGCTCGGTAGCAAGCCACCGAGGTTCAGAACGACTTCTTCGGTAGTCATCCACTAGAGCAACTAGATCGCTCGGTGCAGACCCTCACAACGCCTCTCCTTCCCTTCAAACAGGATTTGAGTCATGTCCAATGGGGTCCATTAGCACTCGTTTTCCCTTTCTCCCATTGAGCGGCCAGACCAGCTCTTCCATGACCACTTAGGAATGTTCTATTTAGGTGGCAGGCCACCGATCACTCTTCCACCGAGTCCATCAATGTCCTCTTCGGTAGGAGCCTACCGATTTGCCTATTTAATTTGGGGGACTTTCGAACTTGGTTTTGGGCAGGGGCACCGAGCGGTCAAGGTCACTCGGCCTTCCCAAAAAAAAAAAAAAAAACTTACACATTTTGTTTTGGGCCATCATTCTCAATCTAGTAAGGCCCACTGAGCGGTCAAGGCCCACTCGGCCACCACAAAACAAAATACGGAAGAGCATATTTTTGGGCTTACTGTCAACTTAGCCCACCAACGAGCAAACAAACACAAACTTTGTTTTGGGCTTTACGTCTGACTTTGACAACGCTTACCGAGCAGCCTACCCCAACTCGGCCACCCAAAAAAAAAAAAAAATTGGGCTTCGGCAGGATACCACCGAGTTCCAACTATGACACCGATTAGTGATGACCGCTCTGTACAACCTCTCATGGCCAATCCTCAAGGCCCCAACACCTTTTAGGGCACCACCACAACTCGGCTAAACCGATATGGGCTCTTTAACCCGGCCAACTCCACTCGGTCAAACCAACTTGTCCACCAAAAAAAAACAAAAAAACAAAAAAACAAAAAAAAAACAAAAACCAAAAACTGGGTTTTTGGGGCCTTACATCTCATTTTCTAGGGAGCCCATCGAGCGGCCTAGCCCACTCAGTCATCCACTATAACTTCTATCTTGGTACTACCACCATCCGAAGTTCTTCCAGTATAGTTTGGGGGACTCCAACTCGGCTCACACCACAAGCTCGGCTCTTCCTCTCGTCACATGGAACCAACTCGGTTCACACCACGGACGACCACTAGGTAACACTTTCATGCATAAACTTATGAACATCATAAACATCGTACGCATACATACATGCACTCATACACAAACTCATACATGCTGACATACACGCATCCATGCATGCAAAGCATACATGAAACCCACACTTAAACTCGAAACATTACCGAGTATACATTCGCTCAACACATTACCGAGCTACTCGAAACATTACCGAGTATACATTCGCTCAACACGTTAACGAGCTACTCGAAACATTACCGAGTATACATTCGCTCAACACATTATCGAGCTACTCGAAACATTACCAAGTATACATTCGCTCAACACATTACCGAGCTACTCGAAACATTACCGAGCTACTCGAAACATTACCGAGTATACATCTGTTCACAATACCAAGATACTAAGCACTAGGCCTCGACTCAAACATTAGAGTCAGAGTACAAGCGCACTCGGCCTACACTCAACACTCGGTCTATGGTCAGCGCATTACCAAGACGCTCAATTACCGAGTCCACTTTCAAAGATACACTTAACTCATATGCCGATTGACACACATATACAGCAAAGAATCAACTGCAGGCATTCAGGCTCATACTCAGAGTCATCCTCACCGAGAGACTACTCAAGCACATATTTTCCACCATCTTCCCTTCAGCATCCTACCTCGACCGAGGACTTGGGGGACTAATGGTACACCGAGGGAAACAACAGACGAACACAAAAGAGTTGCTCGGTCAATACACTTTGAAAGTCCTCAACCGAGATAGTCCACCTCAGTTAAGAACTTGGGGGACTTCTGTTTACACCATATTGGACCGAGCAATGGACTTGTCAAGCACTACATTGGACCACGAAGTAAGCCCATCAAGAAGGCTCCAAAGATCACACAAAACTCACCATCAAGGTCCATGCCGGAAAAGCCCATCATTAGGCCCATAACCTAAACCCTAGCTCTTGCCTATATAAGGGGCGCTATCACCCTCATTTGAGGGGATCCGACTCTCTCATTAGAAAAACCTCTCTCTCTCTCTAGACTTTAGAGCTCTCACCTCTCTCTACATCTACTTTCTCTCTCTAAAGGCTCTAAGCCTATTGTATCATGTACAAACAAACACTATTAAACTAATGAGAAGAGGGTAACACCGTGGACGTAGCCCGATTTAGGTGAACAACGTACATACTTGTGTTCTTGGGTCTTGTGCGGTCTTCCTACTCCTCGTTGGAACATTTTATGCTCCGACAGACACAAAGTGTCAGACCAGGGATATTTCCGTCCTTTGCCCAACCGGGCTATCAGAGTACGCCAGGATCCGAAGGAGGAATGTGAATGTCTCGTCTCTGCTACAGCCGCATCCGCGATCAACCTGAAGGACATTCAAAACACAAGGTTGTGAGTGGACAAAACAAATATTTTATAAAAACATTTCATAAAAGAACTTTATGCCCTTCATTAAAAACATATGCATGCATTCGAAAACCATTTCTAAGGTTCATGCCCGGTTCCCACAAATCGTCATGAACCATCAAACCATTTGGGCCTTGGCCCGAAATCTGTCAATCAAACCATGGGACTCCGCCCAAACCAAAAACACATGGGAACACGTCCCAAAACCAACCATGGGACTCCGTCCAAACCAAAAACACATGGGAACACGTCCCAAAACCAACTCGTAAGGGTCTCAGCCCAAAACTAATACGCGTGGGTCACAGCCCAACGCCATCTCAGTGAAACCTCATCCACATATACATATATACATATATAACCTATCCTAGGCACTTCCGGAGAAGATGCCAACTCGGGGCACACATCCCCTAGGGAACACATCCCCGATAAATGTCACGATATCATATCTATACTAGTATACACACTACTCGGGGTCTCACTCCGAGTCTTCTCCCAGGAATCTCCATCTGGGAGGCTCAATCACTAGATCTAGTCCGAGTTCTCTCTCTCGATCTAGTACACATCTCCCTCCGGAATCTGGTCCAGGACTACAACATAATAAGTAACCTCCATTCCTGGAACGGGATCCCTATGGGGATACCCACTCTAGTCTGTGGATTGTGACTCTCCAGGTCGACGCTGGAGGAGACCAAGCAATAATCTCGTAAGGCGGGTATATACATACTCGTATACAAAACCATAAAAACAGGACTCATGCCCGAAACACAATTCAACTGGGCCTGTTGCCCGAACATAAGACTCAACAGGGCCTCTAGCCCGATTTCACAATAACTGGGTATCGTACCCAAACTCGTAAAACAACTGGGCATCGAGCCCGATATCTGAGGGCTAGTCACGATCCCAATCATAGCGATGCGTGCCACCATCAATCAAGGACCACTCTCAATCCTGGCATGTCGCCGTGAACATATCACTGCCGCGACCATCTCGAGACCATGGTGCACACGTCGCCGATCGATCCTCTAAATCGTCAGCACTCCGAAGTCGAGCCTCCAGTGGCTGTTCAACAACAGGACGTGCATCGTGACCTCTCCGGAAGGAACGCATCCCAATCCGGAGGCGAGCGTCACGTCGTCCATCGCGGTGCACACAGCACCCGTTGCGACCACGACTCAGACCCGTAGGTCATTAATAGGGCCTCATGCCCGAGTCAAAACCAAATCCAAATGGGTCTCATACCCGATTTTACCTTTTCAAAACCATTTCATGAAAACTGAAAACCTCGAAGTACGTGCCCATACGTAAACACACACCAAAATGCACTCAAGGCATCCCAAAACACATATTAAAACATATATAAAACATTTATGCATGCATCGATTTCAGAAAGAAAGTCCACTCACAGACCGTCCGCGCTGCTGCCTCAATATGCGCGTCGTACGCCTTTCTAGGTCAACCGTCGTCTTCGGGATTCCCAAACCTGTCCAAATCACTTTAGAGGGTTACTAACTAGTTAATTAATCCCTCACTAAAGCCCCCTAATTTTCTGAGATTTTTAACTATTTTTAAACGCGCACCGAAACCTTCGGACAGCCCGAACTATATCGAGACGATGTCCGATCGACTCGAAATCAGTCCCAAAATGTTCGTTACATCGAATAGATGATTTACCATGTTGGAACCTTCCCCAAAAAGTTGAACAAACGCCTGCACGCGCCCTTGGATTGTACTGCGCGTGGGCTTCACGCGCCACTGCACAGTGCATCTTCTTCCCTGCGACGGCCGGTTCACTAGTTGGCAGGTCCAGTTGGACCGGCGTGACCGGTTCGGGGCTCCTTCTCTCTCATTTTGGTCCGTTTTCAATCCAATTCGATCCTATTCTTCTTATAATCGTCCTAGGAACTTAAACTAATCAATTAAAACCCCTAAAACATCCTAAATCCAACCGGTCCAAAATTGGTTCTCACGGTTCAAAATCCAAAAATCACCCCAGGGCTTCCCCGACGTCCAAACCTTCTCCAAACCTTCCTAAAAACTCCCTAGCAACCTAATTAGTTCAACCCAAACATCCAAACAAGCCCAAAATAATGAGAAATTGAAAATGGATTAAAATGGGTAAAACCGATTACCTCGCGGGTTCCTCCCTCTGCCGTCCACGGGGGTGCTTCCCTGGGCCGGCCACCACCTTCCTCTGGTCATCAGCTCACTCTCTGCCTCTCATACACAATCATAGGGTCATGGGTTTGGATTTGGGGTAAAAATGGTGATCGGGTGTGGTTGGGTTAGGAAGAAAATGATCGATGCACGGGGAAGGGGTTTGATGCATGAATGAAAATGATGGAGAATGGATGAATGACATCTGTCATTCGTCCATTGGGTCTAAGAAAAAGACTGGGGCCCACTAAAGTCCAAATAAGCGTTCGTCTCGAAAAATGTGCAATAGTGTAGTCGAACTTTCGAGAACCGTAACTTCGTCGTCGAACGTCCGAAGTCAACGTACCGCCTGTCTACGGATTCGTATCGTCCTTATCTACGTAACGGTCCTCGGCCCTCGATCATCGGACCTTTCGGGTCAAAAGTCAACCGTTAGCCCCTTTTTGCCAAAATTACCAAAATGCCCCTGATCTTCCGAACATCATAACTTCTTCCACGGATGTCGGAATCGAACGTGCCACCTATCTATGAACTCGTGACGTCCCGAACTACGCCACGGTCATCGGTCAAAATCCATTTGACCGTCCAAACAAAAAGTCAATATTTTGCCAATTCCAGGGGCAAAATTGTCATTTTGCGTTGAATGTCTGTTAATCCTCGTCTAATCCCCGATTAGCCTTGCTAATCCGTCATTAATCCTTAATTAATCCCGTTAATTTGGGACGGGTCGTTACAAAGTCGATATAAGTTATGAATGAGTTAGGCTTAAGGATGAGTTAACCATGTAAATAATAGATTAGGTAAGTCTAGATTAGTTAGTCACGTAGGATATTAGAGACAATCAATTACCCCCTAATTAAATAATCAAACGATAATCATATTCAGGTACCTTCAATCCCCGGTTAAGAACGATCCCTATTTACAAATACTACATCTACACAAAAAGGGTTTAATTTGCATATGCTTTCATTAAGTGTTGAGTGTGACTTTGTTTTTATTTTAATGCTTGATTTTAGCGTATCAATTTTTTGTGTCGTTGCCGGGGATTGAAATAATCTCTTGTATGATTTTGTTTATGTAAATATCTTTATAATGTAAATATCATATTCATAAACAACCTTCATACTTGTATATAAATTCTAGTAGTTGAAAAAAAAAACTAATTTCCATCTTTAACAAACCTTGCATCTTTAACAACACTTGTATATCCAACAAAAGCTAACTTGCATCTTTCATCAACTAAGCCCTTTTTAAAACAACTAACTTACATCTTTCACAAACTTAACTTGCATCTTTACCGAACACTAGCATCCTGGGCCAAAACCCACTTGCATATTACATTTGTTTTATTTTTCTGTGTTTCAGACTTTACTATTTTCATAACTATACTTTATGCATTCTTACACTCATCTAACTTCTTGATTTGTTACTTGCCTATATGTGCGAGCACAAAGTGGTGAAGATGCATCTCCAAGAACCGTCGAATCCAAGTGCTTAAAAAGAAGGCATGCAGCATCACATCTAGGCTAAAGACGTTAAATTCAAGCGCTTATTGGGAGGCAACCCAATAGATGAGTCTACAATAGATTTGCATTCTCTTCCCTTATCTTCTATTTTCGTTTGTTTTTATTTTTGTTTTATTTTTGTAAAACTCTATCTCATACTTGATTCTATGTTTTTACTTTGATATATTTAGGACAATGACAGATTTTATTGTGGGGGAGGGGTTTACAATTTTGTGGTTTTATTTAAAAAAAATTTGTTTTGAAAAAAAAGTTTTAAAAAATATTGTTTATCCAAGTTGTTTCAAAAATTTGTTTTCACAAAAAAATCATTTTCCCAAAAAAATTGTTTTACCAAAACTAAAAATGTTTTCAAAGTGTTTTTTTTTTCAAACTCGTTTTCAAAAATAAAATAAAAAAATTCGTTATTTTCAAAAAAATTGTTTTGAAATGTCTTCCGTTTTTTTTTTTTAAAAAGATTGTTTTCAATCGTTTTCAAAATTGTTTTCAAATGGATTTTTTTTAAATTGTTTTAAAAAAGATATTTCGTTTTTTTTAACGAAAAAAAAATTGTTTGCTTTAATTACCTAGTGCAAAAAAAAATTGCGTATTTTAAGTATTTGTTTTAAAAAATCTTAGGATGCCCTTAACTAGTTAATGATAAATTGGAACAAAACAAGAATATTATGGCGTTTTCATATCACTTTGTTGGAATTCTTATGCTGAGATATTTTGCGTGTTATGACTTGTAGTAGATATGGTTTGTCAAACTTGGTACAGAATTCGCATGTCAGAATTGAGTTTTGAATCCTATTAACCGATGTGAGCTTTTGAACTATATATTCTTTCTTTCTTTAGTGAAAATCATTTATAACTTATACATGCCTCATATGATTACTTGCAATAGTTTTAATGAACTAGAGATTGCTAGAACTTACTCATGTCAATTTGCAAAGCTTATAGCCAATACGTACATTGATTGTGGATATGATTAAAGACACCTAGGTATTCCACCACTTTGCCAAATAGCCATGTGTCCCTTTTTTGTGCGCACGAGTTGCGACACCCCTAGTTAGCCCATTTGAGCCCACGTTTAGCCTTTTTCTTTCTCTACCATGCATGTCAGGACCCTTCCCAACACCACCCCCGCCCCCCCCCCCCCCCCTCTCCGAGATTAACGAGGGACGCTCCCAATCCTGTCTTACACCGAGTGTTAGACAAGGGAAAATTAAAACCGTTTAGCTCGACCAGCTTCCAGAGTACGCCAGGATCCGGTGGAGGAGTGTGATGTGTCAGTCTCTGCTACAGTCCACAACAGTAATCAACCTGAAGGGCAGTGAAAACAGAAAAGACTTTGAGTGGACGAAAAGTAATAGTTTGATATCCATTTATTATCCATAAAACACAATTTCGTAAAACCAAGAAATCATGTTTGTCATATATCATATATCATATAACCAATCCTGTCATGGTATCTAGAGCTACGTGCGTGCTACCCGGGGTCTCAAATCCCAAATCTCCCCAGAGTCCACCCAGGTCAATGTCCGTAAATGAATGACCCTCCCTGGGGGTTATAATCCATAGCCTTCTTGAGAGTAAGGTACCCAACAGGGGCGACTCCACTCAGTTAGTGCTCTGTGACTACTCGGGGGTCCATCCAGGCCAACGACCCTCCCCGGAGGAGACAATCCATATATATAAGGACGGTATATGAAAAACCATTTGAAAACATTCTCAAAACCTTTCAAGGATTCACGCCCGGTCCCCATAAACCGTCATGAACTAGAAATCCATTTATGGGTCCCTGAACCGAAATCACAATCTTAAACCATAACTGGGCCCTAAGCTCGAATTCATAAATCAACTAGGCCTCGTACCCGATTCTATAAACTAAATGGGCCTCGTGCCCGATTTCGTAAACCAAATGGGCTCTTGCTCGAGACGTAAGTCAACTGGGCCTCGAGCCCGATACACAAACTAATTGGGCCTCGAGCACGGTACGTAAACCAACTGGGCCTCCAGCCCGATGCCTGGTTAAATCAAATGGACATCAAGTCCGAGAGTTCGTAAATCCAATGGATCTCGTGCCCGATTCCATATTTCAAATCCAAAATCGATTCACGAATCAATTGAGCCTCTAGCCCGAAAACGTAACTGTAACGACCCGTCCCGAATTCCAGGATTAGATTAGTGACTAATCAGGATTAGTGAGGTTAATCGGTGATTAGTTGAGCAAAATCGGACCAACGATGCAAAATGACCATTTTACCCCTATAATGGGCAAAATGTTGACTTTTCATTCGGATGGTCAAATGGACTTTGACCGACGATCGTGATAAAGTTCGTGACGTCACGAGTTCATAGACAAGTGGCACGTTCAATTCCGACATTCGAGGAAGAAGTTATGACGTTCGGAAGCTTAAGGGCATTTTGGTAATTTTGGATAAAAGGGGCAAATCTTAACTTTTTGACCGGGAGGTCCGATGGCAGAGGGACACTGACAGGCGACACGCTAAAATCAGACTACGAACGGGGAAGTTATAGGTCACGGAAGTTCGATTTCACTATGCACATACTTCGAGGCGATGCTAATTTGGCAATATCTGATTGGGCAGATATTTTGAGTGGGACCCATGGATGAGTGACAAGTGTCACTCATCCCATTGGTCAATTCCCCTAATTTGTGGATCTACTTAATTAAATATTATTATATTTATTATTTTATAATTAACCTTTTCTAAGCACTAAATCTTAGCCATTCATTCCATCCCTCAATCAATCTGCACCATCCATTTAATCCTCACTTCTCTCATCTCATCAGATAACATCACTTCATCTTTGTTCTTCTACAAACCCGAAACCCATATGCACATTTTCTCCACTTTTCTTCAAAACACAAACAAACACACCTCACCACCATTCATCCTGTGAGTTCGGGTGTAACCGTTAGAGATGATGAGGACTGAGAGACTGAGACGGAGAGCCACGACTAGGGACGGCGGTGGCCACGTTGGGGAGAGTTGACCGTGAGGTAAAAATATTCAAATTTTGGATATTGGTTTTTGGTACGTTTTAATCGATGGTTTTGATTAGAAACGGCTTCTAGGGACTTTAGGAGATGATTGGAGTGGTTTTCGGGGCTTGGACGGCTGGAATGCACGGCGGAGGAAGGTTGTCGTCGCCGTCGCCATTGACGACGTATGGAGGTACGATTTTCTTCGCACTTTAATGTTCTTTAACGTCTAAAAAGATAAGAAAAAGGATTAGGAAGGTATTAGAATGAAAAAGGGATGAAATGGACCGAAAATAGTTGACATTGGGCCTTGAATCGGTCCAGACTGGTTCGGCCGGTCCAGGAACCAGTGAACCCGGTACACGCGTTGGAGAAGATGACACTGTTCACCGTGCGTGATCTCACGCGCAGGAACCTTCCTAGGGCGCGTGGGGGCACGTGAATGGTCTTTTGGGGATGTTTTCAACACGTGAAATCTTCTATTCGATGTAATGAACATTTTGGGAATGGTTTCGTGTCAATCGGACACCGTCTCGATAATGTTCGGGGCATCAGAAACTTTCAGATCGGAATTAAAAATAGTTAAAAATTCCAGAAAATTACGGGGCTTTTGTGGGAGGTTAATTAAGTAGTTAGTAACCTTCTATTACGATTTGGACAGGTTTGTGAGTCCCGGTGATGACAATTTGTCCGGTGACGCTTACGGCACGCAAACCGACGCGACAGTATAGGACGATCTGTGAGTGGACCTTGATTTCTAAACTGTGATGCATGCATAAATGTTTTATATGGATTATGAATATGATTCTATGATGTTGAATTGGATGATTGTGATTTATATGGTTTCACGCTTTACGAGGCAATTTACGTGCTTGCACGTAAATCGAGGTTTTCCAGTTTTATACTGATTTTTCGTACTTATGATTTTGGATATGATTTCATGAAATGGTTTTGGATTTGAAAAGGTAAACTCGGGTTCGAAACCCATTTGATTCACGAACTTTCGGACTTGTGGTCCTTCTGATTTAACAAGGCATTGGGCCGGAGGCCCAATTTGGTTTACGATTCGGACCGGAGGTCCAGTTTGTATTTGGATACGGGCCTAGGGCCCAGCTATGTGTTACAAATGGTTTTTATGGTTCATGACGGTTTATGGGAACCGAAATGAACCTTGGAAAGGTTTTATGGTTCATGACGGCTTATAGGAGGGCCGGTCATGAATCCTTGAATGGTTTAAAGGAATGATTTCAAAAGGTTTTTCATATGCCATCCTTTATATATGATTGTCTCCTTCAGGGAGGGTCGTTGGCCTGGGTGGACCCCGGAGTAGTCACGGAGCACTGACTGAGTGGAGTCGCCCCCTAGTTGGGTTCCTTACTCTCAGGATGGGCATGGTTCGTTACCGCCAGGGGGGGTCATTGATCTACGGACATTGACCTGGGTGGACCCTGGAGAGACTTGGGTTTGAGACCCCGGTTAGCACGCGCGTAGCTCTATATACCGTGACAGGTTCTTAGATATGAAATATAATGGATAAACATGATTTCAATTGGTTTGGGAAATTGTGTTTTATGATGATAAATGGATTTGGGCTGAGGTCCCACATATTTTTATTATGTTCTGGTTTTCTGTAAATGGTTTTGGGCAGAAGCCCGTGTGACTTGTATTTACAGAACTTGGGGATGAGACCCTAAATATGGTTGTTTAAACATATGTGATTGGATAAATGGTTTTACTATGCATGCATGCTTTTAGTGAAGGGTATAAAGGTCTTTATAAAATGTATTTCTAAAACTTATTACTTTTTGTCCACTCACAGTCTTTCTGATTTTAATACCCTTCAGGTTGGATACGGTGTGGACTGTAGCAGAGACCGAGATATCACATGCCTCCTCCGGATCCTAGCGTACTCTGATAGCCCGGGAGGGCAAAGGTCGGAAATTTCCCTTGTCTGACACTCTGTGTCAGACGGAATCAGGGGCGTTCCTCGTTAATCCCTGGGGGATTGTGGACGGGTCCTGACAGTAACTAAATGGACTTCGAGTCTGAGGGTTTCCAAAACAAATGGGCCTCGAACCCGAGTTTACCTTTTCAAATCCCAAACCATTTTATTAAACCATTTCCAAAACCATAAGCACGTATAATCAGTGCAAAATCGTAAACCTATATTTACGTGCAAGAACGTAAATCGACTCGAAATACGTGAAACCATGTAATTCACCAATATCCAAATCAACGTCATAGAATCATATCCATAAAACATATAAAACATTTATGCACGAATCACAGTTTAGAAATCGAGGTCCACTCATAGACCGTCCTAAGCTGCTACCTCGATTCGCGTGTCGTAAGCCTCCCTGGCTAATCTGACCTCTCTGGATCATCTGGACCTATCCAAATCATATCCAAAGGTTTACTACTAACCTATAAAAGTCCATAATAAGAACCCTAAACTTTCCCAAAAAAGTCAACGTGTCCCGGACACGATTCTCGAGGTGAAAAATCTCGATTTGACCAACCTAACAATCTCCGATCACCCGGAATCACCGCTATTGGATCCGAATTATTGAAACCTTTAAAATGACATTGGGACCACCTTGAGTACTATTCACTTGCGACCCCATGCGCCTGGTCAACTCAATGTCAACGCTAAAAAGTCAACCCCCCAAAAATCAACGCTGACATCATGCTAGCATGACGTCAGCACTGATAGTCTGACATTGCCACGTGTCCAGTCCCTATTGACCCAGATCTGACATTGTCAAATCTGTCAAGGGTGACGTCACCATGATAACGTCAGCAGTCATCCCTGTCCTCTGTCGGGTTCTGCAATCGGGTCGCTGTGACCCGCGGCTTGACCCGATCGGTTCTCCGCCTTCCGACCACCAAAATGTTTCCCGTTTCTTCCATTTTGATCGTCTAATCCATCTTAAGGGATCCCTCAACCCAGAAATTGAAAACAGAGGCTGGAGATTACCTGTTGGACGACGAATAGGAAGCCCGAAATTCCCCCGCCGTTATCTCTCGTTTCCGACCACAATTTCCCTCGAATCCAAGCCCTGCGAACTTGTCCCACACCCTAGAACACAATAGGATTGGGTAGATCGATCAACACACAACAAAACACGAACTACCATTTTTAACCCGAAAACAGGGCTCTCAGGTCTGGGGCTTACCTCGCCGCCACGAGCGCCGCTGTGGCCACCGTTGAGGTCGTCTTGTAACGACCCGTCCCAAATTAGCGGGATTAATTAAGGATTAATGACAGATGAGCAAGGCTAATCAGAGAGATTAGACGAGGATTATCTGACGTTCGGTGCAAAAAGACGATTTTGCCCTTGGAATGGGCAAAACATTGACCTTTTGTTCGAACGGTCAAATAGACTTTGACCAATGACCGTGACGTAGTTCGGGATGTCACCAGTTCATAGACAGGTGGCACGTTCAATTGCGACGTTCGAGAAGGAAGTTATGACGTTCGGAAGTTTAGGGGCATTTTGGTAATTTTGGTTAAAAGGGGCAAATAGTTGACTTTTTGACCGGGATGTCCGATGGCCGAGGGTCGAGGACTATTACGTAGATAAGGACGATATGAATCCATAGACAGGCGGCACGCTGAAATCGGACTTCGAACGGGAGAGTTATAGGTCACGGAAGTTCGATTTCACTATGCATGTACTTCGAGGCGATGATGATTTGGCAAATTCTGATTGGCCAGATATTTTAGGTGGGTCCCATGGATGAGTGACAAGTGTCACTCATCCCATTGGTCCAAACCCCTAAATTGTGGATCTAAGCTAATTAAATATTAATATAATTATTATTTTATAATTAACCCACCTAACACTCAATCCTAGCCCTCCATTTCACTTAATCTCTCAAATCCTCACCCTCCATTTCTCTTCTCTCATCTGATCAAACATCATCACTTCATTCATCTTCATCTTTGTTCATCCTCACAAAAACCCGAACCCCCCCCCCCCTATATGCACATTTTCTTCATTTTCTTCAAACACACAAACACCTCCACCATCACCCTAGCTCATCCTCCTCTATGCTTGTGTGTGAACGTGAGGGAATGAGAGGAAGGAACGAGGGGCTGGACGGTGGTAGGTGACAGAGGACATGGCGGGGGAAACCCAAAACCGTAGGTAAATATTCAAAAATCCAAGTTTCAGTTTTGTAGGTTTTTAGCTAATTCTAAGGATTGGGAAATATTTCTGGGCACTCTACGAAGCTAATGATATTTTTTTCGTGGCTTGGGATGGCCTAAAACAGCCGTGAACGGCGGGGGAAGGTCTAGCCGCCATTGATGACGGATGAAGGTACGGTTTTGGGCGTTTTGTTCCGTTTTAATTAGCTAGAAAGGTTAGAAATGAGATTAGGAACATATTAGGATTAAAAGGAGATGAAATGGACCTAAAATGGACACTGAATCGGTCCGAAAACCAGAGAAAACCGAGGTTGAAGGCTGTGAACAGTAAACTGGTTCAACTGGAGGTTAGTGACGATGAACAGTGTTTTGGACCTTCTAAGGGCGCGTGAACAGTAATTTGGGGAAGTGTTCAACATATGGAATCTTTTATTCGATGTAACGAAGAATTTGGGACTAGTCTCGTGTCAATCGGACATTATTTCGATAGGATTCGGGTTGTCCGAAGGTTTAGGTTCGGTTTAAAAATAGTTAAAAATCCCGGAAAATTAGGGGGCTTTAGTGAGGGGTTAATTAACTAGTTAGTAACCCTCTAAAGTGATTTGGATAGGTTTGGATATCCCGGACATGACGGTTGACCCAGAAAGGATTACGGCGCGCATATCGAGGCAACAACGCGGACGTTCTGTGAGTGGACTTTATTTCTGAAATCGATGCATGCATAAATGTTTTATATATGTTTTAATATGTGTTTTGAGATGCCTCGAGTGCATTTTAGTGTGTGTTTACGTATGGGCACGTACTTCGAGGTTTTCGGGTTTTATATGTGCTTATACGCGTTTACGCTTTCGGTTTTCATGAAACGGTTTTGAAAAGTAAAATGACCCATGTGGTCTTGATTATTCGGGCACGAGACTCATTTGGATTTGGATTTGACTCGGGCATGAGGCCCTATTTATGACCCGTAGGTCTGAGTCGTAGTCGCGACGGGTACTGTGTGCACGGCGACGGACAACGTGACGCTCGCCTCCGGATTGGGATGCATTTTTTCCGGAGAGGTCACGATGCACGTCCGTTGTCAAGCAACCACTGGAGGCTCGACTTCGGAGTGCTGACGATTTAGAGGATCGATCGGTGGCGTATGCACCATGGTACCGAGATGGTCGCGGTAGTGATGTGTTCACGGCGACATACCAGGATTGAGAGCGGTCCTGGATTGATGGTTGCACGCATCGCTATGATCGGGATCGTGACTGACCCGGAGATATCAGGCTCGACACCCAGTTGATTCGAGTTCAGGCCCGATGCCCAGTTTATTGTGAAATCGGGCTAGAAGCCCTATTGAGTCTTACGTTCGGGCGGAAGGCCTAGTTGATTCGTGTTATCGGGCGTGAGTCCCATTTTTATGGTTTTAGTATACTGGTATGTATATACCCTCCTTATGAGCGTATTGATTGGTCTCCTCCAGCGTCGACCTGGAGAGTCACGATCCACAGATCAGAGTGGGTATCCCCATAGGGATCCCGTTCCAGGAGTGGAGGTTACTTATGATGTTGTGGTCCCGGACCAGATTCCGGATAGATGATTAGACTAGATCCAGAGAGAGAGCTCGGACTAGATCCAGAGATTGAGCCTCCCAGATGGAGATTCCTAGGAGAAGACTCAGAGTGAGACCCCGAGTAGTGTGCACACTAGATAGATATGATGACATCGTGACTATATCGTGGATGTGTTCCCTAGGGGCTGTGTGCCCCTAGTTGGCATCTTCTCCGGAAGTGCCTAGGATGGGTTATATATGTATATATGTATATGTGGATGAGTTTTCACTGAGATGGCATTGGGTTGAGACCCTCGCGTATTGGTTTTGGGCTGAGACACATATGAGATGATTTAGGGACGAGTTCCCACGTGTTTTGGTTTGGGCGGAGGTCCCAGGTATTTGATTAACGGATTTCGGGCTAAGGCCCAATAGTTTGATGGTTCATTTCGGTTTATAGGAACCGGGCATGAACCCTAGAAATGGTTTTCAAATGCATGCATATGTTTTTAATGAAGGGCATAAAGGTCTTTTATGAAGTGTTTTAAGAAAATATTTATTTTGTCCACTCACAGGTTTTATGTTTTGAATGCCCTTCAGGTTGATTGCGGATGCGGCTGTAGCAGAGACGAGACATCGCATTCCTCCTTCGGATCCTGGCGTACTCTGATAGCCTCGGTTGGGCAAAAGACGAAAATATCCCTGGTCTGACACTTCGTGTCAGACGGGAGCAGGTACGTCCCACGCTAATCCCGAGGGAATTGAGGTGGGTCCTGTTACATCTCATCTCCCTTTCCAACCTTCCTTCACACGACGTACACAAACGATGAGGTTTGAGGGTGTTTTCACCCGTTTGGGTTCCATGGGTTTACAGGGGTTCACGGTTGCCACCCACGACGGCCCTTCACCAAGGCACCGCCACACTCGTTTCACTCTACCCTTCCATTTTCATTCATGTCACACATAAAAATGATGAGGATTTAAGGGGTTAAGGTAAGGTGGGTATTCAGGTTTGGAGGGGAGAAATGAAGAAGAAGAAGAAGAAACTGATGCGGTGGGAGAAGAGAGAGAAATGAAGTGAAAATTAATATAGAATAATTAAAATAATAATAAAATAATATTTAGATCCACTTTTTAGGGGAAGTATGACACAACTCATCCCAATCCCCCCGAGATTACCGTGGAATGTGCCATGCTCCCGTCTGACACGATGTGTCAAACAAGGGATAACCTGATGCCACTACCCATTTGGGGCTTCCAGAGTGCGCAAGGATCGATGGAGGAGGCATGCGATGTCCCAGTCTCTGATGCAGTCACATCCGTGATCAACCTGAAGGGCATTAAAAATAATTAAAAGCTGTGAGTGGACGAAAAACATTAAGTTCATAAAACACATTTCACCAGACATTTATGCCTTTCATTAAAACATATGCATGTATTGAAAACCAGTAAACAAAACATTTACTCAACAAGCCATTAGTGTAACGACCCGTCCCAGAAAGTAGGGTTAGGATAGTGGTTAAGATGGGATTAGCGAGTTTAAGTGGTACTTAGTTGGGTACTTTTGGACCAATAGTGTAGAATGACGATTTTGCCCCTAGTTCGGACAAAAAGTTGACTTTTAGTTCGGGCGGTCGATTGGACTTTGACCGATGACCAGGACGTAGTTTAGGACGTCATGAATCCGTAGACAGGTGGTACGCCCGATTCCGACATCCAAGGAGGAAGTTATGATGTTCAGAAGGTTGAGGGCATAACCGTAATTTGGTTAAAATAGGGGGAATAGTTGACTTTTAGGTATGATCGGGTTTTGAGATGTTGACCTAGGATGGTTAGGTAGATCTCGTCGTCTTGAGTTCGACGACAGGCGACACGTATTTATCGGAGTTACGATGTGTGAGTTACGAGTCTAGGAAGGTAGTGGCAAAGTTGTAATATTGGTTAAAACCGAAGGGTATTTTGGTCTTTTTGCACCTAGAGATTTGTGCATCAGAGAGGGAAAATGGATGGCTGGGATTGAGCCAGTTGTGTGGGAGATTGAAAGGAAGCTGGTGAGCTTGTTGAGAAGTGCAGCGGCGTCGAGGCAGCGTCTGAGGCATAGGAGTCGTGAGAGGGATCCCGAACTGTTTATCTTTCCGCGTGCGTGTATCTAGTTTATTGGTTTTATTCCTTGTGTATTTGGGACTATGCTCTGTAAACTTTTAACTTCGGGTTGTATTGTATAGTTTCTCCTGCGTCTGACTGAATACTTTGGTGGTTACGTGTGAGTTTTACTTTGGTGTTGTGTCGGGGAGTCAGACGGGAGCAGGATTTACCTCGGGTTTTGGGGTGAAACCGGGGTTGGTCCTGACAATTGGTATCAGAGCATAGGTTTGTCGAGTTTGTCGAGTTTGTCGAGTTTGTTGGTTTGTGAGGTTGTTTGACTGTTTCTATGCCTCTTTCAGCATACGGTTGACGATGCCTCCGAGACGTGGACCCTCTCCACGACCTGAAGACGAAGTAGCAAGAGAGACTGAGAGCGCTACTATTGAGCGAGCCCAGCGGCTTGGGGCTACTACTTTTAGTGGTGGGGCTGATCCTGAGGAAGCCCAGAGGTGGATTACGAGACTTGAGCGGATCTTTGCAGTGGTGCATTGCCCGCCGGAGGAGCGAGTGTTACTAGCTACGTTTTTATTGGATGGTGCGGCGTACGAGTGGTGGTATACCCTCGAGTTGTCTGGCTGGGATGCCCACACGGTGACTTGGGAGATGTTTCGGGAGAGATTCCTGGAACAGTATTACCCTCGTTCTTTCTGAGATGCCAAGGAGGCTGAGTTTCTGCAGCTTCAACTAGGGAATCTGAGTGTGGTTGAGTACGAACAGAAGTTCCAGATGTTGTCTCGGTTTGCTCCTTCGTTTGTGGCCACTGAAGCCGAGAAGTGCCGTAGGTTTGAGTTAGGCCTGCGAGGTGAGATTCGAGCCATAGTGATGGCTGGATCGTTCACTACCCTCCGAGAGTTGTCGGACGCTGCGGTGAGGGTTGAGGCTAGCTTGCCGGTGCGACGCCGGGAGCCACCTTTTCCGGGAGCTTCGAGTCTGAGGACACCGAAGAGAGGTAACTTCAGTGGAGCGTCGTCGTCGGGCGATGATCGTTTTGTTAGACCTGGTGGTTTCCAGAGTTTAGGATTTCGGGGTTACCGAGCACAGCCGACTCCACAAGCTAGTGCGACGTCTGTTGCGTCGACGGGGCGATCGAATGGTCCTGGTCAGGATGTGTGTTTCTACTGCGGAGTGCGAGGTCACTTTCGACGTGAGTGTCCACTGTTGCCACAGGAAGGTGGTGTAGGCTGAGGAGTGGCGGAGCCTGGACAGAGTACAGCGTCAGGGACAACTAGCACTAGAGGAGGTGGTGGTGCCACTAGTAGTTCGAGGGGACGTGGTAGAGCGTCGGGAGCTCAGGCCCGAGTGTTCTCGATGACCCAGCAGGAGGTTCAGTCAGCACCCGGTGCATGGACAGGTACTTGTACTATTCTTTGATTGTGTTGTACTTAGTTTTGTTGTTGTAGGATCCCAGGGTAGAGTCTAGGATACTCCCTAGGTGATCTGGAGTGTTACGGTGAGTTTCGTTGAAGGATGACGGAAGGAATAGGAAATGAGTGAGTATAACTTATCGATATGAGGTTATTGAAGGAAGAGAACCCACAATCTAGAGTTTGCCTTTAGGACTTTGTCGATTTATTCTGATAAGTAGTAGCCGAGGGAGTAAGCTAATAGATAGGTTTTGTTCTGGGTTAGGATTCGAGTTGGTTTTGGGAAGGTGAGGTGGTAGTACGTGAGGATGTACTCTATGAATTCTATTGGGTACTCCATATGAGGTATTTTAAAATACCTTTGTTTTCTGTTCATAGAGTTTCCCTTGCGTACACCATACAGTTGTGAGGTACGGAGAGAGGGCTAGACGTGGTACACTGGTAGTTGGGGATGGTGTGAAATACCCAAGGTGGAGATGATAGACAGGAAACCTAGGAGAAATTGTTGTTGACCTAGAGTGGATTACCAGGTAGGAGACCTCTAGTGTTGGGAAGTAGCTGTGGAATTTCGGGGACGAAATTCTTTTTAGGTGGGTAGATTGTAACGACCCGTCCCAGAAAGTAGGGTTAAGATAGTGGTTAAGATGGGATTAGTGAGTTTAAGTGGTACTTAGTTGGGTACTTTTGAACCAATAGTGTAGAATGACGATTTTGCCCCTAGTTCGGGCAAAAAGTTGACTTTTAGTTCGGGCGGTCGATTGGACTTTGACCGATGACCAGGACGTAGTTTAGGACATCATGAATCCGTAGACAGGTGGTACGCCCGATTCCGACATCCGAGGAGGAAGTTATGATGTTCGGAAGGTTGAGGGCATAACCGTAATTTGGTTAAAATAAGGGGAATAGTTGACTTTTTGGTATGATTGGGTTTTGAGATGTTGACCTAGGATGGTTAGGTAGATCTCGTCGTCCTGAGTTCGACGACAGGCGGCACGTCTTTATCGGAGTTACGATGTGTGAGTTACGGGTCTAGGAAGGTAGTGGCAAAGTTGTAATATTGGTTAAAACCAAAGGGTATTTTGGTCTTTTTGCACTTGGAGATTTGTGCATCAAAGAGGGAAAATGGATGGCTGGGATTGAGCCAGTTGTGCGGGAGATTGAAAGGAAGCTGGTGAGCTTGTTGAGAAGTGCAGCGGCGTCGAGGCAGCGTCTGAGGCATAGGAGTCGTGAGAGGGATCCCGAACTGTTTATCTTTCCGCGTGCGTGTATCTAGTTTATTGGTTTTATTCCCTGTGTATTTGGGACTATGCTCTGTAAACTTTTAACTTCAGGTTGTATTGTATAGTTTCTCCTGCGTCTGACTGAGTACTTTGGTGGTTACGTGTGAGTTTTACTTTGGTGTTGTGTCGGGGAGTCAGACAGGAGCAGGATTTACCTCGGGTTTCGGGGTGAAACCGGGGTGGGTCCTGACAATTAGGGCCTTAGCCCAAAATCCATAACCCAAAACCAAGTGTAGGAACTCAGCCCAAAACTGTATAATACCAAATCTGTAAATACAAAACCAAGTGGGCCACTGCCCAAATCCATAAACACAAATCCAACCGAAAAACCATTTCATAGATCCAATAGTCCATATTTACCACATAACCATCTCCGGCATCCCAGATGCCTAGCGTCCCAGACGCTTGACGCCCCAGACGTCATATCTCACGGTATAAGCAACGCGTGCTGCCCGGAGTATCTCCGGGTCTATATTTCTGACATCCCATATGTCTGACGTCCCAGACGTCTAATCATAGCAATCCTGCTCCTGAGTCATTATACGGTCCGGTAGCTCCGTATAATGACCTCTCACAGGCAATGCAACGTGACTTCCCCAGTGTCCCAGACACCTGGAGGAAACCATCACATATCCTCGTATCAAGATGGTATATGGAAAACAGTTTTATCAAATCATATCACAACAGTTCAATGGGCCCTGCCCGAAATCTCCATAAAACATCACAATTCCATTTAGGGTCCCCGACCTGAAATCACGTTTATGAAACATAGGGTCCCAAACCCGAAATCACATTTATAACCCAACTAGGCCTCATGCCCAATTCTGTAAACCACTGGGCCCACGACCTGAATTCGTAAATCAACTGGGCCCCTGACCCAATTTCGTAAATCAACTAGGCCCCTAGGCCCGATAATATAACTCAAATGGGTCTCAACTCGATTCCGTAAACAACTGGGTCCTTGGCCCGATAATATAAAGCAATTGGGCCCCCGACCCAATTACGTAACTCAAATAGACTCCAAGTCCGAGGTTTCCAAAAGGATTGGGCCTCATGCCCGAGTTCATCTTTCCAATTTCAAAACCATTTCATCACATTATTCATGAAACCACAAGCACGTAAAACCACAATAACATCGCCAGCCTCGATATACCTGCAATACGGAAAACATCTCGAAATACATGCAACATCCGCAAAATCAATAATCACAATCATCATCATGGAAATCACTTATATAAAACATATACCATAGTTAGGCATGCATAGTATTTATAAAACCAAAGTCCACTCACAGACCGTCCAACGCTGCCGCCTCGATACCCGTGCCATAAGCCTTCCCGGGCTAATCCGACATCTTCGAGTCATCCTAACCTATCCAAATCATAGCCAAAGGTTACTACTAACCTATACAAGTCCATATTAAGAACCCTAAACTTTCCCGGAAAAGTCAACGTGTCCCGTACACGTTTCTCGAGGTGAAAAACCTCGATTTGACCAACTTAACGATCTCCGATAGACCCGAAACCACCGTCATTGGATCCGGACCGTCGAAACCTTTAAAATGATCATGGTCCCACCTAAAAATACGCTCACATGCGCCCCCACGCGCGAGTCAAAGTTCTAGTGACACTTGTCACTCACCCATGGGTCCCAATTAAATATCTGGCCAATCAGATATTGCCACCTAATCCTTGCCTCGCAATGCGTGCATAGTGCAATCGAACTTCCGTGAACCATAACTTTCCCATTCGACGTCCGATTTCAGCGTGTCGCCTGTCTATGTAACGGTCCTCGGCCCTCGGCCATTGAACCTCCCAAGTCAAAAGTCAACATTTTGCCCACGATTAGGGGCAAAACGGTCATTTTACGTTGTTCGTCCGATTTCGCTCAACTAATCACCGATTAACCTCACTAATCCTTGACTAGTCACTAATTTAATCCTGAAATTCGAGACGGGTCGTTACAATGCATATCTAAACTCTTAGCCTAATATATCTATCCTTACCCTTGTTCTAAAGACTTGGTTGCATATTTCAAAACTAGCATACATGAAGATGGCATGAAGATGTTTTATTCAAGGTGATGATGTGTGTATAGGGGTAGACTTGTCCAAATTACTTGATGCATTGTGTGATTGCCGAAATAAATAAAATAATAAAAAAAGATTGAAAACAATAAAAGAAAAAAAAAGGTGAAAAAAAAGAAAAAACATTAGATGACTGAGAGCAAGAAAGTGTTTAAAAGAAAAAAAAAAATGTTTAGCTCTGTGGCAACATGTTTTGAATGTCGGTATTTGGATTGATTGCAAGATGAAATTCGGCTCCCATTCTTCCCATATGCTCTTGGCGACGTTTTGGAAGAAGATGTGCTCGTAATTGATTAAGTTTTGGTGCCCTGACTAAGTCTTTGGAATTTTCTTTACCACCACATATCCAAAATTCGAATGCTTTAGCACTAGCCCCATTACAACCCATGATTAAAGACCTTTATGATCCATGAGATGAGTATCATTTGATCTGTTGAGTAAATACAAATGCATAAAGGTATCCATGAGATGAGGTCCCAGGTATTTGATTAACGGATTTCGGGCTAAGGCCCAATAGTTTGATGGTTCATTTCGGTTTATAGGAACCGGGCATGAACCCTAGAAATGGTTTTCAAATGCATGCATATGTTTTTAATGAAGGGCATAAAGGTCTTTTATGAAGTGTTTTAAGAAAATATTTATTTTGTCCACTCACAGGTTTTATGTTTTGAATGCCCTTCAGGTTGATTGCGGATGCGGCTGTAGCAGAGACGAGACATCGCATTCCTCCTTCGGATCCTGGCGTACTCTGATAGCCTCGGTTGGGCAAAAGACGAAAATATCCCTGGTCTGACACTTCGTGTCAGACGGGAGCAGGTACGTCCCACGCTAATCCCGAGGGAATTGAGGTGGGTCCTGTTACATCTCATCTCCCTTTCCAACCTTCCTTCACACGACGTACACAAACGATGAGGTTTGAGGGTGTTTTCACCCGTTTGGGTTCCATGGGTTTACAGGGGTTCACGGTTGCCACCCACGACGGCCCTTCACCAAGGCACCGCCACACTCGTTTCACTCTACCCTTCCATTTTCATTCATGTCACACATAAAAATGATGAGGATTTAAGGGGTTAAGGTAAGGTGGGTATTCAGGTTTGGAGGGGAGAAATGAAGAAGAAGAAGAAGAAACTGATGCGGTGGGAGAAGAGAGAGAAATGAAGTGAAAATTAATATAGAATAATTAAAATAATAATAAAATAATATTTAGATCCACTTTTTAGGGGAAGTATGACACAACTCATCCCAATCCCCCCGAGATTACCGTGGAATGTGCCATGCTCCCGTCTGACACGATGTGTCAAACAAGGGATAACCTGATGCCACTACCCATTTGGGGCTTCCAGAGTGCTCAAGGATCGATGGAGGAGGCATGCGATGTTCCAGTCTCTGATGCAGTCACATCCGTGATCAACCTGAAGGGCATTAAAAATAATTAAAAGCTGTGAGTGGACGAAAAACATTAAGTTCATAAAACACATTTCACCAGACATTTATGCCTTTCATTAAAACATATGCATGTATTGAAAACCAGTAAACAAAACATTTACTCAACAAGCCATTAGTGTAACGACCCGTCCCAGAAAGTAGGGTTAGGATAGTGGTTAAGATGGGATTAGCGAGTTTAAGTGTACTTAGTTGGGTACTTTTGGACCAATAGTGTAGAATGACGATTTTTCCCCTAGTTCGGACAAAAAGTTGACTTTTAGTTCGGGCGGTCGATTGGACTTTGACCGATGACCAGGACGTAGTTTAGGACGTCATGAATCCGTAAACAGGTGGTACGCCCGATTCCGACATCCAAGGAGGAAGTTATGATGTTCAGAAGGTTGAGGGCATAACCGTAATTTGGTTAAAATAGGGGGAATAGTTGACTTTTTGGTATGATCGGGTTTTGAGATGTTGACCTAGGATGGTTAGATAGATCTCGTCGTCTTGAGTTCGACGACAGGCGGCACGTATTTATCGGAGTTACAATGTGTGAGTTACGAGTCTAGGAAGGTAGTGGCAAAGTTGTAATATTGGTTAAAACCGAAGGGTATTTTGGTCTTTTTGCACCTAGAGATTTGTGCATCAGAGAGGGAAAATGGATGGCTGGGATTGAGCCAGTTGTGTGGGAGATTGAAAGGAAGCTGGTGAGCTTGTTGAGAAGTGCAGCGGCGTCGAGGCAGCGTCTGAGGCATAGGAGTCGTGACAGGGATCCCGAACTGTTTATCTTTCTGCGTGCGTGTATCTAGTTTATTGGTTTTATTCCTTGTGTATTTGGGACTATGCTCTGTAAACTTTTAACTTCGGGTTGTATTGTATAGTTTCTCCTGCGTCTGACTGAATACTTTGGTGGTTACGTGTGAGTTTTACTTTGGTGTTGTGTCGGGGAGTCAGACGGGAGCAGGATTTACCTCGGGTTTTGGGGTGAAACCGGGGTTGGTCCTGACAATTGGTATCAGAGCATAGGTTTGTCGAGTTTGTCGAGTTTGTCGAGTTTGTTGGTTTGTGAGGTTGTTTGACTGTTTCTATGCCTCTTTCAGCGTGCGGTTGACGATGCCTCCGAGACGTGGACCCTCTCCACGACCTGAAGACGAAGTAGCAAGAGAGACTGAGAGCGCTACTATTGAGCGAGCCCAGCGGCTTGGGGCTACTACTTTTAGTGGTGGGGCTGATCCTGAGGAAGCCCAGAGGTGGATTACGAGACTTGAGCGGATCTTTGCAGTGGTGCATTGCCCGCCGGAGGAGCGAGTGTTACTAGCTACGTTTTTATTGGATGGTGCGGCGTACGAGTGGTGGTATACCCTCGAGTTGTCTGGCTGGGATGCCCACACGGTGACTTGGGAGATGTTTCGGGAGAGATTCCTGGAACAGTATTACCCTCGTTCTTTCTGAGATGCCAAGGAGGCTGAGTTTCTGCAGCTTCAACTAGGGAATCTGAGTGTGGTTGAGTACGAACAGAAGTTCCAGATGTTGTCTCGGTTTGCTCCTTCGTTTGTGGCCACTGAAGCCGAGAAGTGCCGTAGGTTTGAGTTAGGCCTGCGAGGTGAGATTCGAGCCATAGTGATGGCTGGATCGTTCACTACCCTCCGAGAGTTGTCGGACGCTGCGGTGAGGGTTGAGGCTAGCTTGCCGGTGCGACGCCGGGAGCCACCTTTTCCGGGAGCTTCGAGTCTGAGGACACCGAAGAGAGGTAACTTCAGTGGAGCGTCGTCGTCGGGCGATGATCGTTTTGTTAGACCTGGTGGTTTCCAGAGTTTAGGATTTCGGGGTTACCGAGCACAACCGACTCCACAAGCTAGTGCGACGTCTGTTGCGTCGACGGGGCGATCGAATGGTCCTGGTCAGGATGTGTGTTTCTACTGCGGAGTGCGAGGTCACTTTCGACGTGAGTGTCCACTGTTGCCATAGGAAGGTGGTGTAGGCTGAGGAGTGGCGGAGCCTGGACAGAGTACAGCGTCAGGGACAACTAGCACTAGAGGAGGTGGTGGTGCCACTAGTAGTTCGAGGGGACGTGGTAGAGCGTCGGGAGCTCAGGCCCGAGTGTTCTCGATGACCCAGCAGGAGGTTCAGTCAGCACCCGGTGCATGGACAGGTACTTGTACTATTCTTTGATTGTGTTGTACTTAGTTTTGTTGTTGTAGGATCCCAGGGTAGAGTCTAGTATACTCCCTAGGTGATCTGGAGTGTTACGGTGAGTTTCGTTGAAGGATGACGGAAGGAATAGGAAATGAGTGAGTATAACTTATCGATATGAGGTTATTGAAGGAAGAGAACCCACAATCTAGAGTTTGCCTTTAGGACTTTGTCGATTTATTCTGATAAGTAGTAGCCGAGGGAGTAAGCTAATAGATAGGTTTTGTTCTGGGTTAGGATTCGAGTTGGTTTTGGGAAGGTGAGGTGGTAGTACGTGAGGATGTACTCTATGAATTCTATTGGGTACTCCATATGAGGTATTTTAAAATACCTTTGTTTTCTGTTCATAGAGTTTCCCTTGCGTACACCATACAGTTGTGAGGTACGGAGAGAGGGCTAGACGTGGTACACTGGTAGTTGGGGATGGTGTGAAATACCCAAGGTGGAGATGATAGACAGGAAACCTAGGAGAAATTGTTGTTGACCTAGAGTGGATTACCAGGTAGGAGACCTCTAGTGTTGGGAAGTAGCTGTGGAATTTCGGGGACGAAATTCTTTTTAGGTGGGTAGATTGTAACGACCCGTCCCAGAAAGTAGGGTTAGGATAGTGGTTAAGATGGGATTAGTGAGTTTAAGTGGTACTTAGTTGGGTACTTTTGAACCAATAGTGTAGAATGACGATTTTGCCCCTAGTTCGGGCAAAAAGTTGACTTTTAGTTCGGGCGGTCGATTGGACTTTGACCGATGACCAGGACGTAGTTTAGGACATCATGAATCCGTAGACAGGTGGTACGCCCGATTCCGACATCCGAGGAGGAAGTTATGATGTTCGGAAGGTTGAGGGCATAACCGTAATTTGGTTAAAATAAGGGGAATAGTTGACTTTTTGGTATGATTGGGTTTTGAGATGTTGACCTAGGATGGTTAGGTAGATCTCGTCGTCCTGAGTTCGACGACAGGCGGCACGTCTTTATCGGAGTTACGATGTGTGAGTTACGGGTCTAGGAAGGTAGTGGCAAAGTTGTAATATTGGTTAAAACCAAAGGGTATTTTGGTCTTTTTGCACTTGGAGATTTGTGCATCAAAGAGGGAAAATGGATGGCTGGGATTGAGCCAGTTGTGCGGGAGATTGAAAGGAAGCTGGTGAGCTTGTTGAGAAGTGCAGCGGCGTCGAGGCAGCGTCTGAGGCATAGGAGTCGTGAGAGGGATCCCGAACTGTTTATCTTTCCGCGTGCGTGTATCTAGTTTATTGGTTTTATTCCCTGTGTATTTGGGACTATGCTCTGTAAACTTTAAACTTCAGGTTGTATTGTATAGTTTCTCCTGCGTCTGACTGAGTACTTTGGTGGTTACGTGTGAGTTTTACTTTGGTGTTGTGTCGGGGAGTCAGACAGGAGCAGGATTTACCTCGGGTTTCGGGGTGAAACCGGGGTGGGTCCTGACAATTAGGGCCTTAGCCCAAAATCCATAACCCAAAACCAAGTGTAGGAACTCAGCCCAAAACTGTATAATACCAAATCTGTAAATACAAAACCAAGTGGGCCACTGCCCAAATCCATAAACACAAATCCAACCGAAAAACCATTTCATAGATCCAATAGTCCATATTTACCACATAACCATCTCCGGCATCCCAGATGCCTAGCGTCCCAGACGCTTGACGCCCCAGACGTCATATCTCACGGTATAAGCAACGCGTGCTGCCCGGAGTATCTCCGGGTCTATATTTCTGACATCCCATATGTCTGACGTCCCAGACGTCTAATCATAGCAATCCTGCTCCTGAGTCATTATACGGTCCGGTAGCTCCGTATAATGACCTCTCACAGGCAATGCAACGTGACTTCCCCAGTGTCCCAGACACCTGGAGGAAACCATCACATATCCTCGTATCAAGATGGTATATGGAAAACAGTTTTATCAAATCATATCACAACAGTTCAATGGGCCCTGCCCGAAATCTCCATAAAACATCACAATTCCATTTAGGGTCCCCGACCTGAAATCACGTTTATGAAACATAGGGTCCCAAACCCGAAATCACATTTATAACCCAACTAGGCCTCATGCCCAATTCTGTAAACCACTGGGCCCACGACCTGAATTCGTAAATCAACTGGGCCCCTGACCCAATTTCGTAAATCAACTAGGCCCCTAACCTAATTTTGTAAATCAACTGGGCCCTTGGCCCGATAATATAACTCAAATGGGTCTCAACTCGATTCCGTAAACAACTGGGTCCTTGGCCCGATAATATAAAGCAATTGGGCCCCCGACCCAATTACGTAACTCAAATAGACTCCAAGTCCGAGGTTTCCAAAAGGATTGGGCCTCATGCCCGAGTTCATCTTTCCAATTTCAAAACCATTTCATCACATTATTCATGAAACCACAAGCACGTAAAACCACAATAACATCGCCAGCCTCGATATACCTGCAATACGGAAAACATCTCGAAATACATGCAACATCCGCAAAATCAATAATCACAATCATCATCATGGAAATCACTTATATAAAACATATACCATAGTTAGGCATGCATAGTATTTATAAAACCAAAGTCCACTCACAGACCGTCCAACGCTGCCGCCTCGATACCCGTGCCATAAGCCTTCCCGGGCTAATCCGACATCTTCGAGTCATCCTAACCTATCCAAATCATAGCCAAAGGTTACTACTAACCTATACAAGTCCATATTAAGAACCCTAAACTTTCCCGGAAAATTCAACGTGTCCCGTACACGTTTCTCGAGGTGAAAAACCTCGATTTGACCAACTTAACGATCTCCGATAGACCCGAAACCACCGTCATTGGATCCGGACCGTCGAAACCTTTAAAATGATCATGGTCCCACCTAAAAATACGCTCACATGCGCCCCCACGCGCGAGTCAAAGTTCTAGTGACACTTGTCACTCACCCATGGGTCCCAATTAAATATCTGGCCAATCAGATATTGCCACCTAATCCTTGCCTCGCAATGCGTGCATAGTGCAATCGAACTTCCGTGAACCATAACTTTCCCATTCGACGTCCGATTTCAGCGTGTCGCCTGTCTATGTAACGGTCCTCGGCCCTCGGCCATTGAACCTCCCAAGTCAAAAGTCAACATTTTGCCCACGATTAGGGGCAAAACGGTCATTTTACGTTGTTCGTCCGATTTCGCTCAACTAATCACCGATTAACCTCACTAATCCTTGACTAGTCACTAATTTAATCCTGAAATTCGAGACGGGTCGTTACAATGCATATCTAAACTCTTAGCCTAATATATCTATCCTTACCCTTGTTCTAAAGACTTGGTTGCATATTTCAAAACTAGCATACATGAAGATGGCATGAAGATGTTTTATTCAAGGTGATGATGTGTGTATAGGGGTAGACTTGTCCAAATTACTTGATGCATTGTGTGATTGCCGAAATAAATAAAATAATAAAAAAAGATTGAAAACAATAAAAGAAAAAAAAAGGTGAAAAAAAAGAAAAAACAATAGATGACTGAGAGCAAGAAAGTGTTTAAAAGAAAAAAAAATGTTTAGCTCTGTGGTAACATGTTTTGAATGTCGGTATTTGGATTGATTGCAAGATGAAATTCGGCTCCCATTCTTCCCATATGCTCTTGGCGACGTTTTGGAAGAAGATGTGCTCGTAATTGATTAAGTTTTGGTGCCCTGACTAAGTCTTTGGAATTTTCTTTACCACCACATATCCAAAATTCGAATGCTTTAGCACTAGCCCCATTACAACCCATGATTAAAGACCTTTATGATCCATGAGATGAGTATCATTTGATCTGTTGAGTAAATACAAATGCATAAAGGTATCCATGAGATGAGGTCCCAGGTATTTGATTAACGGATTTCGGGCTAAGGCCCAATAGTTTGATGGTTCATTTCGGTTTATAGGAACCGGGCATGAACCCTAGAAATGGTTTTCAAATGCATGCATATGTTTTTAATGAAGGGCATAAAGGTCTTTTATGAAGTGTTTTAAGAAAATATTTATTTTTTCCACTCACAGGTTTTATGTTTTGAATGCCCTTCAGGTTGATTGCGGATGCGGCTGTAGCAGAGACGAGACATCGCATTCCTCCTTCGGATCCTGGCGTACTCTGATAGCCTCGGTTGGGCAACAGACGAAAATATCCCTGGTCTGACACTTCGTGTCAGACGGGAGCAGGTACTTTCCACGCTAATCCCGAGGGAATTGAGGTGGGTCCTGTTACATCTCATCTCCCTTTCCAACCTTCCTTCACACGACGTACACAAACGATGAGGTTTGAGGGTGTTTTCACCCGTTTGGGTTCCATGGGTTTACAGGGGTTCACGGTTGCCACCCACGACGGCCCTTCACCAAGGCACCGCCACACTCGTTTCACTCTACCCTTCCATTTTCATTCATGTCACACATAAAAATGATGAGGATTTAAGGGGTTAAGGTAAGGTGGGTATTCAGGTTTGGAGGGGAGAAATGAAGAAGAAGAAGAAGAAACTGATGCGGTGGGAGAAGAGAGAGAAATGAAGTGAAAATTAATATAGAATAATTAAAATAATAATAAAATAATATTTAGATCCACTTTTTAGGGGAAGTATGACACAACTCATCCCAATCCCCCCGAGATTACCGTGGAATGTGCCATGCTCCCGTCTGACACGATGTGTCAAACAAGGGATAACCTGATGCCACTACCCATTTGGGGCTTCCAGAGTGCGCAAGGATCGATGGAGGAGGCATGCGATGTCCCAGTCTCTGATGCAGTCACATCCGTGATCAACCTGAAGGGCATTAAAAATAATTAAAAGCTGTGAGTGGACGAAAAACATTAAGTTCATAAAACACATTTCACCAGACATTTATGCCTTTCATTAAAACATATGCATGTATTGAAAACCAGTAAACAAAACATTTACTCAACAAGCCATTAGTGTAACGACCCGTCCCAGAAAGTAGGGTTAGGATAGTGGTTAAGATGGGATTAGCGAGTTTAAGTGTACTTAGTTGGGTACTTTTGGACCAATAGTGTAGAATGACGATTTTTCCCCTAGTTCGGACAAAAAGTTGACTTTTAGTTCGGGCGGTCGATTGGACTTTGACCGATGACCAGGACGTAGTTTAGGACGTCATGAATCCGTAGACAGGTGGTACGCCCGATTCCGACATCCAAGGAGGAAGTTATGATGTTCAGAAGGTTGAGGGCATAACCGTAATTTGGTTAAAATAGGGGGAATAGTTGACTTTTTGGTATGATCGGGTTTTGAGATGTTGACCTAGGATGGTTAGGTAGATCTCGTCGTCTTGAGTTCGACGACAGGCGGCACGTATTTATCGGAGTTACAATGTGTGAGTTACGAGTCTAGGAAGGTAGTGGCAAAGTTGTAATATTGGTTAAAACCGAAGGGTATTTTGGTCTTTTTGCACCTAGAGATTTGTGCATCAGAGAGGGAAAATGGATGGCTGGGATTGAGCCAGTTGTGTGGGAGATTGAAAGGAAGCTGGTGAGCTTGTTGAGAAGTGCAGCGGCGTCGAGGCAGCGTCTGAGGCATAGGAGTCGTGAGAGGGATCCCGAACTGTTTATCTTTCCGCGTGCGTGTATCTAGTTTATTGGTTTTATTCCTTGTGTATTTGGGACTATGCTCTGTAAACTTTTAACTTCGGGTTGTATTGTATAGTTTCTCCTGCGTCTGACTGAATACTTTGGTGGTTACGTGTGAGTTTTACTTTGGTGTTGTGTCGGGGAGTCAGACGGGAGCAGGATTTACCTCGGGTTTTGGGGTGAAACCGGGGTTGGTCCTGACAATTGGTATCAGAGCATAGGTTTGTCGAGTTTGTCGAGTTTGTCGAGTTTGTTGGTTTGTGAGGTTGTTTGACTGTTTCTATGCCTCTTTCAGCGTGCGGTTGACGATGCCTCCGAGACGTGGACCCTCTCCACGACCTGAAGACGAAGTAGCAAGAGAGACTGAGAGCGCTACTATTGAGCGAGCCCAGCGGCTTGGGGCTACTACTTTTAGTGGTGGGGCTGATCCTGAGGAAGCCCAGAGGTGGATTACGAGACTTGAGCGGATCTTTGCAGTGGTGCATTGCCCGCCGGAGGAGCGAGTGTTACTAGCTACGTTTTTATTGGATGGTGCGGCGTACGAGTGGTGGTATACCCTCGAGTTGTCTGGCTGGGATGCCCACACGGTGACTTGGGAGATGTTTCGGGAGAGATTCCTGGAACAGTATTACCCTCGTTCTTTCTGAGATGCCAAGGAGGCTGAGTTTCTGCAGCTTCAACTAGGGAATCTGAGTGTGGTTGAGTACGAACAGAAGTTCCAGATGTTGTCTCGGTTTGCTCCTTCGTTTGTGGCCACTGAAGCCGAGAAGTGCCGTAGGTTTGAGTTAGGCCTGCGAGGTGAGATTCGAGCCATAGTGATGGCTGGATCGTTCACTACCCTCCGAGAGTTGTTGGACGCTGCGGTGAGGGTTGAGGCTAGCTTGCCGGTGCGACGCCGGGAGCCACCTTTTCCGGGAGCTTCGAGTCTGAGGACACCGAAGAGAGGTAACTTCAGTGGAGCGTCGTCGTCGGGCGATGATCGTTTTGTTAGACCTGGTGGTTTCCAGAGTTTAGGATTTCGGGGTTACCGAGCACAGCCGACTCCACAAGCTAGTGCGACGTCTGTTGCGTCGACGGGGCGATCGAATGGTCCTGGTCGGGATGTGTGTTTCTACTGCGGAGTGCGAGGTCACTTTCGACGTGAGTGTCCACTGTTGCCACAGGAAGGTGGTGTAGGCTGAGGAGTGGCGGAGCCTGGACAGAGTACAGCGTCAGGGACAACTAGCACTAGAGGAGGTGGTGGTGCCACTAGTAGTTTGAGGGGACGTGGTAGAGCGTCGGGAGCTCAGGCCCGAGTGTTCTCGATGACCCAGCAGGAGGTTCAGTCAGCACCCGGTGCATGGACAGGTACTTGTACTATTCTTTGATTGTGTTGTACTTAGTTTTGTTGTTGTAGGATCCCAGGGTAGAGTCTAGGATACTCCCTAGGTGATCTGGAGTGTTACGGTGAGTTTCGTTGAAGGATGACGGAAGGAATAGGAAATGAGTGAGTATAACTTATCGATATGAGGTTATTGAAGGAAGAGAACCCACAATCTAGAGTTTGCCTTTAGGACTTTGTCGATTTATTCCGATAAGTAGTAGCCGAGGGAGTAAGCTAATAGATAGGTTTTGTTCTGGGTTAGGATCCGAGTTGGTTTTGGGAAGGTGAGGTGGTAGTACGTGAGGATGTACTCTATGAATTCTATTGGGTACTCCATATGAGGTATTTTAAAATACCTTTGTTTTCTGTTCATAGAGTTTCCCTTGCGTACACCATACAGTTGTGAGGTACGGAGAGAGGGCTAGACGTGGTACACTGGTAGTTGGGGATGGTGTGAAATACCCAAGGTGGAGATGATAGACAGGAAACCTAGGAGAAATTGTTGTTGACCTAGAGTGGATTACCAGGTAGGAGACCTCTAGTGTTGGGAAGTAGCTGTGGAATTTCGGGGACGAAATTCTTTTTAGGTGGGTAGATTGTAACGACCCGTCCCAGAAAGTAGGGTTAGGATAGTGGTTAAGATGGGATTAGTGAGTTTAAGTGGTACTTAGTTGGGTACTTTTGAACCAATAGTGTAGAATGACGATTTTGCCCCTAGTTCGGGCAAAAAGTTGACTTTTAGTTCGGGCGGTCGATTGGACTTTGACCGATGACCAGGACGTAGTTTAGGACATCATGAATCCGTAGACAGGTGGTACGCCCGATTCCGACATCCGAGGAGGAAGTTATGATGTTCGGAAGGTTGAGGGCATAACCGTAATTTGGTTAAAATAAGGGGAATAGTTGACTTTTTGGTATGATTGGGTTTTGAGATGTTGACCTAGGATGGTTAGGTAGATCTCGTCGTCCTGAGTTCGACGACAGGCGGCACGTCTTTATCGGAGTTACGATGTGTGAGTTACGGGTCTAGGAAGGTAGTGGCAAAGTTGTAATATTGGTTAAAACCAAAGGGTATTTTGGTCTTTTTGCACTTGGAGATTTGTGCATCAAAGAGGGAAAATGGATGGCTGGGATTGAGCCAGTTGTGCGGGAGATTGAAAGGAAGCTGGTGAGCTTGTTGAGAAGTGCAGCGGCGTCGAGGCAGCGTCTGAGGCATAGGAGTCGTGAGAGGGATCCCGAACTGTTTATCTTTCCGCGTGCGTGTATCTAGTTTATTGGTTTTATTCCCTGTGTATTTGGGACTATGCTCTGTAAACTTTTAACTTCAGGTTGTATTGTATAGTTTCTCCTGCGTCTGACTGAGTACTTTGGTGGTTACGTGTGAGTTTTACTTTGGTGTTGTGTCGGGGAGTCAGACGGGAGCAGGATTTACCTCGGGTTTCGGGGTGAAACCGGGGTGGGTCCTGACAATTAGGGCCTTAGCCCAAAATCCATAACCCAAAACCAAGTGTAGGAACTCAGCCCAAAACTGTATAATACCAAATCTGTAAATACAAAACCAAGTGGGCCACTGCCCAAATCCATAAACACAAATCCAACCGAAAAACCATTTCATAGATCCAATAGTCCATATTTACCACATAACCATCTCCGGCATCCCAGATGCCTAGCGTCCCAGACGCTTGACGCCCCAGACGTCATATCTCACGGTATAAGCAACGCGTGCTGCCTGGAGTATCTCCGGGTCTATATTTCTGACATCCCATATGTCTGACGTCCCAGACGTCTAATCATAGCAATCCTGCTCCTGAGTCATTATACGGTCCGGTAGCTCCGTATAATGACCTCTCACAGGCAATGCAACGTGACTTCCCCAGTGTCCCAGACACCTGGAGGAAACCATCACATATCCTCATATCAAGATGGTATATGGAAAACAGTTTTATCAAATCATATCACAACATTTCAATGGGCCCTGCTCGAAATCTCCATAAAACATCACAATTCCATTTAGGGTCCCCGACCTGAAATCACGTTTATGAAACATAGGGTCCCAAACCCGAAATCACATTTATAACCCA